>OX030948.1:108396526-108993159 GCA_943735915.1 Pherbina coryleti | reverse complement strand
GTCTGTGATCACGATTACAGTCGTCGGTTTTTATCTAAAAACTAAAGATCAAATATGGAAATGAGCCAAATTGGATGAAAACCACTCTTATAATGTAGTGTACCTCATCGCGCATACAATGCATAGCATAGGTTATTTAAGTTATAAACTACATTTTATTTATATTACAAGATTGAGTCACAGCATAGCACACTCGCTTACACAAAAGTTCAGCTTGTGTACATGATTCTGAATTTGAGTCATAGCGAAGCGCAATGTAAACATTTCTAGTTACATTTGCTGCTGCTGAAAAGTGACCCATATAATAATAGCTTTAAGTTTCTTTTTACTTACCACATATTTTTCGGGCTACAAATTAATACTTAAGGCTCAATATTTTAGAATAATACTCAATATTTTTAAGAAACTCAATTTTGTAAAAACTCAAAAATGATCGTGCTCTGTCTTATAAAAGGCAGTGCACGCCAAATAAAATTCAGATCTTGGAACAGCTTTCGAGCTTCGAAATCTCCTTGTTTTTTTACTCTGCTTTCACTTTTGTGGAATTAGCAGCAACCTTGCTTTTGTCTTTCGACAGAACCAGCAAGGGTAATAGCGCTAGCCAACGGCAAACTCTGCCGGCAAGCAATCTCAAGGATTATGCATTAGGCGTTAGTAAATTTTTTAAAACATAACATAACATGGCGATCCTGCGTGTCATAACATGGCACTTAACATAACATGGCGATCCTGCCAAATTTAACGATCCTGCCGAATTTAACGATCTTGCCGAATTCAATGATCCTGCCGAATTGATCCTACCAACTTGCTGAACAATTAATACACAAGACCTGCAGAACATTTTTCACGAAACATGCAAGAGGAGTATACGCCAAGCAACAGCGGGCCCTCAGACCATAACACGCCGGTGTATATACCTACTCCTATCAACAACCAAGGACCGAAAAAATTGACCATAGAAGAATACAACCGAAGAAAGGAAGAAAATAAAAACACAATCCTAACAAAAATCCCAGACATCAACACCAAAATAAAGAAATCAAAAAGAGGAGGAAAACTTGTGAAGAAGAAAAAACGACTAGCACATCTAATAGACATTTCAAAAAAGGAAAAAGATAATCTCACTTGGACACAGGCTACAAATATTGTCCACGAGATTTACGAATTAAAGGAAAAATTCAAACATCGAAAAAACAAAAAATAATGGGACAACCAAACAGCAAGTCGGAGAACATCAATATAACAAACAGTGGACTCTCAAACTACAATATAATCAACGGATCCACTATCACAATAGTTATAATAATATTAATAATGTATATAGCGTATAAGATTGATAAATATTTTAAAAATTATGTTCACAAAAGAACAAATAATATTAAATTCATAAGTGATGTTTAAATTAACAAATAAAAACAAAACAAAAATACATACATTTATAAATATTTAGAAAAATATTTTCTCTTCATAATGGACCAAATAGGGTATGGAGTAGTTATGAAATATCAAGGGACATGGGGTCCTCTATTTTCGAAAAGATGCATAGGTTGTAAAGAAAAAATTATAGACATAGGAAAAGTTTATTTCATTATTATTGAAACCGCTAGTTGGCATATGAATTGTTTTAAATTCACACAATGCAACAAAAACTTAAGAAATAACAAATGCATCTAAAATAAACAATTAGTTTGCACAAATTGCCACAAAAACTAATAACAAAAAAAAAAAAAAAACTCATTAACCACATGGAGAGATGCAAAGAATTATTAGACCTAATAGATAGGATTATTATAAACATAAAGAAAACACCAAACAGAAGATACAAAAAAGAATCAATCGAACTCAAACTAGAAGAATACAAAAATAGATACAAAGAGTTAGCACAGAATATAGGACTAGGAGAACAAAAAGATCTTAATACGATTACAATTATTTTTAAAGAAAGATACAATAAAGCAAAAGCATTACTAACTGAAAGTATAACGGGTGAAGAAAAGTCAAAACCCATAGAAATAAACATGACAGAATTCAATATAGACACGGCTATGAAAGCCATACCAATTTTTACTGGAGATTATAAAGAATTAGATAGTTTCTTGAAAGTAATAGAAATAATAGATAGAACACTAACAGTTAGCGGAAAAACACAATTAATAGAATTTGTTTTTCACATAAAACTTCACATAAATGTTAGGACAGCAATAGGAATAGTAACACAACCAGATAGTTTCGCAACACTATCAGCACAACTAAAAGACAGATACAAACCTAATAAGACAATAGCACAAATTCAGTCAACTTTGGCAAATTTTTCACAAAGAAATTCATCTGTGATTTCGTTCAAAGACAAATTAATTAATACGATATCAGAATTAAACAAATTACAAATCGACCAACTAGGTACTACTGCAACAGAATCAGAGAAAAATATAATTGTGAAAATGAATGACAATTATGCATTAAACATTTTCAAAAACGGCTTAAAAGACAATCTTAAAACAACTATATTTGCAGCACAACCTAAGACATTAACTGAAGCAACAAATCTTGCTTTAGAAATTGAAAAAGACCAAACAAACACAATAATGCATTTTAATACTAATTACAACAGAAACAGAAGTCAGAACTTTAACAGAAACAATAACGAACGAACAAACTTAACCTACCACAACAATTTCAGCCTACCCAATTTCAATACCAGCAACAACCGACCAAATTTTAACAACAACAACAGAAACAATTTTAACAACAGCAACACAAACAATTCTAACAACAACAACAGAAACAATTTTAACAACAGAAACAGAGTCAACGACCGAAGTAATTTTAATACTTCACAAAATCGAAATCGCCAAAACTCCAACAACCAACATTATTACTCTAATAATAACAACAGAAACTCCAGATACCCAAATCGTAACTTAAGAAAAATTTACAACGACACTAATTACGCTGACCATTCACAAACTACGACACAGCACCAGGGAAACGAGCGAGGCTCGGGGTACACAGCTACTCCAGAAAGCCGAAATTAAAAATATTTAGAGTATCGGATAGCACACAGAAAAAAAAGAGTAGAACTTTTACCTAAAAATGTAGTCAATTCAGCTAAAGTAATCCGGTGATTTTCAGTCAACGAATTTGATTAGGTGCGCTACCAATTTCTAAATGTTAATTATATGCAATTATATTGGGTAGTTTAACTGCGAGAGTAGCTAAAAAAACCTAAATATTTAGGTGTACCTTCAACCATAAAATAGATAAGACACATAATTTATTAGAAGAATTAGCTAATTTTTTTTAAACTATGACCACTTCAGATTAGGCAAGCCACCTACTAAGTGTAGAAAAATCATCTAATTATTTAGATAGCATTCCCACTTAAGAGTGGGAATGCCGTGCAAAAAATATGCAAAAAATATGTTTTTTGTTTTGCAATTTCTATTTTGAAGTGAAACTTTCCTTAGGTGACTTGACTTCATTTCGTCACATGATAGAGAAGAAAGATTCGTTTTATAGTAGATAGAATGAGAGAGATATATACATTGTATAAATTACTGAAAAATTTCTTTGCCACCGCTGAGATTCGAACCTGTGATCTCAAGATTTCAACAACCAACGCTTTATCTATTGAGCTAAATTTGCAATCCAGAAATTTACTCTACATACCAATTAATCAAATTGCTGTGGAAACATAATTTCAGAGTTGTGGACCTCATATTTTTATATACATTTTGTTCACAAATTATAAGACGCCGTAACAGCACAGCGGTAAAGCGTTTGACTATAACGCAAGCGGCCCGAGTTCAAATCTCGCAATGAGGCTTTACTTTTTGTAAAATTTTCTCACTTTGTTTTTATTTATGTTTTTTATAGGAGAGCGCTGTGCTCCTATAAAATTCAAATACGGGAAAAAAACAAGTTGTAAGGAAAGCTTTTGATTTATCCATATAAATATTTATATAAAATTTATACTGAGGCGTGGATAATGCTAATATGCGTTATTTCCCTAGTGTACGAACAAATCGACAACTTGCATTAGGTAAAATAACTAGAAGAATTAGATGATTTAATAAGCAAAATTTTAGTTGAATTAACTAATTTGAATTAGGTGAATTACCTAATGCATGATTGTTAAATTAACTGTGTAAGTAGAAAAGTTGTTGAAAAGATTAGGTGAAATAGAAACTTTCACATTAGCTAAACTAGTTTAGGTAATAAATCAATTCTTTTATTTTCTGTGCAACACAAATTTTATTACTATAAAAAACAAAAACAAACAAATGACATTTCTTATCGATACAGGCGCAGATATTTCAATCTGTAAAATATCAAATCATTTAGAAAACGAAAATTATTACCCAGACGAAAAATGCAAACTAACAGGAATTACAAATGAAGAAACGTATTCTCTTGGTATAATAGAACTAAATTTAGAAATAGGTGACACAAACATTAACCACAATTTTCAATTAGTAGAACAAAATTTTCCAATAGAAATAGATGGCATAGTAGGTAGAGATTTTCTGACACGATTTTTATGTAAAATAGACTATGAGACTTTTACTATTTCAATTTTTATAAACGAAACAAATTTTATTTTACCAATGAACACAAAATCATTTCAATCGCTCAAAATAAAAATTCCACCCAGAACAGAAATTATTCAACCGATAAAATTAAAATTAAATTAAGACTAAGTCATAATAAACAATAGGAGCGGAGCCAGACATTTCCAGCTTTTTAAGTTGAGTCAGTGCACTTCTAATTATGCCCTTCACGACCCTTTGCGATGTATGTGTAGTGATTTCAATGGCAACTTGAACTTGATAAATTTTTCTGACTCGGTGGATGTCTTAAAACGTAAAATTATATTACATTTGAATACTTAACGCATTCATTGCGATAACAAAAATAGCTCGCGATAATTGTGTAGATTTTACGATTTAACATATAAGCATTATCGAATTTGATAAATACTTTAAGCTTTCGTTTTATTTAGTTTCGTTGCTTAATTTTTTTTTATGAAATTATTTCACATCTTTAGTTCTATAGCTCGTTTAAAATGGGACCATGTATACCGTATCCCTCGGCTTGGTGTGTCAGAGTGTATCTCTTTTCCATACAAGTTTTTACCTGCGTTGGCCCAAATGCATATCCAAATAATAACTTTAGCTCGGTGTTCCCCTATTTCAGTGACCCGAATATATAAATATATTGTGCCTGCATAATATATACTTGTATATCTGTGCTATGTTTGGTATTGGTTTGGTGTTTGAGAGTTGCATCTCTTTTCCACGTAGGATCTTGGGTTGGACAGTGGCCCCAAGCCGAATGACAACAATTATAAATGCGGTTATATATAGTCTAATAAACTACTTTGGATGTTGTCTTGTATTCCCGTGTGTTATGAAGAATGTGCTTTTATTCGATGATGCTTATTATGTTTACATAAGCACAAAAATTTCTCAAATTTCAAATTTCAAATATCTTTATTTAATTTTAATTTCCGCTGAAAGGCCAAGCAATTGTGCTTAGTGGAGGCTTTTATTTGCCAACAGGTGGTAGGTTTTAGCACGTAGGTGCATTCTATTCAGTCCGGCTGATCCGGGAACTTCTTAGAATGTAAATCGTGCATGCGTATGGCACGGGTCATACGTATCTATGAAGATTTCCTACTTCCGGGCGAATCCAAAAAAAAAAAAAAAAAAAAAAAAAACAAAGAACTTGCACAAGGAATATTTCTTAGCAATTCTATTGCACCAAAAACAGGCATGACACATATTAAAATTTTAAATGCAACAAACTCAGAGGCAATAATAGAAAATTTAGAATTTGAAACTGAACCACTTGATGACTATGACATATTAATATACAATAAACAAACATTTTATGACGAAAACCGTTTCAGTAAAATTGTAGACAAACTAAAGATTGACTGTACAGACGACCAAGCAAAAAATTCACTACTTAAAATACCAATACCAACAAATTTTTCATTTAGAAAACGACCCATTAACTGTAAATAATTTTTACACACAAAAAATATCAACTTTAGACAACACTCCTGTATATGTACATTAAAAATTATAGGCTTCCCCATGCAAACATGGAAGTAATAAATGATCAAATAAGCAATATGCTTAAAAACGACATAATAGAACCATCAATCAGTCCATATAATGCACCATTACTTTTAGTACCCAAGAAAAATACTGATAACAAAAAGAAGTGGAGAGTAGTAGTTGATTTCCGAAAATTAAATGACAAAATAATTAATGACAAATTCCCTCTTACACGTTTAGAAGATATTTTAGATAAGCTTGGAAGAGCGAAATATTTTTCTACTCTTGATATGACCAGTTCATTTCATCAAATTAGCTTAGATAGAAATTCAAGACCTTTAACAGCCTTTTCAACTACAAATGGACATTATCAATTTAAAAGATTACCTTTTGGACTTAAAATATCTTCAAATAGTTTTCAAAGAATGTTAACAATAGCACTTTCAAATGATATTATCATTTACGGTTGCAGCATAAACCACCATAATACAAATTTGTTTAAAGTATTAGATAGACTACATAAATATAATTCAAAACTCAACCCAGAGAAATGTTGTTTTCTACGACCAGAAGTAGTATACTTAGGCCATTTAATTACAAAAGACGGAGTAAAAACAGATCCATCCAAATTTAAAACAATAAAAGAATATCCAATACCCAAAAATGCGGACGAAGTACGAAGATTCATTGCATTCTGCAATTACTATAGACGTTTTATATCAAATTTTGCAGACATTGCAAAAGACTTAAATGCATTACTTAAAAAGAATACACAATTTTCTTGGACGACAAACTGCCAAATTGCTTTTGAACAATTAAAAAATAAGCTAATTAACCCACCAATATTACAGTATCCTAAATTTGAAAAACCATTTATTTTAACAACTGATGCGTCTAATTACGCATTAGGAGCAGTTCTATCTCAAGGAGGTATAGGCAATGACTTACCAATTTCATATGCTAGCAAAGCATTACAAAAACATGACTTAAACAAACCAGTAATTGAGAAAGAATTACTCGCAATACACTGGAGCATTAATTTTCTTAGACCATATCTGTATGGAAGAAAATTTACCGTTATCACAGACCATAGACCACTGGTATCGTTATTTGGACATAAAAATCCATCATCGAAGATGACAAGGATACGACTAGATTTATGTGACTACGACTTTGACATAATATACAAAAAGGGTAAACTAAATACGAACGCTGACGCTTTATCAAGAATACAAATTGACTCCGACATACTTACAGAAATGATACCACAAGAGGTAGATGAAACAGCGAAAAGAACGCTTCTTATTACAAGGGGCATGTCCAAACAAAACAAACTGGACAATAACACGGAGAACTGCAGCTCTCAGAAGAAGCTTGATCACCTTCAAATATGGGAATGCACATCCATTACTGACGTCAAAAACATGAGGAAATTAAAATTTAATGTCGACAAAAATATGAAAAATTTTAAAATTAATATTGAAAATAATTTTGTGCACGTAGGATGTAACGATAATTCAGCGAAACTAGATTCGATACTGAAGAAGTTAGCATCAATAATGAATAAGGAAAATATAAAAGAACTAGGCCTAGATAATAATGATGAAATATTTAAAGTATATACAAAAGATGAATTTAAGAAAGCATATGCAAGAATAAAGACAAACGATAGGAATCCTCAACTAAAAGTTATAATTTATGCCGCCCCAAGACAAGTAAAAGACAAATTACAACAATATAAACTAATTGACGATTTTCATAATTCAACACATGGAGGACATTTAGGAATACGTAAAACATTGATAAAGTTAAAACAAAGATACGTTTGGAAAAACATGAACCAAATGGTAAAGAATTTCGTAACAAATTGTGATTCCTGCGCAAGAAATAAGCAAACAAAACACACAAAAGAACCGATGATAGTGACAGACACACCCAATAACAGTTTTGAAGTAATATCAATAGATACAGTAGGACCTTTAAGAATATCAAATGACTACAGATACATTTTGACAATACAATGAGAACTAACAAAATATATAGTTGCATACCCAATGATTACAAAAGACGCGACAACGACAGCTAAGACATTAGTTGAACAATTCATTTTAAAATACGGACATTTCAAAGTACTAAAATCAGACAACGGAACAGAATTTACTAACGAACTAATGAAAAACATATGCAATCTACTTAAAATTAAACAGACTTTTTCAACACCATACCACCATCAAACAATAGGTGCTCTGGAACGAAATCACAGAGTACTCAATGAATACTTGCTATCATTCACCAACGGTAATGAATGGGATCAATGGATTCCATACTACACTTTTGCTTATAACACGACACCTCACATTGACACAGGTTATTCACCTTACGAACTAATATTTGGAAAATTACCAAGTTTACCCACTGACACAATTAATAATGAAAATAAAATTTATAATTTTGATGACTACGCCAATGAGTTGCGAATCAGATTCAGAACAACAAGAGTTAAAATGAAAAGAACAACAAATAATAATGCTGCATATTGTAAGAAATTAGAAGCAGATATAGGAGATTTAGTATTATAAAAAGTAGAAAATAGAAGAAAGAATCAAGCTTCATATAAGGGTCCATATGAAGTTATTAATAAAAAAGGAGTAAATACAATTATAAATAAAGATGGAATATTAAAACAAGTCCATAATAATATGTTAAAATTATATAAGCCACATATGTAAGAACAAAATATTAATAAATACAATTAGTTGACGTTTACATGACGTTTACATTATACATTATAAAATAAAACATAATCTCAAATTTATTAAAATCATTTCATCTCTAATTACAAAATAAACATACTTTAATGAAAATTCTTTATGTTCACTAAAATCTATGTATATATATTTAAGCTCTCAGAAATAATTTTCATCTTAAGGGTGAAGGGTACCTCATCGCGCATACAATGCATAGCATAGGGTACTTAAGTTATAAACTACATTTTATTTATATTACAAGATTGAGTCACAGCATAGCACACTCGCTTACACAAAAGTTCAGCTTGTGTACATGATTCTGAATTTGAGTCATAGCTAAGCGCAATGTAAGCATTTCTAGTTACATTTGCTGCTGCTGAAAAGTGACCCATATAATAATAGCTTTAAGTTTCTTTTTACTTACCACATATTTTTCGGGTTACAAATATTGTCAACCAATTAGAACTTAAGACTCAATATTTTAGAATAATACGCAATATTTTTAAGAAACTCAATTTTGTAAAAACTCAAAAATGATCGTGCTCTGTCTTATAAAAGGCAGTGCACGCCAAATAAAATTCAGATCTTGGAACAGCTTTCGAGCTTCAAAATCTCCTTGTTTTTTTTACTCTGCTTTCACTTTTGTGGCGTAGTTGGTTAACGTGCGTGGCCGCTATGTCAACGAACCTGGAGACCCGGGTTCAAACCCCAGCTGCGACAGAAAACTATTTGAATTAAAATAATTTTTCTGTACGGCCGCCACCTATCTGCAGACAATGGCAAACCTCAGAGAGTAATCAAAATGCCATGTAAAGCTTCTTGAGAATAAGAACATTTCGTTCATCGCCGTTCGGAGTCGGCGTTAAGCCTGTAGGTCCATTTCTCGGTCAATTGTGTACAAACTTAATAACACGCACAACACAATTGATCATAAGAAGCTAGGTCAAAGTCCTTTCAAGGGCTGAAATGGCCAGTTATTTATTTATTTTTTTTTCACTTTTGTGGAATAAGCAGCAACCTTGCTTTTGTCTTTCGACAGAACCAGCAAGGGTAATAGCGCTAGCCAACGGCAAACTCTGCCGGCAAGCAATCTCAAGGATTACGCATTAGGCGTTAGTAAATTTTTTATAACATAACATAACATGGCGATCCTGCGTGTCATAACATGGCACTTAACATAACAATAAAAAAAGACTTTATAAAAAACAAAAGCGAGTATTTTACGTTAAAACTATGACGAAAAGGTTTTTACAGATAAATATTTTATTGGCTGCTTAAGACTTTGAATATACTTTGGTTCGGACGTGGGGGTATTTTGTTTTCAGCCCAATCGAAGATCATTTCTTACTAATTTACAATAAAAATAATTTCATAAACGATTGTTTTTACTCATTAAATTATATTCCTTTTTTGTTTTTTTTTTTTCTTGAACCAAGGATTTCAGGTGTAATATCTGTTCAGTCAAAACTGCCTTGGTTCGAAATGGGGTGATAGATTAGTGGGAAAGAAGGGGTCAATCAAGTGAAACAGGTGTAGGATGTTCTTAGCGAGGCGAAAAGTCATGTTAATTTTAATCTGAGGCAAGTTTTATACCTTTACCTCAGTCAATTCAAGTTCTTAGGCAATCTGTTCCACAAACTACAACTTCAAGTCGCAAATATTGAGGAATTCTCAATTCCAGTTGATTTGAAATGCGGAAAGAAAATGCGGAAAGCATAGGACCATGGCCTGGCCGGGATTTGAACCCGGCACCTATGGAGTGGCAGTTAAGTACGCTTCCTCGACCACCGAGGCCGTTTTAATGTCTCTGCTGCAATAATAAATATTTATCGAATAAACAGAATTATTTCGGATTCCAGGGGACCAGTATCTACATATTTGCATGCTGGGTACCCAGGTACCTTGGGTGGCAGATAGAGTAGTTTTTGTTTTGTATGGCAACACAAGGGTTAAGGCATGGCTCAATTCGACATATATAAACTTAATAAAGGACAAACAGTTTTGGAATAAAGTTCTTTGTCATAAAATGTTAAGGCAGAGAACATCATATAAGATGACTTACAACTATCCATTACAAACAATTACAATAAATCAATTGGTAATACGCTACGGGAGGACAATCCACACAAGGCAAGGAGGGAGGGTAAGGGGGCGCTCTTAACATGGCAACGTGTCTAACTGCCTTAACCTGGTGACGCCAGCATTATCCATGTCGAAATCGTCTCAAGTCGACTCAAACCTTTCCGTGGTGTCGTCTAGAAACGGCAAACTGGCAAACCGTTAGTTTGACGGCTAATCTGAGCAGCGAGCTACCTGCCTTTAGAGAATTGTGCGTTCGGTTTGAAGCCCACCATGTAAAGAACAATTTCAATGAAACAAATAATAAGAAAATAGATAAAAATTATCCCCAAATCTGATGACGACTACCGTAAACGAAAAACTGACAATGATTTACGGATATACACTTAGAACGTCCGAACACTTAATTGGGATGGTGCCTCTATCCAACTGATAGATATCTTAGAAAGATACAAGGCTGACATCATTGCAATCCAAGAAAAGCGATGGAAGGGATAGGGTTGCTTACGGCAAGAATCCTGTGATATCTACTACAGCGGCCATGCGGAGAAGCACGAATTTGGATGCGGATTCGTAGTTGGCAAGAGACTACGGCATCATGTCCTGCGATTCACACCTGTGAACGAACGACTTGCCATAATCCGTTTCAAGGCAAAATTTTTTAATATAAGCCTGATTTGTGCGTACGCTCCGACAGAAGATAATGATGATGAGATTAAAGACAGTTTTTACGAGCGCCTTGAAGAGGCCTATGAGCGCAGCCCACGCCACGACTTAAAAATGTTGCTTGGTGACTTCAACTTCAAGGTGGGTAAAGAAAATATCTTTGGTCCAACAGTCGGAAAGTTCAGCCTCCACGACAATACTTCCCATAACGGAATGAGGCTGATTGACTTTGCCGCAGCGCGAAACATGGTCGTTAGTAGCACTAGATTCAAGCATCTCAATATTCATAAAGCAACTTGGCTGTCTCCTGATCAAAAGACGCGCAACCAAATTGATCACGTTTTGATTGACGGAAGGCACTCTTCCAGTGTTTTAGATGTACGCACGATCCGTGGTGCCAATATAGACTCGGATCATTATCTTGTCGTAGCCAAGATCCGAATACGCCTGTGCGCAACCAAGAATGTGCGCAATCCAGCACAGAGAAAGCTAGACTTCAAAAAGCTGCAATCAAAACGAACAGCCGAAGACTTTGCTACTCGACTCTGACTCCTGCTTCAAGAAAGTACTCCTCCGATTGACGATATATGCGCGCAGTGGAATCACATTTCCCACTCTATGTGTACGGCTGCCGAAGAAGTTATGGGCTATCATCGCCCTCGCCGAAACCAATGGCACGACTAGGAGTGTCGCGACGCCATTGCAGAAAAAGACGCCGCCTACAAAGCCACCCTGCAGTCGGTTGTAACGCGTGCTGCTAAAGAGCGATACAATGAGAAGAGAGACGCATTTTCAGGCGAAAGAAAAGAGAAGCGGAAATGCGTGAGTGCGAGAAAATTGAAATGCATGGTGACAGGAATGAGATCCGAAAATTTTTCGAAGAAATAAGACACCTGGCCGATGGTTTCAAGACCGAGGCGTCTTCCTGCAAGGAATGGGAATCTAGTGACAGATATCCAGAGTACAATGATGATGTGGAGGGAACACTTCTCTTGGCTTCTGAATAGTGATGACGACAACAATCCCGCCAATAGAGATGATATCCCGGAAACCCCAATTGTGGACGACAGCGTTGAAGTTCCGCTGCCCGACCATAGTGAAGTCTTGAAAGCTATAGCTCGGCTTAAAAACAAGAAAGCCGCAGGAGCCGATGGCTTACCTGCTGAGCTCTTCAAGAATGGAGGCGAAGGTCTATTTGAATGCATTCATAAGCTTCTATGCAGAATATGGTTGGAAGAATCCATTTCAAATGATTGGAACCTCAGTGTGCTCTGCCCAATCCACAAGAATGGCGATCCCACCATTTGTGCCAATTACCGTGGAATAAGCTTTCTTAATATCGCATTTAAGGTCCTGTCGAGCGTATTATGTGAAAGACTGAAGCCCATCGCAAACCAGCTGATTGGACCTTATCAGTGTGGCTTCTGAACTTGCAAATCCACCATAGACCAGATATTTATGACGATACGATTTCTGTCATCTGGTCTAGGATTTCTTATATGACCAGATATTAGATAAGACGAAATACCTAGAGTCAACAAACAAACAATCCCAGCGTCTTCGAAACCACTTCACTGTTGACAACATCTCCTTAGAGGTTGTTAAGGACTTCGTCTACTTGGGATAAACTCTTTCAATGATGTCAGTATTGAGATAAAACGAAGGATAACTCTTGCCAACAGGTGTTACTTTGGGCTGAGTAGGCAATTGAGAAGCAGAGCCCTCTCTCGACGAACAAAACTCACGCTCTATAAGTCACTAATCATGCCCGTCCTATTATATGCAGCACAAACCTGGACGTTGTGCAGTTCTGATGAAAAGACTTTGGGAGCCTTCGAGGGAAAGATCCTTCGTAAAATCTTCGGTCCAATCTGCGTCAATGGTGAGTACCGAATTCGATGGAAACACGAGCTGTATGAGCTGTACGCTGACATCGACCTAGTTAAGTTCATTAAAATCGAGCGGCTCCGCTGGCTAAGTCATGTTGAGCGAATGGAAAACAACGCTCCATCGAAAAAAATAATCGATTGGGTGCCCGGCGGTGGTCAACGCAGAAGAGGACGTCTACATCTTAGTTGGAAGGATCAGGTGTTGGATAACCTGACCACGCTTGGTGTTTCCAACTGGCGCCAGCAAGCGCAGAACAGAACAGGCGCAATTTCTTATACGAGTCCGAAACCGACTTACGGTTGTAAGCGCCAGATAAGTAAGTAAGTAAATACATATCCTAGTCATTGCACAAAAATAAATTATTAAAATTCAATTATTTCAATGTATGTGTTCAATTATTACTGATTTGGTTGGAGAAAGCACCAACTTGATTATTTTTTTATAAACTATCACATCGCGAAATAAAATTGTTATTATTTTTATGCAAAGTGTATTTAATCAATAAACAATTAAAAATTAATATCATGCCATTATTAACTGATCAATACTCATTTACTCTTTACATATGTAAAACAAGATATTTTTCATGATGTACGATCCTTTTGTATTTTCTATCGGGGTACCCAGGTGGCTCATACGTGTTGTTTTTATTTTAATAATAAAATTTTTTGAGTTAAACAATTTTTTAAATGATTTAAAATGCAAATTTCGACAAAAAATGTGTCAACAATTGGGATCCAAAAAGATTTTGGCCCTTCTTTTTTAGAAAAAGAATTATAAAAGAATAAGAAGTTCGGTCAAAAGTCGTTTCAAGGGCTGATATTGCCAGTTTATTAGTATTGTTATTAAGGCATGGTGTGTACTTATCACATCGACTGAAGACTTTATTAGAAATATTCTTGGAAATTTAGACTTTGGGGCATTTCACGCGAATCGGACAATGAAAAAAAACTGAGTTTCTGAAATTCGTCCATATTGAGCATTTTTGTACTTCTAGGAGATATGTGGCGGCCGTAGCGCAGTGGGTAGAGTGCGCGACCCATACGCCAGAGAAGCCTAGTTCAATTCTATCTAACACAGAAATTTTTTTCAATTGAATTAATTTTTCTGTTAGGCCGTCACTTCTCTGCAGATAATGGCAAACCTCAGAGATAAAATAATGCCATGTAAAGCTTCTTGAGAATATGCACATTAGCCGTTCGAAGTCGGCATAAAACTAGTAGGTCCAGTTCTCGATTAATTGGGTTCAAGCATTCAATAACACGCAAAACACAATTTGATCACAAGAAGTTCGGTCAAAGTCCTTTCAAGGGCTCAAATGGCTAGTTTATATATATTATATTAGGAGATATGAACGTGTTCAGGTTAAGCTATTAAGATATGGGATTCTATAGAATTCACCTGATTGACGGAAGGGTTTCTTTGAAATTTTATTTTTATATTGAAGATAATTATTTTAAAATAATGAATGCAATTTTTTTATAGGGAATTGACTCCTTTTTTTGCTCAGATTTTAAATTTGAATTTTTTTCCAGTGGTAAACCGATATTAAAACCGGTTATTTATAAATAATATTAATTATGTATTACTCTCTTGCCTATTTGTATCATTATAAGGTATATTTAATACCTGCCCAATATGAACGAATTTCAGAAACTCACACCTATTTTTAAAATCTTTTTACGAATTTTTGAGGCGCACCTTTGAGCAAATTTAAACAAAACCTACCCACCATGTGTTTTTGCATCTTGATGGCATCTATGTTAGTTTTTATGTGGCCACACTCCACACTTTCCACATTCCGCAAAGGCAACCCTTATTGTGAATTGGCTAAGTGATTTTCATGATTACGCCTAAAATGATCGCCTTGTAGTTTTGTGCGTCCTCCACTTTGGGCAAATAAATTTTTAGACCACGACTTTAAACTAAAATTAAGCTATTTCGGCGACCAACCAAAAACTTCCCTATTCTTGGTCGAAACAGCTAAAGCGAAATAATAACTAGGAAAATTTAATTATATTGAAAACAATTTTTTTTTTCGAGCTCTAGGCCAAGCATGTTGTCAACAAGACAACATGAAGAACAAAGAAGGCAACAACCAACAACAACAACAACGGCTCTGTATAGAGCAAATCACACAGCTTGACTACACAAACTGTTTCATTGGCCGCTACACCAACTCATCAGTAGCCTTTGTATGACTTTACACTGTGATCCACTCAAGCTACTTGGGTTCTACATATACTGCCAATATGCCGAGAAAGTTACCCGGAATTTGTTTTTGGCAGAGAACGCTGGAATTTTTGTAACTGAGTTCTTATCTACTTTTTGATGCATACTGTACTAAGGTTAACAACCTAGATCGTAACATACTTTTAGGCATAGCCTTAATTCATGTGCATCTTCGAAATTCGATCACAGCGGCTTACTGCTATCAGAGCATATTGAAGTTGTTGTTATTTTTGCTGTTTAGCTCCTCCATTTTTCCACACTTTCATTTTAGGGTTCAGTTAGTTTAACTGATGGTACACCTAAGATGGCGTGGAGACCATTTTTTTTGTAATGAAAGACTTTGATGTTTTTTATGTGATAAACACACAACCAATCATTTATCTTAACATTTTTATGGGCGTGCTCTCCCAGAATATTTAATATTAATATTTTGTATACGGCCTCTAATTATTTATATTGAAAACAATTTTTTTTTTTTTCGAGCTCTAGGTCAAGCATGTTGTCAACAAGACAACATGAAGAACAAAGAAGGCAACAACCAACAACAACAACAACGGCTCTGTATAGAGCAAATCACACAGCTTGACTATACAGACTGTTTCATTGGCCGCTACACCAACTCATCAGTAGCCTTTGTATGACTTTACACTGTGATCCACTCAAGCTACTTGGGTTCTACATATACTGCCAATATGCCGAGAAAGTTACCCGGAATTTGTTTTTGGCAGAGAACGCTGGAATTTTTGTAACTGAGTTCTTATCTACTTTTTGATGCATACTGTACTAAGGTTAACAACCTAGATCGTAACATACTTTTTACTTTTTTTTTGCTTGGCCTAGAGCTCGATAAAAAAAATTGTTTTCAATATAAATAATTAGAGGCCGTATACAAAATATTAATGGAAAATTTAATTTTTTTTTTTTTATTCCCTTTATTCAACATAAGTTTCTTTCATTTAATAAGCCAGCAATTTTATGCTATGTATAAATTTAACAAGACTCTATAAGACTTATTAAATTTGCGCTTGTTGCGTGACCCTGGCTTATGCATGTACATTAAGAGGGGGGGGGGATAAGGTTTGACAACTTGTTTTTTTAATTTTTTTTTTGTTGCTGAAAGTACAACATCTGAAAAATATTGTTTTGAACTTTTAGGTCATTCGGAGCAAAACTAACGAAGTTACAGTAGGTTGAATGACCGTACCTCTAACTTGCTTAGTGTACAAAACTTTAAATCGATTTTCCCAAACTTGTAATTTTTAAAGTCGGTGACCAGCCTACAGAAAAAACTACTTAACCGATCCTTTTGAAATTTTGTACACATATTCTACATATAAGTAGCTTTCTAGTTACGTCGAGTTTTTTAAATTTTTTAATTACTAACAGTTTTCAAATAACAAATAGGTAGATTTTTTCGTCAAAAATCGTAATTTTGGCTTCAAAATGGTGCCAAAAATTTAAAAATTAAAAAAAGCTCGACGAGACTGGAGAGATAAAATAATAAACTAAAGAAAGCATTTTGATTTTTTTGGTTTCAGATAATCCAGTGGTGCTGTAGGCTGGTCACCGCACAAAAACTTTTTTCGAAGCGCCTGCGGAGATCTACAATAAATCCGTTATTTCTCTCTATTTTTTAACAAAAATTTTTTAAAATATTCTTCAAATATTGTACTTTTATATCATTATATGTAAAAGAAACCTACTGCAATAATTTTTTCTAAAAAATTCATGAAAAAAGGTATTTTTTATACGAAACAAACCTTACCCTCCCCTTAGCGTGGGTCACCCCCTATGGAAAAAAGTTTGTCGAGTCCGAGATTTGAAAGAAAATCTCTTGGTAAATCTGCATGCTTAAGTTGTTTTCAATGGTAAATCGATTTCCATGATGGTTTTGGTAAAAACGTAGTCGAAAATATTGTAAACAATGGTTTTTTTATTTTTATGCTTTCACTCCTGTACGTGTTTGATCTCTTCGAAAATTTGCATGCATAAGTTGTTTTAAATGTGTAATTGAGATCTATAGATCTATGGATCTTTTTTAAAAAATTGTACCTTAAGATGGGCTCCAGTACAAAAGTAATCGAAATTTTGGTAAATAATGAAATATTACGGAAAGATATTTCATTATTTAGGGGTGGAATTGGGTGTTAATTTAGGTAAATACATTTCGATACACCTAATATGCCATTTCAGCTCTTGAAAGGACTTTGATCGAACTTCTTATGATCAAGTTTTGTTGTGCGTGTTATTAAATGCATTGTACACAAATGACCAAGAACTGGATTTACTAGTTTTATGCCGACTCCAAACGGCTAATAGGCCTGTGCGAGTAGCTTCGTGTACGAGTAGTGCAACTCGACTCGATTTTCGATTCGATTAACTCCGTGTTTCGATAAACTCTAAATTGCGAGTTACTCGAGATGTTTTCAAATAACTCTAGATATTTTCAAGTAACACGATAAGTCAAGTATAAGAAAAAGACAGAGAGAGAAAGGGAAATACAACTAAATTTGTGCACATAAGTTTTCTCATAATTTTTTATTGCTGAACTGACCATACAAATGAAGTTACAAACTACAAACTAAAAATTTTTATGTTAAAACCAAATGCATGACACCATTTGTGATAAAAGATGAAAGAAAAAAAGCCTCTAACTCTCGACTGACGTACATGTAATCGATAGATCATAATGCCATAGATGAAAGGTAAGGAAATTCTGATTTCTCATTCTGTCACCACAATATCGGTTGCTTAGAAGGATCGCACAGTGCATTGAATCCATACAAAATTGGAACATAAATAGAAGGAGTGCCCCTATGATAATGAAATTTTGTGTGCTGGATTAATTTAAGATAATTAAAAAAAACTGCAAAAATGGTTGGAATTGGTCAGTTCCTAGGGGTTCCCTTGGACCTATATTAATTTTTTACATTATTTTGTATGGGAGGTACATACAAAAATTGAGCGATCTTAACAAAATTTGGTCAAAAGGCTAGGCAATTAAAGAAATAGAAGTGTACTAAAAATGATTGAAATCGGTGGGTTCCTAGGGGTACCTCCCGTGGACCTATATTGATTTTTCACATTATTTTGTATGGGAGGTATATACAAAAGTTGGACGATCCTTACGAAACTCAATGAAAAGATTAGACAAATTAAGCAATACATGTGTTCTAAAAATTGTTGAAATCGGTAGGTTCCTAGGAGCACCTCCCTTGGACCTATATTAATTTTTTTCATTATTTTGTATGAGAGGTACATACAAAAGTTGGTCGATCCATACAAAACTCGGTGAAAAGGTTAGTAAAATAAAGCAATGCATGTGTTCTAAAAATGGTTGAAATCGGTCGGTTTCTAGGGGTACCTCCCTTGGACCTATATTAATTTTTAACATGATTATGTATGGGAGGTACATCTGTTACTCATAAATATTCCCATTTGTATTAATAAAAAAAATCAGTTTTTAGGCAAATTTCATTTTATTTACAATGGAGAAATAAAATTGGTAACTTATTTTTAATAACAAAATGTGAAATAAAAAAGTAATGTGTGCATACATATGTACATATGTACATATAAACAACCAAGAATTCATCTCGCTATTGACTTTCATCGCTATTGACTTCTTCATTAGAATCACTACAAACAATATAAGAATCATCAACTAATTGAATAAACTTCTCAACTTTTTCATCAATAATTACATTTGATTTTGATTTAATAGATCTTTTGGATGCTAAGAGAGGCTCAGATGTCAGCAACAATATTTTCATTAAATCTGTATTAGACTTAATCCTCGAGTATTTACGGGTATGGCTAGGTCGATTTTTTCTAAATTCTTTGTGCCTTGCTTCCAATGCCTCAGCGCCTAGCTGTGTTTCCATCGTTAGTAGACCTATATCCTGGCTTTGGTTTGTCGACCAAGAGACCCATTTTGCTCTTAACCCTTTGACACGGGAATGAAATCTAGCGAAAAGAAAAATATGG
The DNA here is from genome assembly GCA_943735915.1 of Pherbina coryleti. Taxonomy (NCBI): domain Eukaryota; kingdom Metazoa; phylum Arthropoda; class Insecta; order Diptera; family Sciomyzidae; genus Pherbina; species Pherbina coryleti. The sequence goes on along the minus strand of OX030948.1, from coordinate 108,973,493 downwards.
GAATGACTTTATTATGTTAAATAAGCCTATCTCTGCCCATTTTTAAAGTTTTTTGTAGAAAAAATGTCCTGGGTGATGGATTTTAGAAATGTACATTATAATGTACATTCCGTGGCAATGGAGTAAATACAGATTTGTTTTCATATTAATATATATTTTTAATTTATTCAAAAATAAATAGTTCTCAACGAAAAATTAATTTTTTAACAAAATATAAAATAAGATAATACATTTTTATTAAAAAAACTTATGTATAAAAAAGACGTCAACACTTTTTTTTATAAATCAACGAAATACCAATTCTTCATATTGGAAAAACTTATTTTGAATAATAAAAAAAGTTCATTAAGTTGTTAATTTTAAGCGAAAAATACGATAACCTTTTGAACAGATAATTGATATAAAAAAGTAAAATGTAAGTTATTTTCTTAAGCAGTATGCATTTCCTTAAAGCAATTTCGTTCTTTTGTAATACATAAATGAATTTTGCATTTCTCACAAAAGTAATGTGTTCTTCCTGGAATACCTTGAATAGTTTTAGAATTATTTTTGCACCTTGTAGGTTCTTTCTTGCCATCATGCTGGGGTATATGATTAAAGCCATCTAATTGTAAATCGCGAGGAGGTCTTACCTCTCTTGGTCTTTTAGATGAAGAAGACAATGAATTATCATCATTCTCCGTGTTAGATGGACGTCCTCGCTTAGTTGTATGTCCTTAATGGCCATTCAAAAGGAGGTTTGCAATTTCAAGCCGGAAATGTAGAAGGTCTAATATTTCACCAGATCTTTTGCTTCTTACAGCATTTTGTTTATATTCAAGCCAACTTGCCACTAATGCAAAATCTAAGAAATGTGTTATTACCCTCAGCGTCCATTTTCGTGATTTTATAAAGACTCTTTAGTATGCTATATATTGATCTAGGAGATCCACTCCACCCATTCCAGAGTTGTAAAGCTGAACTATTTTCGGTCTATTTATAGTTCGATACAATTTCAAAGTTTTATTGTACCTGTTCGTAAGAAAAACTTGATATTATCTTTTTGATACTTTTGTTATAACTACACTAAGGGAAAAAAATATTAAATTTATCCAAAAACTTTTTTAATTTATCCAAAAAGCGAGTAATTTTTGCACCAATAACGCATTTATTCAAATCGACCACGTAAATATTTAAAATTTATTTAAATACTTTTTTAATTAAATAAAATATTAAAATATTTAAAATAAAATTAATAAAAAATATATTAAAATTATGCACGAATATATTTAAATATCTTTCAAATATTTACTATTTGAAAATAAAACTATCGCATTTAAGGAAAATTTATATAAAAATATTGAAATTGAAAAATAATTTATTTGAATATTTCCCACGAGCTGCGTCCATATGCATGAGTGCGATGCATGATGAAATCATGTAGAGTGGAGAGACATTCTTTAGAAAATACCGAGTTGTCACTCCACCTTACATGAATTCATCATGCTTCGCACTCACCACCGCACTCACAAATCATATTTGCCAAATATCCATGATATATTACCCTTGAAACATTAACTAAATGAGAACTATAAGACCTGCAACTGCTGCTACTTGGTGGCTGCTTGGCAGCTGTATGGAATATGTGTGTCAGTGTGTGGCATAAATAAAATTTAAATATGGGGAAAAAACGAGTTGTAAGGAAAATATTTGATTTATCCACGTAAATATTTAAATGAAATATATTCTCAGGCGTGGATAATGTTAATATGCGTTATTTCCCTTAGTGTATGAAATTACCTTTTAACAACATCTTGCTCACTTATCCCAATAAAATTAGAAGCCAAGTAAATTGGTTTATTGTCTTGCCATTTGACTAAAACTATATCTCCAATTCGGCTTACTACCTGATCTGATGAACCTTGACCTTTCTTTTTTAATTCTTTGTCACTTATAAGAGGAGGATTAGCAAATCGATTAGTTCTTATAGTTCCTGCCGAATTTACATTTTTTCGATAAAGTATTTCCAAAAGCTGATATCTTGTAAAGAAATTATCAAAATAAAGTGTGTGGCTTTTTTTCAAGTCTTTCAGAAAAGTGAAGAACAACTGCTGCGCCAAATCCAAATTCTGAAAAGTTGTTGGCGTCGATGTCGGACGAACTGCCCTGGTAAAGGAAGAAATCATATGGCATTCCTGATTTCCCAGCCAAAACGTATACCTTAGTTCCCCAAGGATTAGGTTTACCTTTCATATACTGTTTAGTAGACAACTTTCCAGTATGTGGAATTATTTGTTCGTCTACAGATAGACTTCTTCCATTTCAAGTTCCAAGCAACGTTTTCTCACTGCATTAATTACTGGCCTGACTTTAGCAAATTTATTGTTATTATTTTTGTCTATTTCCAAATTGTTAACAATATGCAAATTATTTTTCAACTGACAAAATCTGTAACATGTGATAGAACTCCGAAAGGCTTCTATACCAAGTACAGTGTCCCAATATAGCCTGAGTCTTGAAAACTTCATGCTACCAATTAAAATGTGTAAGGCAAAAATTTTTTTTATTTCATTGACATCAGTTGACCTGAAATATTTTGCTGTGTTTTGATTTGCATATAAATTTGTGTAGAAGACGAAATTCTCAAATAATTCATCAGTGAAAAATTTTTTAAAAAATCCATAAGGACTAGTGTTGTTATAACACAAATTTATTCCAGAATCGCCTTCGTAAGGAATAGAAGTTTTTTCAAATTCTCTTCTACGCCACTTAATATCACATTTCTTTGTGTACGAAAATCAAGATCATGCGAAGTTAGATCTTCTTCATCAAAATCATCCTCATCTAGGTCGTTCTGAGTGGATATATCTCCTAGTTGATTTAATTCATCAATATCTTTATTTCCATCTTCAATATTTTTGGGCTCCTGGTCAGAGTCTGAACCGAAATCCAAATTTTAACCTTCTTCAATGTCAGACTCAAAAAGAAGGTCTAAAATTTCTCCTTCCGTTATTCTTGACATAGTTCTTTCCCTTTAAAAAAAAAAAATACTTTACATTTGGGCTTTTTTGCTTGCATGTACACCTACATTATGGTGAGAGAGATTTAACGGAATGTACATTATAATGTACATTTTACACATTACCCTAAACTAGACATTTAACGGAATGTACATTATAATGTACATTTTTTTTAAACACATGTTTTGACAAAAATTTCCAAAAACAATTTCAGATTAATGGAATATTTATTTAATATAGATAATAATAAATACAAAAACTCACTTTTTTCAAAAAAATTAAACCCTAAAATTTTTTTTTTTAATTGTATGAAAACGCGGTTTACTTCAATTTCGTTTACGATGTTGACGCCTTTAAAGAATGCACGAAACTGATCATTTGTTGACAATGAAACAATAAAAAAATATGCATTAGTTGGTTGACCCTGAAATATACATATAACGGGAAAAAATCGAAATCAGACGATTTTATGCATAGGCGAGTTAGCAACAGGCTTTACAAATCGATGTACAGCATAGTGAACACCACTCGCCAAAGGGTTAAACTCAGCTTTAATTCTTTTTTTGTTTTGCGCTACCAATTCATCATTTTCTTCTCATTTCACTTTTATATATGTATAAACTAGCTGAATAACCCTGTGTTACTAAAATTATTTTGTTATCTAAGATAACTTTCTTTTTATAAGGTGTAGATAATATTTTGAAAATCAAAAGTTGATACTTCAAATAAAATTTTAAAAAAGTTTCGTCAAAACCAAAAAATCCTTTTTTGTAATTCACTTTTGAATTTTGCCAAATTTTGAATATTTTTCCATATAAAATTGAGCATTTTTCGCAAAAAAGTCACTTTTTGAAATCTGCATAACTTTCTTGTTTATGAAAAGGGGCAAATAATATTTTGGAAAAAGGAAGTCAATACTTCAAATAAAATTACAAAAAAGTTGCGTTAAAATCAAAGAATCCTTTTTTTTGCAATGTCTTTTTGAATTTTGCTAAATTTTGAATAATTTTCCATACAAAATTGAGCATTTTTCGCAAAAAGTCACTTTTTGAAATCTGCATAACTTTCTTGTTTATGAAAAGGGGCAGATAATATTTTGGAAATGAAAAGTAAATACTTTAAATAAAATTAAAAAAAAGTTTTGCTAAAATCAAAGAATCCTTTTTTTTAAAATTCTCTTTTGAATTTTGTTAAATATTGAATAATTTTCCATACAAAATTGAGCATTTTTTGCAAAAAGTCACTTTTTTAAATCTGCATAACTTTCTTGTTTATAAAAAAGGGCAGATAATATTTAAGAAATCAAAAGTTAATACTCAAAATAAAATTACAAAAAAGTTTCGCTAAAATTAAACAATTTTTTTTTTTTGTTATAGCTTATCAAAACTTATCAAAACTTGAACTTTTTGAGTTTTTAAGTGTTTTTTTTTAAGGTAAGGAACATTTTTTTTTATACAAAATATATAAAACAAAATTACTTTCAGAAGCAAAATACATTTTAAAATAATCCTCTTTACTGCTTTTTAGAAAAAACATGATGTTATTTTTAAAACATTAACCCAATTTTAAATTACTTGATTTTCTTAAAATAACAGGGTGTTGTATAAAGTGATCGCATTTGTTTATTATTAAAGATATTTTAAAAAATTTTTTATATTTTATAGAACTAAATAATATAGATCTAAATTGCATACTTTTTAAAAAAAAAAAAGAACAATTTTTTTTTTCTTATTTTCGTACCATTTCGATGCATTGTGGCAAATTACAGTAAAGTACCAATTCCTGGCCAATGAGTCAAATCCTGAATATATTCGTTAGATAAAGAACTTCGCATCATATAGTATGTCCAACATTCAAATACATACGAGAAGATAAATACGTGTATATAAAATAAAGCTTTTTTTAATGAAAAGTTAATCACACTACTACGATTTCAATGTTAATCAAATAGGGAAAACTTAACGCAACATTTTTATGCTATTCATTATATGTATATTGCTTCGAAACACTTTGAAGGTACATACAGCCGTGCTCAAAAGGACTAGGCACCCTATAAATTCACATGAAACAAAGCAATTATTAATCTTCAATTATTATATTCTATTTACACTTAACAAAAGAGAAAAACAAAAAGTTTTAAAACCGGTTATAAAGCCATACAGTCTACTTTATGAGATGTTCTTGTCGAAAGTGCTAAACTATACAATTTTTCCAAATTTAGTTATCATAAGTTTACTTGTCGTTTAGTCAATATAAAAACGGAAATTGAATAATATCATAGAAGTGAAATTTTTTGACATGAATTCTAGTGGAAACCGAAGAAAATGCAAACCAATTTTGCATGATGACCGCGTAAAAATACAAATATTGCATGAATCAGGATATTCGCAGAAATCAATTGCCAAAGTAATGAAGTGTTCCAGATGTGGTGTCAAGAATGCTCTAAAACGCTATGTCGAAACTACATCTCATGAAAACAAACCAAAAACAAGCCGAAAACTGGTGACAACTAGCCCTATGGACCGGCAGTTGGTGTGATCGTCCTTAAGAAATAGGAAAAAAACATCTTCTCAGCTAGCTGCTGAGTTGGAAGTCAGTTCAGGATGCAAAATCAGCTCTCAAACGGTGAGAAGACGTCTTGCAGCAGCAGGATTGAATGGTCGCCGAGCTAGGAAGAAGCCATGGCTTTCACCTAAGAACGTGGAAGCGCAACTAAATTGGGCCTTGGAGCATCAAGATTGAACTGAACAAGATTGGGAAAATGTAGTGTGGTCTGATGAGTCATATTTCCAGGTGTGTTTACTAAGATTGTTAGCTAATGAAAAAATTACTTTCATCACCTAAGAACACAGTTTCAATTAAAATTATACGAGCTAAAATCACGTTTATTTTTTTGATTTTTTTAGAATTTTGGAAGACCTGGTGTTACCTACGTAAGGCGTCGAGTAGGTAAAGAATATAACCCCGACTGCTTGGTACCTACTGTTAAACACGGAGGAGGCAGTATAATGTTCTGGGGTTGCATGGCTGCGAGTGGAGTAGGTGAAATGGTTGTTTGCGTGGGTCGTATGAATAGCGAACGCTACATACATACGCTCAACAATGCACTTATACCATCTTTTACACGGATTTTTGGCGATACCAACATGGAAAACGTTGTCTACCAACAAGATAACGCACCTTGCCACAAGTCCGCTACAGTTATGCGCTGGTTTTAACAAAACCTCGTGCCGCGTATTGATTGGCCTGCCCAGTCGCCGGACTTAAATCCCATCGAGCATTTGTGGTCACAATTAAAGCAGGCAATAAGGAAATACAACATTACATGAGAAGAAGGCCTTAAAAATGCTTTGAAAATAGAATGGGACAACATAGCTGAAGAAACCTGCAAAAACTTAGTTTATAGTATGGTGCGTAGAGTAAGGGAGGTCATAAAAATGAGGGGGGGACCAACAAAGTATAAATATTCTTTAATAAATAATTTAAAACAAACATCTTCTGCGTTTTTAGTTTGGTTGAAAACTAACAAATCGCTTTGTTTCAGGTGGTTTTAAAGGGTGCCTAGTTCTTTTGAGCACGGCTGTATATGTATGTAGGATCGGATATTGATGAAGCAGACAAAACTGACGATGTGACCAGACATATGACAAGGAGTGGACAGACCTATTAAATATCACAGTAAACGGCAACGCTGTTACGGCCTTAATTTTGGGCAACGAGACGACACTACTGCAAACCTGACGAAAACGAGACAGACAATTTAAAATCTGGACGAAACTAGGACAACGATCAAAAAGCGAACGGACGGAGAGTAGAGTTGATTTTCTGACGCGCACGACACCGGACGGGCTTTCTAATTAAAAGAATATGAAATTGTTAACCGCTTTAATAATAAAGAAAACAATATGTATTTAAAACGATGTATATTTAAAACAACGTGTATTTTTATGTTCAAGACTTAATTAAAATAAATGCATACATATGTAAATTATCTAAAAAGTGAAGTGTTTTAATTGGACTAAAATTAGTATAAAAAGAAGAATCCTACATTTTTGGGGGCTCAAACCGGAATGTGTCGGGACTGTGTAGTAAATGTGTCGATAAAAACATTTAAAGTGATCTAAAACGCTTAAAATTGAAACTTAAATAATAAGAAGCTAAGTGCTTAAACTAATATTATTTTAAAGAATTCATAAGAAAAAAAGAAGTTTCTAGAAAGTTCGTGAAATGTAGCATCAACTACAAAGCCGTTAAATCTGAAAAAAGTACAATTGAGCAGCAAGTGCGAAAACCCACCCTTATTTGTAATTACGCATGATACAATTATAAGAGACAGAGCTAGCAGCGACAGGAAAGAGTTAAAGATAAGAGTGCAAAAAAGAGAGAATACAAAAAGTAAGTGCGTGAAAAACAAAGAGAGTGTACAAAACTGAGAGTGTACAAAACTAAGATTGTACCAAAGGTGAGAGTCGAAGTGAACAAAAGCAACAAGTGCGACAAATTTAAAAAAGAAAAAACTTGCGCAAATAGTTCAAGCGCATGTTTGCTTGAAAATCGCTAAATTTTCAGCAACAACAAGAACTACGAACACAAGAGAAATTGTGTAAAACACACACAAAAAAAAAACCGAACCAGAGTCAAAGCATCAGACGTTTTATGTTTTAAGCAATACACGCAGTCATATGGCAGCAACTATGATAAAGAAAGAAGAAACAACAACAATAAGAGCGATCTGCACAAACGAAGCGAGTGTACGCATCAGTGGAGTCAGAGAGTAGCAACAAAGAAAGTGTTGAAAGCAGAACGATTTTAAGTTTATGTGACTGCGGCGAGGGAGTTTCTGCAAATATTGAGTGAAACTTCGAAGTGACATCGGCAATTCTTGTGAGTAAGAAGCAGTGCAAAGGAATGAACTTAAATTGACAGCCATGGTGAATTTCCGGTGTGAGGTGCAATTTGTATTAATATTATTATTATTATTTTATTGTTAAAAATTAAAGTTAATTCAAAGTCATCAAACTTGAGAGAAAACTTAAAGATAAACACAGAATGAAAAGGTCAATTTAAGAATAGAATTTGAATTAAAGAGTTATAAAAGCAGAGTGAAATTTGAATTTAAAGTTTTTGAATAGAATTGAATTTGAATCGAAGACTTACTTTGAAGTTATTTAAATATTTTAAGATATTTTAAAATTAGTTTAAAATAAAAAGAAAGTTAATGCGAAGGGTTATAATAATAACATAAATAATTTTGATTTTTGGAACGAAATATTAAAACAAATAATTTCACGTAGATATAATAATTTGATAATATTTTTTATTAAATTCCTATACACTAAAACAAATAAATTTAAATTGATTTTTTGACAAAATGGACGTGACGACTATTTTAGCGATGACCGTGGACAGGCTAAAAACAGAGTTGGAAGGGTTAGGACTGTCAACGACTGGACGTAAAGCAGAGTTACAAAATAGACTCCTTGAATACCACAACTTGGCCAGAGAAGATGAAGCTTCTGAGTATGATGATGTTGCCTCAATGGGTGCAGGCGAAAGATTTTTGGAGCGGTCAACGTTTACTCTTCGCGACATCGAGGACTCTCTTTCTGCATTCCAAGGTTCCGGTTATCCAGACGTCCATAAATGGTTAGAATCTTTCGAGGAAAATGCTTCAACGGTACGCTGGAACGAGCTACAAAAATATATTTATGCTAAGCAGTTGCTAAAAGGAGAAGCTAAGGTTTTCGTGCGGAGCCAACCCACAATAACTGATTGGAAGTCTCTAAAAGCATCGTTGCTAAATGAGTTTAGCGAAAAGCTGTCCTCAGTGGAAGTACACCGGTTATTAAGAAATCGACGCAAAAATCAACAAGAAAGCCTCCGTGAATATTTGTACAACTTAATGGAGATCGGAAGTCAGATTGAACTTGACGACGCTAGCTTAATTGAATATTTCATCGATGGAATCCCGGATTCAAGATTCAACAAAAGTGTCCTGTATCAAGCTAAAACTATCGTTGCGCTAAAAGAGCAAATTAAGGTGTACGATAAAATCAAAGGTGCTTCTCAGCAGTCACTAAGCGCAAGAAGTCAACAAAAAACAGAGCCCAAAGTTAACCAGTCTCAGCAACAGATTCGAAAGGGTGTGGACATGCAATGTTTCAAGTGTGGAACTAAAGGACATGTAGCACGGGACTGCAGGTCAGCAGATCTTATTTGCTTTAAATGCAATAAGCCGGGACATCGAGCGTTTGAATGCAAAAACGCGAATAAGAGTATACTCAAAACAGAGAAAAATAATATTAACACGTTGCGTTGGGAACAACAGAGTAAAAAGACAAATTCCAATATTATGTTGCATAAATGCCACCGTGTCTTCAAAGATATTGAGGTCAAGGGATTTACATTTTCTGCTTTAGTTGACACAGGTAGCGATATATGTGCTATCAGGTATGACACTTTGATGATGTTGGATGATATCGAGGTGAGTCCAACCAAGAGAAGTCTTTTTGGTCTTGGGCAAAATGAGGTCTCAACTATTGGTTCTTTCATGATACCTGTAGAGATAGATGGAATTGTTTTAGACATAAATTTTCATGTTTTTAAAGAGAAAGATTTGCAATACGCAGCTATAATAGGAAATGATGTGTTGAAAAATGTCGATATCATGATAAATTCTGAAGAGGCGAAGTTCATCAAGAAGAATCCGGATCCAGCGAATTCAACATCAGAAACAGGCAGTATCAGAAATGATGAAGTCGGATCAAAGAAGCGATTACGCAGCAGTAGAGAAGTTATTTCAAGAGTCGATTTACTGGCACAAGAGTTTGGTCAAATGTGTCTTTCCACGCTAATGGAAGATATCGTTTGTGACATAGTCCACCTCGAGAAGAAGATTGCCGGAGAAATAATCCAAGTTGTTAACAGCTATCACCCTATAAATAAAATGACATCCCCTGTCGAGATGAAAATAATAGTCAGGGACGAAATTCCAGTGTTCCAGAGGCCGAGGCGTCTGTCGAGTGTGGATCAAGCGATCGTAGAGAAGCAGGTTGAAGAGTGGTTGCAAGATGGAATTATAAAGCCTAGTTATTCGGAGTATGCATCACCTGTGGTGCTAGCAGCAAAAAAGGACGGTACGAAGAGACTCTGTTGCGACTATCGCAAATTGAACGAGAAAATTATACGCGACAACTTTCCGATGGTTCTCATAGACGATGTTTTGCAGAAACTACAGACAGCAAAGATTTATACAACTCTCGATTTGAGTAATGGATTCTTCCACGTACCTGTCGAACCGGGGTCACGGAAGTACACCTCTTTCGTTACTCATAACGGCCAATATGAGTTTAATTATGTACCTTTTGGCATATCCAATTCGCCAGCAGTATTTTGCAGGTATATTTTTGCAATTCTCCGGGAATTAGTACAAGACGGTACGATAATCATCTATATGGACGATATTATTATTCCGTCCAAGAATGAAGAAGAAGGGATAGCAAAGCTGTCAAGAATTTTCCTTTACCAATGGACAAGAAGCCGCTTCAACGGTTCTTGGGCCTAACCTCGTATTTAGACGTTTCGTGCCGAATTTTGCATTGGTGGCAAAGCCATTAACAGACTTACTTGGGAAAAATGTTAAGTTTAAGATGGGAAATGAAGAGATAGCAGCTGTGGAGCAGTTGAAGGCAGCGTTAACATGTGCACCTGTACTCAAACTCTATGATTCTTCAGCGTTAACTGAGATTCATACGGACGCGAGTATGCATGGCTATGGTGCGGTACTTTTGCAGAAGGACAGAGACGACCAGCAGTTTCACCCGGTCGAGTATATGAGCAGAAAAACGACAAGCGCAGAACAAAATTACCACTCCTATGAGCTTGAGGTGCTCGCCATTATAGCAGCTCTTAAAAAGTGGAGAGTCTATGTCATGGGAAAGAAAATTAAAATCGTGACTGACTGCAACGCTTTCGCAATGACCATGAGAAAGGATGATGTCCCTTTACGAGTTTCCAGATGGTCCATGTTTCTGCAGGAATTTGATCATGAAATAGAACACCGTTCTGGTTCTAAGATGAAACACGTCGATGCACTAAGTAGGGTATCATGCTTGTTGATAGAGGACTCTATAAGGCATCGAATCAAAGAGGCGCAGTTGCTTGATGTATGGATTAAGGCGATACGAAAAGTATTGGAGCGAGAGAGTTACGAAGATTATTTTATCAAGTTTGATATACTGCACAAGGATCCCGTTAAAGAACTTGTGGTTGTACCTTCAGCTATGGAACAGGAAGTCATCCAAATCGCGCATAATCAAGGACATTACGCTGTTAAGAAGACGCAGGATTTGCTAGAAAAGTCGTTCTACATTCCGAACTTGGCAAACAAGGTGATGAATGTCGTGAGGAGCTGTGTAAAATGCATCGTAGCAGAGGCCAAAACGGGGAAAAAAGAAGGATTTCTTAATCCAATTGACAAGTCCGATAAACCTCTTGGTACTCTTCATATTGACCACGTGGGTCCCATGGAGATGACAAATAAACGCTACAATCATCTATTTGTCGTAGTTGACGCTTTCACCAAATTTGTCTGGCTCTATCCGACAAAAAGTACTGGCGCCAGCGAGGTAATAGAAAAACTTAGACATCAATCGTACATTTTTGGTAATCCGCAGCGAATCATATCTGACCATGGATCAGCCTTTACCTCACACGATTTTGCTGAGTACTGCGAAGAAGAGGGTATACAGCATCTGACGATAGCGACTGGAGTTCCACGCGGAAACGGCCAAGTGGAGAGAATGAACAGAGTCATAGTACCAATGTTGACAAAGCTTTGCGTTGGAAATCCGAGTAGCTGGTACAAGTGGGTTTATCGTGTGCAGCAAGTGATGAATAGTACACCTTCCAGGAGCACAAAGCAAACACCGTTCAAGATATTGACAGGTGTTGAGATGAGGACGTCTGGAAATCGAGATATCCGTGAGATAATAGAAGGAGCTGTTGTAGACGAGTTCGACGCAGAGCGCGAAGCCACGAGATGCGAAGTTCGAGACAACATTGCCAAGGTTCAAGCTGAAAACCGTAGAACGTACGATAAAAAGAGAATAGAAGAGAAACAATATAAAGTGGGCGAATTAGTTGCTATTAAACGTACTCAATTTGGCACTGGACTAAAATTTAAGCCGAAGTACCTTGGTCCTTATAAGGTTAAAGAAAAGCTGAGATATGGACGCTATGCCGTAGAGAAGGTAGGAGACGACATGGAGGGGCCAGGTAAAACTATAACAGTAGCCGAATATATGAAAAGATGGACCCCTGCATTCGAGGCGAATGTGTCTTCAGAATGGCCGAATGTAGGATCGGATATTGATGAAGCAGACAAAACTGACGATGTGACCAGACATATGACAAGGAGTGGACAGACCTATTAAATATCACAGTAAACGGCAACGCTGTTACGGCCTTAATTTTGGGCAACGAGACGACACTACTGCAAACCTGACGAAAACGAGACAGACAATTTAAAATCTGGACGAAACTAGGACAACGATCAAAAAGCGAACGGACGGAGAGTAGAGTTGATTTTCTGACGCGCACGACACCGGACGGGCTTTCTAATTAAAAGAATATGAAATTGTTAACCGCTTTAATAATAAAGAAAACAATATGTATTTAAAACGATGTATATTTAAAACAACGTGTATTTTTATGTTCAAGACTTAATTAAAATAAATGCATACATATGTAAATTAACTAAAAAGTGAAGTGTTTTAATTGGACTAAAATTAGTATAAAAAGAAGAATCCTACATGTATATACAAACTGAGTGTGTATGTGTTTATATTTGATAAGTTTTAGTTATTTTGTATTAACATTGCTTTATATTTTATTTATTTTATCAGAACTACTAGAGATAATAAAAATATGCGATTATTTTGAAAACCATTCCACTGTGATTAGCTATGAGTCATAACTAGTGTTGCCATATGTCTCGTATTGTCCCCGCCGGGACTACAATTTTCCCGTATTTTTGACATTTTTGTAAAATGCCTATGATTTCAAATACGCATTCACATGACCTGAGGCATTCAGAAAAGAAGTGTAAGCCGACCCATAATATGCATAGAACTATTACATAGTAAATACATACATTTCAAGCAACAGTGCGTGAGTGCGAAATATATGCGAAACGCAGCATTTGACATTATATTTATTCTGCGTATCTTAATAAATTTTTTTTTTTTTTCTGAAATACCTTTTTCTAAAAATAACTTTCTGTTTATTTATTGTCCCGTAAAATTTTCCAAACTAATGTTTTTTTTTTACATATTTTGCATTTGTCCCGTATTGTTGGAAAACAAATCTGGCAGCACTAGTCATAACTCATGTAGAATACTCATTCATACTCATGTAAAACAACATTCTAACTCAATAGGAAATGGAATATATTCCCAAAACGCAATATCAAAATCCATGCTTGGGAAGGAGTTCAAGATGAAACAAAAATTCAAATAATATAAAATTATAACGCAAGCTACCATAACATGACATTTTTATTGTCATCTATTACACAGGCATGAAAATGCCCATATAGTATATTTGGTTTGATCCCCAACCCGGCTGTGTTATTAAATGTTATCTTGACATTTGGACAAAACAAGGCTTATAACTAAAACATCGCTTGAGTACATTACAACAAGGATATTCAGTAAAATCTGTTAAGTCCTTCTAAGTTGCATAATTGTTAAAGTTAGCAGCTGTTGACGTGAATGCATCTGCTAAGACATTTTACAATCAAGTACTGAACTGATTTGCCAAAATCAACGCTTGGCTAATAAGTAAATCCATAAAAGCTTAATTCAATAGAAATATTACTTTCTTATCTCAACCATTTATAACTAAGTTGAATGCAAACCGAAAAAGATGTATTTTGCAAAAATTGTTTGCAAATGTTACTTCGGAAACTTTCATTATAGCAAACGACCTGCTGTTGAAATAACTCGGGTAACCAGTACTCAATAATGAAAAATGTATTTTAAATTTTATATTGCAATGCGTTAAACCTTTTGATACATTTACTACTCAGAACGTTTGAAATATTTTATATCGCTTGGTGTTGAGCCTGCTAAGTCTTTTCCCATTTAAAATTTTGAAAAGACTTAACAAATGTAGTAATACCCTTAATACAATACTGGTTATTCGAACAAATATATGCTGAAAATCCCTGCTGTTTTCTTTTCTACTGGGTGTTTCCACTGATGAGTGAAAGCACTCACATACATTCTTATTTCTGATCATACTACACACATATGTTTCCATCCCGATTGAGATCAGTGTTGTGATTAACACAAAGTAATAAATTATGTAAAGCAATATTATTTCTTTGTCCCTAAACCGGCAATATAACTAATTACTCAGCAGAAGCACCTGGTCAAAATACTAGTTACACTCGACAACTTTTTCTTAAAAATCTTTTACAAAATTTTTGTAGTAATTTCGCATTGAGTTACAAATGCCCCATAATCTGGCAACGCTTCCACCAGCAAATGTAACAAATTTGTTCCCGTTATCTTTCTAGAAACATATTTTTTTACATAACCTGCAAATTTAATTGCTCATAATAATAGTTACACTTACAAGTTGAGTTAAATTCTCGTATAAAAAAATTAAATATTAAATCGTTTTTGAGCTATTATTAAAAGAACAGTAAGTTTATATTAGAAATCGTGAAAGTGAAAAAAATTAAAAATACATTTTTATGAAGATGGGTCGTAAATCACAATGCACTGATGAAGAAGCTCGATTGATTTTAAACTTGAGAAAAGATGGAAAATCTCTTCGAGACATTGGTAAATTGATGAATAAATCGCACAATTTTGTTAAAGACGTCTTAAAAAAGAAACCAAAGAAAGAAACTCGAGGCAGACCACAAAAAACCAACTCAAAACTTGATCGCTACATCGTAAATATCTGCAAGAAGGAACCATTTTAGTCATGAAAAGTTATTGCAGCAGAAATTGGCAACGTAGTAAGTGCTCAAACCATTCGTCGACGGTTACAACAAGCCAACCTACCAGGGCGAATAGCCAGAAAAGTTCCCTTGATGCGAAAAAAAAATTGATCATAAGGCTAAATTTTGCTAAGGATCACTGGTCGGGACTTGAAGGTGAGAAAAAGTGGAGAAACATTTTGTGTAGCGATGAAACAAAAGTAAATCTGTTTAGAAACGACTCAGAAAGAAATGTGCGACGCCCCAAAGGAAAAGAGTTTCATGTTCGTTTTACGAAAAAAACTATGAAACACGGAGGCGGAGACATAATGGTATGGGGGTGTTTTTCTTGGTATAGGGTAGGTCCGATATTCCGTACAACAAACAAAATGACAGCAATCGAGTACAAGGACATACTTGAAAGTGTAATGCTACCTTATGCTGAGGAAAACATGCCCTTGCTTTGGGTCTTTCAGCAAGATAATGACCCAAAGCATACTTCCAAACTAGTTAAATGCTTTGAAGATCATAAAGTGAACGTGATGAGTTGGCCAAGTCAGTCTCCGGATTTAAATCCTATAGAGATATTAAATAACCTTTGGAGAGAGCTGAAAAAGAAAATGTCCAAGCAACCTAACAAAGACCAATTGAACTACTCAACAAGGTTTTCCACAACGAACTGCGATATCATTTTCTACAGTAAAATTTTCCATAGAATCCGAATATCATAATGATTTTTTTCGATTGGCCCCAAATTTTTTTAATAAGATAAAATTAAAAAAAATCCATTATTGGGAACACATACTTCACATAAATGGTTGTAAAAACTTACATTTTCGCTCTGATATAATTATTTCGAGATATAGGGCTTCAAACATAAAATATGTTTATAAAAAAACGAAAAAAGTGATTTTTTTACCTGTTTGCAATCATAACAGCCATATCACTGATGCTATTGACACATATTATACCTTAAGATTTTCATCTGACTCTCCTCTATAATATGCAATTAAATCAAAATTCATTCACTGAACATGTAAATTTTTACAAGCATTTATGTAAAGTATGTGTTCCCAATAATGGATTTTTTTAATTTTTCCACTTTAATAAAAAATTGGGGCCAATCGAAAAAAAATATTACGATATTCGGATTCTATGGAAAATTTTACTATAGAAAATGTTATCGCAATTCGTTGTGGTGCAAGTTTTCGAAAATTTGTGGAGTAGTGTTATGGGAGAGCATTCAAAAAATGTGGTTTGAAATACCCAAGGAGACTTGCCAAGCTTTTATCAACAGTATGCCAAGAAGAATGTTGAAAGTTGTCAAAAACGCAGGTGGTTACACGGGATATTAATCCAAAAATCGAAAATTTAATGAATATAATATTTATCATTACGCAAATTTTGTATATCTTTTAATCTTTTGTGCGTACCTATTTTTTTGAGCAACCTAATGAAGACTTTTTACAAATGCGTATATAACTAATTTAACACCTTACGTTATATCTTAATAAAACTACGTTTTTTGTAACTATAATACCAATGAAATAATGTGTATTTATTTTGTTTTAAATATGTTGAATAAAAAATTTTTTGTATCGTTCAAGTTTAAATTCTAGTGTGTAACTATTATTTTGAGCAGGTGTGTATATTAAAGTTTAATTCAAAAGTTAATAGTAATAAGTTACTAATTACTTTCATTTCGAAATAATATAACATAGAGGAGTGGGTAAAATGTAGTAAGTTACATATTACTTTCAAAAATAATATGTCACAACACTGATTGAGATCAACAGCATTAACGGGAACTGTAAAAAACTCAAAATACTCGAAAACATATAGTTACTCGAAAACCATCGAGTTAATCGAAAACCGTCGGGTTACTCGAAAAATCGAGTTATTCAATACAAGTTTCGATTCGAGTTAATCGACTCGAATTGTGCCGAGTTACTCGAAGATCGAACTACTCGCACAGTAAAAATTGATGTGGGACATAAAACTTGCGAATTGTTGTGGGTGGTAAAAGTTTGATAGCCATGAACGATACAGCCGACTTGATTCGCGTCAGGATTTAAATAAATTTATTTTATTATACAGACCGACAATTAAAAAAAAAAACAATTAAATTTGGAATACAACGGTTAGACTGATTTTGATGAAAGTTGGTATGAAGAATCTCGTAACCCAGGAATAGAATAAATTTTATCAAAAGCTAAAAAAAATTTCGTAAGAGGGCGCTTTATCCAATATGTTTCTGGTTAAACGACTTAAGCGATTTGGATGAAATTTAGTACGAAAATTCGCCTAACCAAGGAATAGCAGATAGTTTGTTTTTAGTACTGAAAATATTTTGTTTGCTTATGCGTGAGGTTGTGTGCTGTTTCCTTTAGGTGCTGCTTTGCTCGTTGATTTGGTTTTTTTATGCAATATGTTTCTGGCTAAACGATTGTGATTTTTATGAAATTTAGTATTAAGATTCTCCTGACCCAGGAATACAAGGTAGGCTATCAGAAGTTTCAAAAACGTTTCGATACAGAGCGCTTAAAGTAATAAAATATGTATGGCTCAATAACGAATGACTGTACCGAGTTTGAACAAATTTTTTATTAAAAACGAAGGTAATCGAAGATGAACCGAAGAAAACTTAACCGATACTTTGATTCACAGTAATATTTTTTACCTATGAATGAAATTAAAAAATTTCTTCGCAAAAGTTTAATGATTTTGTATGAACTTTCTGGGGTACTGAGGAAATAAAACGCAAAATTGAAATATCTGGTCAAAGATGGGTCCGGAGGTAAAAAAGTTATTAGAACAAATTGTTGTCCTTATTGAGACCTATCCAACGTCTTACTTTTCATGATGGGTTTGGCATATATCTGTTATACTAAAACCCTCACAGAAAAAAACTCCATATAGATAGAGAGTGTCCCACCTTAATGTACATACATCCGAAAATGTACATATAAATTCTGGTACTCGTAAACATATCACCGCTTGAGAAAATATTTGTTTAAATCGAATGAGATGATAAAAATAATTATAATTGTAACTTTGATTTATTTTCAGATGTGGTGATTCCCATTGCTTCTTTTATATGGAGGTAGGTCGTCAAAGCATAATTGGTCCTGGAGAACTATGGATGGAAACAGAAGATTCACTTATAGCTCAAAATATGCACAATATGATATTAAGGTTTGTAGGTCTTACATCTATTTTTAACCGATAGTCGCAAAAACTCTTCCATTGAATTTTATTATTGTTTAACTTTATTCACGCCATTCATTCAATTTTCGTAAAAAATTAATCAATTGAAAAGTATATTTTCTACATTTATTTTTGGCGGCAGTTTTTTTAATTATCTTCAGGAAATGTTTGCAAGAGTTTGTTGGTTGTCTAGATTTTTAGTTATAAGAAGGCTGGATCTTATGATCTGTTTTTCAAGGAAGGAAATACATGTTGATGATGCATTTTTTGTTTTTTGTTTTCAATCGTCTTAATATATAAGGTCTATATCGAACTTTTGTTTGGCCAAAATATACCAAATGGATGCGCCCTAGCTAACGGATTTAAAACTAAAAAATTGTGCTGTTTAAACGAAAATAGCAAAAATAAAAAAGGGACATTTTTGAGAAAATTTTTACAATAGGCACTTTTTCCCTCTAGAACAAATGTTAGAGAAATTTGTAACAAAAATGTTTTTTTAATAATGCCTTTGTCAAACTTAAAAGAAAATATTAAATAATAATTATGTTTAAAATTGCCGAGCTATGTCATATTCTTAAAATATACTTTATGTACTAATGTGCTTAAAAACAATACAGAGATAATTAAATCTCTTATTTGGTTCCGAAAACTAAGATACTTTTTTTTTATCTCAAATTTTTTTTAAATAATGACTTCTGATTAAAAAATACCGAGAATTCTTCAATAAAACGAAAACGGTGAATTATTCCTCGATATAAATTTGATTTCCTTCAAAGTAGTCTCCATTACAAGCAATACACATACTGCAATACACATAAAACGGTTAAATTATTCATCGATATACATTTTATTTCCTTCAAAGTAATCTCCATTACTAAGTAGCAATACACATAGTCCAATGCTTCCTTCAATCGCCTACAGCTCCTTCTGCGAATTCTCCTTTATTATCATAATCCGCTTTCGTAATTTGAGTCGTTGGAAAACGAAAAAGTCACAAGGAGTCATGACGGGAAAATACGGAGCTTACGGAACGGTATGGACATTTTTTTGTCAAATAGTCGCGTACATGAGGAAATGTGTTAGCCGGTGCGTTATCGTGGGGAACAAACCACGAGTGGTTTCTCCACAGTTCTGATATTTCTTCACAATTCTCCACATGATACTTTGTTAGAAACACAAACTTTCAGAAAAACTCTTTGCTCAACTTAATTCGGCATTGCAAAATTCGCAGAACACATCAAACACTGACTTGTTTATAAAGTTATCACGCACAAACTTCCGACAATTAGCGCTCAAATAGATATTTCAGCACTGGATGACAAGTGCACTAACCCAAAAAAAAATTTTGACAATATCTCAAGCGTGTTTTGTTTGAATGAGAAATTTCGTATTTCTTGTAAAGAAAGTATAACATCTTTCTTAATATTAAGTCCGTGATAAAGAATTTTATTTTTATTTTAACTTCTTTAAAAAAGTTATTTTCTAATTTTTTGATCCCTTCAAATCTCTCCGCCGAACCATTTCTTCAAGTTCAGCTCTGCCTTAGGGTACAAACATAGTGAAAGCGTATGAGCGTTGCGTTGCTGTGCTGTGCTGAAAAACACATTAGGACAAAAGAAATGCATGACTTGCGTACTTTATTGCTCGTATATGTTTTTCAGATCGAAACAGCAACCAAACGCTTATACGCGTGCACTATATTCGCACCCTTATATAAGTTAAGAACAAATAAATAAGAACTTAGAGCAGAATTCCATTCCCACAATATAGAATGCTGACGCAGTGTCTGCAAAAAGATCAACAACAACAAATGCACAATACTTCACATGCAATATGATCCGCGCATTCAGCTAGACAGTTAGTAAATTTGGCTTTGCTTTAATTTATTTATGTTATAGTTAATCAGTTGTAAATCAAAATCAAAACAAAGTTGGCTTCGCCCTTTTTTTAAAAACAACTCTTGCAGCTCTGTTCTGCTTGTTAGTATCGCAAGAATTGTAAAGAAGCTCTTTTTAATGTTTTGTAAAGTAAATTTTCGTATTCTGGCAAATCATTAACAATTTGAAAGCTCTAAAAAGCTATTAAAGTTCACCACGCATGGTGAAAATGTAAATGCCCTAAATATAAAGCGTCAACTGTTTTTTGTTGCTTTTTTCCTGCTTATTTTGATTAAATAAAAAAAATAAATAACTGGCCATTTCAGCCCTTGAAAGGACTTTGACCTAGCTTCTTATGATCAATTGTGTTGTGCGTGTTATTAAGTTTGTACACAATTGACCGAGAAACAGACCTACAGGTTTAACGCCGACTCCGAACGGCGATGCACGGAATGTTCTTATTCTCAAGAAGCTTTACATGGCATTTTGATTACTCTCTGAGGTTTGCCATTTTCTGCAGAGAGGTGGCGGCCGTACAGAAAAATTATTTTAATTCAAATAATTTTCTGTCGCTGCTGGGGATCGAACCTGGGCTTCCAGGTTCGTTGACATAGCGGCCACGCACTTTAACCAACTACGCCACGGACGCCACGATTATTTTGATTGCTTATGTTTATTTTTCTACAAGTAAAATGGAAAATGTTAAGAAATAAATAACTTTTGGATTCTTTTCAATTGTTTTAAGTTTCAATATTAATTTGTTTAATAGCCGAGTCTTTAAAATTTATTTTTTCTTTGATCTCTGTATTAATGCTTAAAAGAAGTAAGAATTCATCAATTTGTTATATTTTATTTTATTTGCACAGCATTTGTTTGACTTAACACTGAACTATCTTTCGTTGTTAATATGTTTTCTGCCATCAACAAAATAGTTAAGAAAGGAGCTTTTAAATTGTCACCCGATTACGAAACCTTAATAATTTGTTAAAATTTACTATTTTGTGGATGTTAAAGTTAAGCTGCCAGAAAGGGGCTGTTAGTGTTAAAAAACTTAACTGGCGCCCGAGCAGGGACACAGCTGCAAAGTTCTAGATAAAAAATCTTTTAGCAGCAGTTTTGAGTTCCGGATAAAATCAATCCGTTAGAACTGTTGGGAGAATTTCAACGGAAAAAATCAAGGATAAAGTGACTTCGAGGTGCCTTAGTACGAAGGAAAAAGGATACCACCAAGGGTTCAACATCCATTGAAACCGTTGCAATGATATTTGTAAGATTAGTCGTAAGATATAAAAACTGAAATTATTTTTTACAGTGATAAAATAGAATATAATTACAAAGTTGATAAATGATTTTTAAAGTGAATATTAAAGAAAGACAAATTGCAAAGTTTATAAAGAGGAAAATTTTTTAAAAGTGAAGAAAAAATATCGAAAGAATTAATATTAAAAAGTTTTTAAAAATAAAAGAGAGGAAAATATTTTTTTAAAAGAGTGAAGAAAAAAAAGTATTAAAAGAAGAAAAATTACAAAGTTTATAAATAATAATAAAGAGAAAACGTAGAAATAAGAAAAAGTTGCAAGAAAGTAAAAAGAAAACAATTTTAAATCGTTAATTTTTAAATAGTTTAAATCACAAATTACTTAAATAATTTTTTGTAGGTAACTATAAATCATTTGTATTTTTTACTGAAAACAACACATTATGAAAATTTAGAGAAAAGATTTACAAAAATAATTTAAAATATTAAGGAATAAAAATAAACAAATATTTTTGAGAAAAAAATTGCATTCGTAAGAAATGACTGACGCCGATGACTTAACAGAACAATTACGAAAACAATTACGAAAGTTTTAATATCGCAACCACTGGTGAATAATAAACTGGCTATTTCACCCCTTGAAAGGACTTTGACCGAACTTCTTATGATCAAATTGTATTGTGAGTGTTATTAAATGTTTGTATACAATCGAGAACTGGACCTACTAGTTTTATGCCGACTCGAAACAGGTAATGTGCATTAGGGCGTATCGAAAAATTTAGATCGTATTCTAAGAGGTCTCAAAAGTTGCATGGGGTTGTCAAGATCATCCAAAAAAAATTTTTAGGAAAAAAAAGGATGTCTTCCTGCCCCGCAAGGACAAATTTGTTTTTTGAGGAAAACAGTAAAAAATAGCGACCTTAAAATGCTTTGACTTCAATAAAAAAAACTACGTATGTCTTTAAGCAAAAGTAAGTATAGGCTTAAACTAACAATATATTGGTAAATACGATGCTACTCATGATTCTTATCCACAGTGTCCTGTGTGAAGGATATTCGAAGCAAACGTAATCGAGATAGCACAGAACTTTTGATTGTTACCCAATAGTCTTAATTTTGGTGGTATTGATTATACTGTTAACGTATTTCTTAAAATTGCCGAATTAATAACTAGAATTAATAATAAAAAAATGAATATAAGATTTTATATCTCGGGTACCAGAAATGGTACCGAAGAAACTGTACTCAATTTGGATTCTTCAAATATTCCTGAACAACACCCTGTCTAAAAGTTTTAATTTTAAATACAAGCTTAAGGCCACGATTTTATTTTCTATTTTGATACTTAAAAAAAATAAATACTTCATAACATGAAATTTAACAATTTCATCAAAAAATATCAAAGTAGAAAATAAAATTGCGGCCTCAAGGTGGTATATTAAAATAATACTTTTAGACAGGGTGTTGTTAAGAAATATTTGAAGAATTAAAATTGAGCAAAGTTTCTTCGGTACCATTTCTGGTAAACGAGATATAAAATCTTATATTTATTTTTTTGAAAAAGTTAAAAAATTGCATTCAAGTATACATTTCTCAAAAATAGGAAAATGCATATGCAAAAATTATGCTATTCGGCAATTTTAAGAAATACGTTAACAGTTTAATCAATACCACCAAAATTAAGACTATTGGGTAACAATCAAAAGTTCTGTGCTATCTCGATTACAACGTTTGCTTCGAATATCCTTCACACAGGACACTGTGGATAAGAATCATGAGTGGCATCGTGTTTACCAATATATTATTAGTTTAAGCCTATACCTACTTTTGCTTAGTTTTTTAGACATACGTAGTTTTTTTTTATAAAAGTCAAAGCATTTTAAGGTCGTTATTTTTACTGTTTTCCTCAAAAAAACAACTTTGTCCTTGCGGGACAGGAAGACATCCTTTTTTTTCTCAAAATTGGAAAAAAAATTGTAATTCGAAACGCCCTAATATGCATGTTCCTAAGAAGCTTTAGATGGCATTATTTTCTCTCTGAGGTTTGCCATTGTCTGAAGAGAGGTGACTCCCGAACAGAAAAATTAATTAAATTGAAAAAACTTTCTGTATCAGATGGAATTGAACCAGGGTTCTCTGGCGTATGGGTCACGCACTCTTCCCACTGCGCCACGACCGCCACTGGTAATCAGAATAATAACAATTTGACTACCACCGATCAAGCACTGACAATGGACAAAGTTTTGCAAAAACAGATAACTGGCTTGGTGACCTCAACAATACATAGTTTAAATAATCCCTTTCTGAGTGAAGATAACACTGATTGTCAGGCAGAACTCACAAGGGAAAATATTAATTAATTAGATAGATTTCCAGATATAGTAAAATGTCTGAGGAAGTTTTACGAGACTCTGGGAGAATTCAACTCCTGGAGAAAAACTGCAGACCGAATATTCTCATTATACGAGAATTTAAGAGATATTCCTATATATTATACGATACTCCACACATTCAGGCATAAAATTTTAGGTGAAATAGACACCACTCTAGAATCCTACAAAACTGCACTAAATTGGGCAAAAATAAAGCAGTGCTTAATAATGCACTACTCCGAGAAACCCAAAACCAAATCAAGCATTTAATAGCAGACCGATCATGCCTCCGTTACAATCTATGGAGGTAGATCATTCAATCCAATCAAGGAATGTAAATTATCAAAATAGGCCTAATTTTCAGCAAAATAACAATGGTCAGAAACGACCATTGACTTTCCAGCCACACTCCCCAACTAAGATGCAAGGGAACTTCTTTGTCCGTAGCGGAAATCCGTATCCAAGTAACGAGACTTGCGCCTACGAGAAATATCCCAATGATTTTGAAACTGGATATCAATATCCAGAAGCTGAAGCCAATTCTTACGCCGAGCCTTTTGAAAATTTTTGGCGAAATTTTTGCCAAGAATCTTTTTTTGTCACCGTTTTACAACGACCCTAGACGCATATTTTCACAACATATAAGCGAAACAAATCAATTATCTTCTGAAACTTTGCAATGAAATCTCGTGCTGGTCTGGAGTGCTGGTTCAATTGCAGAAGGACAATCATGCTGATTGTGGAATCCGGCGGATCAGTTGCGAGGGGAAAATGATTCGATCTCGTTGATTTAGCTATTGTAGAAACCGGCGATAGTTCAATGCGGGTCGATAATAAAGTTTGCGGATTTAGAGCGATTGTTGAAAACGCAACCGATCCGCACTTCATACAACTTTGTTCACTTTTCATCCGCAATAAATTTGGTGCGGATCAGTGCGGATTTAAAGAAAAATATTCAAAACAAAGAATGCGATACATGATTTCAGTGTAATTTGAGGTCGTTAAACTCGAATTCAACGTAAAAATTATTACTACATTTCGATATTTTTCTTTTTGTTAAAAACAATTTTTAAAAATTTAAAAAAATTGTCAAAAAATGTTTTCTGTTTTCAAGACAAATTTTAATTTTTTTTATATTTCAATTTATTTTTAAATTTATCAGAGCAAATGCAAACATTTTTTGCAGCGTACTAAGCCGAGGTAAGAAAATTAATGCCGCTCCAAAAAAGCCAGAAATACCATCGGCATCTGTACCAGAACCTGCAGAGCTACAGCTGCAACGTCTTGGTTTAGAGCCAGATGATTTAGGACCCACGTAACACTTAAAAAACATCATCACCAACAAGAGCTACTGCGATGTGTCCAACTGATCCGCCGGGTTCCACAATCAGCACGAATATTTTGACTCCATTCTTAAACAATTAGATAATCAGGCATGTTCTGAAATCCACCTCGGAATTGGATCGGAATTGGATTTCATTTCAGTTTTTAAAACTTATCACTAAGACTCCGTTGTTATAACGATAACTAAGCTTATCGGCAACGCACGTCGGTGCACGTCTTGCGCGTTTAAATAACTTTTTGAAACAACACACAAACAAAAAATCTGAAAAAATGCAATATATCTACAGAAAAAATTATTTTGGTTAAACTTGTGTAAAAAAAAAACAAACAAACTAAATTGTGCACATAAAAAATATTTCAAAATTTTTAATGTGTAGTTAAACAATAAAAAAAAACTGAAAAAAAGTTGGGGAAAACAAAAAAAAAAAACGACGGAAAAGAACTTAGAAAAATAAAACACAAAAAGACAAAAACAAATCATCCGCAAAATAAGAGCTCAGCGAGTGCAATTCGTCGGTCAACAAAAACGGTGCCGTCTGTACAACAAAACAACCTAAATGACATTCAAGCTACATGAATTGTCGCCGCCGTGTTTGACCTTTTTTCCTGAAGTTCGCGCTATTTACCTACATTAAATGACACCAAGTCCAAGACTAATAGCCCGAACACAATATGCGCGACGAGCGGCGAACACCACGTCTCCAATCTGTCGTTGTAGAGAAATGTTGAGCGACTTGATTATAATACACGCGACACCAGCAAACTTCAGCAGCAACTATAGTACACAAAAAACAATGGCTGTTTAAAAATAACAATACAATCAGAGCTGAAAAAGAAATCCATTCAATTTCATTTTATTTTCAAAAAGTTGAATGAGTGAATAACGAAATAAGAATCTATTCAATGAATGCAAAATTCATTTATAAATAAAAATGTTATTTCGCATTCAAATTTAAAAAATTTATTAATTATTCGTTACATTTATATCAATTAATGAATAAAAAATCAATAATAACTAAGAAATTAGTAATGAATAACAAATGAACAATGAATAAAAAAATGAATATCGATTAAAATATAATCATATTACAAAACAATTGCAAATTCTAAAAGTTTTCATATGAATAAAATATTGAAAAATTGACAACAAAAATGATTTATTGAAGTGAATAATTAATCAAGTTTTTAAAATTAAATGTGAATTAAAATTTTATTTATAAATCAATTTTGCATTAATTTATGGATTCCTATTCGTCATTATTCAGTTGTGCTTCAAATTCTGAAAATGAATACAGACTTAACAACTCTGAATAGAGTTCAAACAAAACATCCCTCACTACCATCGCTACCATAAATTTCACCAATGTAACCAATGTAAACAATGGCGGAAACTAGCTTTTACTGCCTGTCAAATTAAAATTAAATTGAAGCCGACGGCAACGTCGAGCGACAATGTTGAGCGACAAGTCTCCAAAATACGTCCCATAAGAAATACATGTAAAAAAAAAAGTGACAATTGGCGCTGCCGCTCGTCGCGCGTATTGTGTTCGGGCTATTTCTCTTCCAATACCAACAACAGCGACAATAATAACTCTTCAATTGCAATAATTTTTGGGGTGCATTTTATGACAAATGAAAATAGAAAGAGCATATTTAATCTTGTCTGCCACTCTATTGAACTTTTACCACCACAACTAAAAGGCATTTTTCGTGTAAGACCGAGAATAACTAATCCGAAATCAAAACCTTGTGATTATCGTCAAATTTTACACACCGCATGATCGAAATCGGGTTATTTAAGCATTTGGTGATTACCGAAGAATTTATACGATTCTAGATAAAAATGTTTGTTTTTAGGTCCTTGAGGGTTAAAAAAAAATCGCTTGTAACAATGTTTCGCATGGGAAAACAATATTTTTTAAAATGAAAACCCATTCCTCGACAACCATTCATTCCATTCTTCAACATTATTTTGTAGACGTCGAATTAACTTGGATAGTACAGCTATGGGGAACTAATGCTGTGGGGAACTTTTAACAAAAAACACGTTAAAACTAGACATGGGTAACGCTGCGCTGCGTTACGCTATTGAGTTAAAGCACTTAAATGCGTTTCTGCGCTAATTCACTTCTTTTAAAAAAAGTAACGCAATAATACAATAGCGCAATAATACAAATGACACGCTTAAAGAAAAATGAGAAAATATTTTTTTCCACGTTACCAATCTCAAGTTGTTTGTTTTTAACTATAATCTAAATAACGTATCTTAAGTATTTGTGTTTATATACTTTTACTTTTTCCTATTAATTTATTCACTACTTAATTTAAAAGTACAAATTTTCATGTTATTTTATGAAAAGAATTTATTTTTTCTGCCATCATTATTATCTTGAATATGATTTTAATGAAAATATGAAAAATTCAGGTATAGAAAATAACGGTTATTTTTTAATTTTTACATCAAAAGATCATAAAAAAAACTAGTAAGAAATGATCTTCGACTGGGCCGAAGTTAAAATACCCCCACGGCCGAACCAAAGTATATTCAAAGTCTTAAGCAATCAATAAAATGTTTATCTGTAAAAACGTTTTCGTTATATTTTTAACAGAAAATATTCGCTTTTGTTTTTTGATAAAATGGCTTTGTATGGGAGGAGGGCGTGGTTTTCACCCAATTTGGTTGAATTCCATACACATAGTACACGTTATATATCAAAGTTCATATGCAAAATTTCAAGTCCATACATTAATTTTTGTGGATTTTAGAGAAATTTTACCTTTTTGATAAAGTCACTTTGTATGCGAGGTAGGCGTGGTTTTCATCCGATTTGATTGAACTTGATACTTAGAGTGTATTTTGAACATCAAAACTCATATGCAAAATTTCAAGTCCATATATTCATTTTTGTTGAATTCGAAGAGATTTTACCGTTTTGATAAAGTCGCTTTGTATGGGAGGTAGGCGTGGTTTTCATCCGATTTGGCTCATTTACGAACTTGACCTTCATTTTTTAGATAAAAGCTTAAATATAGAATTTCGTGATGATAGCTTTAAAATTACGGCTGGAATCGTGATCACGGACAGACGGACAGACGGACAGACAGACGGACATGGCTAAATCAACTCGGGTGGTGATGCTGATCAAGAATATATATACTTTTCTATACCTACCACGCCTCCTTATGGGCGTTACAAACGGCGTGACAAAATTAATATACCCCCATTTACGTTTTTTAAACGTGGGGGTATAAAGATGTAAAATAATTTTAAATGTAGCAATATGAAGCTATTGAATCTGAGATTCCGTTTTTGACATGATTTATTTTTTCATGGTTTTTAAGATAGAAATCATCTTCATTCAATTATTTGTGATCCATTCTTTTTTCGATCATATATTAAAATTATTTTTGATCCTTATTTTTTCGATCTGAAATAAAAATTATTTATTTGTTCGTTATTTTTTCAATCAGAAATATAAATTATATTTGATCGTTATTTTTTTCGATCAGAAATAAAAATAATTTTGTGATCGTTATTTATTCGATCAGAAATAAAAGTTATTTTTTATCGATATTTTTTCAAGTAGAAATAAAAATAATTTTTGATGATTATTTTTTCGATCAGAAATAAAATCATTTCTTGATCGATATTTTTTTCAAGCAGAAATAAAATTTATTTTTTAATGGAATTTTTTCCAATCAGCAATAAACATTATTACTGATCGTTATTTTTTTCGATCAGAAATATAAATGAATCAATGATCTATATTTTTCTAATCAGAAATAAAAATTATTTCTTGATTGAAATAATATCTATTGAAATTTCAATGAAATCAATATTTACAAATAAAACTCTTTTGAGTTAAAATAAAGACGTTGTAGCTAATTCACAATACTGCGTTAGGTCGGTCGGCCTTTGACCGTACTTTATATCGACGTTGTAAAAACTTTACGATATGAGCTGTCAGAACGCACGACCTTCTAATTTTACTTCTTCAATGTTGCTTTGGCAAGTCGTGCGTCTGTCAATAAGATCAACTTAGGTGATGCCAATGAAAGCAGTCACATAAGAAATTCCACAAAAGGTCTCTTTTCCCTACATCAAGGAATTTAAAATGGAAGTAGATTTTATTTGATTTAATCAATAAAAAATTAAAAATAGTGTTAAAAAATCAGTTGCACTAAAATGTATGTCCCGAAAAGCAATTTTAATAAAAACCATGCATTACAAAACAAAAATCTGAAAGATAACTTATGCTCTTTTTTAATGTTATTTGTACAGAAAATAGATCTAAATAATTTTAAAAAGGTGTGGCAGCATATAATTTTGAGATTAAAGTTATTAATTTGTTGAGCAAGAAACGCGCTTAAAAATATTTTAAATGGATTTTGAAGATATGGAAGTCTTCTTGGACTTACATTGCTTGGAATGATTGGGTATGCTGCCTATGAAGCCCATAAGACACAGAAAGTGCAGTCAGTTCGAAATCAGTGGATTTGGGAGCTGAATTTGGCAAGGGACGTGGGAGGGTCTTATGCTCTGAATTTTGAAAAAATGCAAAGGAAGGACCCGGAGCAATTTCTGTTAAGGTACCTTGCGCAAGGAGTTCCCAAACAAGTCCTAGCTTGGATATTCCGCAGTGGATATTTAACAGTGCAAACAATAATATACGAAACTTGCGACGTTTGGAAAATATTAATGCCTTTGTATATGCAACCACTTTCAGAAAATAATTGGTTTTGTGGCATAGTGGAACTCCTGTAATGCCTACTTTATTCGCTTTTTACTTATATTAATTTTATCTTTATATCATACTTGCGTTTTGGTGGTTTTGTTATTTCGTAAATGCTATACCTTCAAAAGTAATGTATTCATTTTGATGGTTAATAGCTCATTGAAAAGGTAACAGCAAAACTTTTTTATATCCATAATACTTAGTTTTGTAGAAAAATTAAAAGAAAATAAAATTTTTTCAGGCCCTTTTTTAAAAATTCCGATACATACAACTTCTAAAACACTTGAGAGTGGACTTAGAACGTCTTAATGCATATATTCCACAAATAAAAAATGTAAAATTTGATATTTCGATCCTCTTCAACTATGCAAAAAATAGTTACAGTGTACACGATTTCGAAACAAATTCAATCAATCACATAGATACATTAAACAATTTAGTAATAACATAAATAATAAAAATTTAATAATTCTTGCATACAATTTTCAAAGAGTTTTTCAAAATATAGACTGCAAGTCGGAATCCAAATGCAATTTCTATATTGGAAAAAAATAGCAAATTAAATGACCAATTTAAGTTTTATTTAAAATACATAAATAAAAAGTTCTTCCAGTTTTTTTCATTTGCTTACTTATTATTAATAATTACAGAAAAATAATTTAGCTATGTAAAATAATAAATATAACATTCATTAAAACTTGCATTTCTTTACTTTAATAACGTCAATCACATAATTTTTAACTGTAACATGAGTTAAAATAAAATATTTCATTTGATTTCATCAATGAAAATTAATTTACCAATATTATATAATATAAAATTCATCAAAAATTGTATTATATTACTCTAATACCATAAATCAAATAATTTATAAACTGTGTCATGATCCAAAAAATATCGATCAATGATTGATTTTTATTTGTGGTCTGAAATAAGAAAAATATAGATCAATGATTCATTTATATTTCAGATCGAAAAAATAACGATCACAAAATTATTTTTATTTCTGATCGAAAAAATAACTTTTTTTTCTGATCGAAAAAATAATAGTCACAAAATTATGTTTATTTCTGATCGAAAAAAATAACGATCAAAAATAACTTTTATTTCTGATCGAAAAAAATAACGATCACAAAATGATTTTTATTTCTGATCGAAAAAATAACGATCACAAAATGATTTTTATTTCCGATCGAAAAAATAACAATGAAACAATAACTTTTTTTTCTGATTGAAAAAAACGATAAGAAAATAATTTTTATTTCTGATCGAAAAAATAACGACAAAAAAATAATTGTTATTAAATGATTGATTGATAGTGATAATCGTTATTGGCGGTCCCTGCAAAAATTAATGACATTTTTATTTTTTTATCTTTTTCAGTTCAAACTGCGCTGAGCACATCTTCTTGCTAAATGTTAAGCAGCGCTACTTTTAGTTTTGCGCTAAAGCTAAATACTGCGCTAAAAAAAAGGCTAAAAAATAGCGCAGTAACCCAAAATCGCAGGAATTTTTATTTGCTTCATGTACAGTTTTTTCTATAGATTGGCATTGCTTTTAAGGTACATGGAAACAAACTAACATCCAACTTCCAACTTGTCTTGCATACCAGAAATGTGTATGTACATCAGAGATCTGCATGAATGGATTCATTTGCTGTTTCAAGTTCCTTTAATTTTTCAACTCCCTGCAAGTCGAGGCAGGCAAGCAACAAGTTTGCGCGAATCATAGGCAGCAAAAGTCAAGTCGGCAAATGTAGAAAACTTGAAATGTAGAAACTTGAAATGTAGGGAAAAAGCAATTATTTTGCCTACAAATCGTTTATTTTCAAGTCTATTTGCGAAGTTCGTGGAATTAACTTCGTGTTGTCAATGCAAACTTCGTTTCTCGAGTTGAGAAAACAGTTTAACTTCAAAGAAGTGTCGACCACAACAATAGCTTTTGTCTCATTTACACTTTCGTGTTTACGCAAAAAGACAAAGTGTTGCTCCACACTCGTGTGTACTACGCGGTCGACACTGCTTTAAAGTATTGGATTGAAGTATGTTTGTTTGTCTTTTTTTGTTGTTGTTTATTTTTTTATTTTGTCACTTTGTATAGAAAAGTATAAGTAGACGCTCGTCAGTGGCTTCTGCGGCAGCCCAGTCGCATAGATTTGAAAACAGACTTGAAAAGTAGAAAGCTTGATTTTTTTCTACCAATTAATGTAGGGTAGAAACAAAAGAGAATCAAGTCTGACTAATGATTCCTTTTTCAGCATTCAACTCACGTTGAACAGCATGTAGTCATACTTGAAGCATAAAATTTTTTAATTTTTGGTTAATGCTAAAAATACGATACTTGTTCAGTAATACTTCTATATATTCTAGAAATTTGTTTATTGAGATCTTAGGTAAATTTTTGTAGTTGATTGTTTCCTTGAATTTTGAACGGTTTGCTACCTATGGACCTGAACACGGGAAAAAAGGTAAAAAAAAATCGAATTTTTTCAAGTTTTTTGCGATTTTGATCTGGAAGGTGAAGTTTTTTTGATTTTATGTGTTCGCAATTTTTGTTCTTTATGACAAGAGCTACAACTTTGCCTCAGAGAGTAAATTGAAATTCTGAACGGTTTGCAAGATATGAGCCCGAGAAAATGATCACTTTTTTGCGAAAATGATACCGAGGCCCCAAATCTTTGGCGGCCCATAAACAAAAAAGTGCATGACTTTGGGAAAATTGGGAGACACGGGTCTTTTTTTTTTAAGTCTTTTATCACGTAGTGGTGTCCGTATATGGTTATTTTGCCATGACTTAAAAAATTACACACAGTGTAATTAAATGAATTCATAAGCAACATGAGTCTTTCGATGGATAAATTGTTTCAGGATTTTCTAATTGATTTTATTTATGTTTAATAAGTGAAGACAATATGCGCTTAGCTCAACTTGCTACTTCACCACAAAGCTCACCGCATTCAACAAATTGACCACATAACGCATCGCGCTATCCAATTTAAAAACAACCTGCGCTGGTCTTGATAATACAGATATCATAGCATTTCAAAATGCTTCATGGCGCAATTGCGTTAGCGCATTACGCTGATACAGTAAACTGCGCTGGGGTTGGTGTAGCAGCGCAGCATATTTTGCTGCGTTACCCATGCCTAGTTAAAACAACTTAAATAAATTTTATTCTGCCTTTTTTGTCAAAATTATTAGTGATAACGAGTGGCGGATCTATATACGGGCTGAAAGGGCTATAGCCCCCAATCTCCCCCCTTTTAGAATTTTTGTACGACGAAAAAACGCCCTAAAAGCCGTTTCAGCTCTCCCCTCGGGCTACAAAACTGTAGTTTCAGACCCCCACCTCCCGTCGGGCGAATCCTAGATCCGCCACTGGTTATAAATCCCCGAAAATCGGGTACAGGTTCCTACAATTCGCATTAGAGTGAGTTTTTGTCTCGAGTCTTTTTGCTTTTTAACGCTCATACCCATATGCTTGGGTGTGCATTAGACCGTACCTCAAAAAAAATGTTCGCCGTATACTAGCGGATATGACGTATTTTTGCAAGACAATTACGAAAAAAAAAATTTATTTTTGAAAGAACGTAGGGGTCGCGCATTGACATATAACTTCATATCTCTCGTGTTTACATTCGGATTTCAAAGTTTGGTATATCAATATTTTTGTCTCAAGGAGACCAATATGACCTCTATAGAAGTCATTGGCCGCAGGTGTACCGTTCTAGTACTTATTTTCCAGATCTCAGTTTCTACCATCCTAATGTACCACCCCCGCTAGGGTTAAAATTTATATGCCGTCGCGTTGCCACAAAACGATTACATTTCTAACTTCTTGTTTAAAAACATCCAACTTTCGGCTTTTATCATTGTTATGCCGCAGATACAATAAAAAAGTTATAACATCATACTCCGTTGGTAATTTGGTATTATTTAAGTCACTCGCAATTTTTTATTCTTTTACGAGCTTTAAAATTCCTCAAAATCAATTTAAGGCCTTCCAAGGATTTGCAGGAATATTTTTTTTTTTATTTTGGAGAAAAATAATTGGTCTCTTGTCTGAATATGATCAGACTTTTAATACCAATGCACAGTGGTTCCCTCCATATGACAAAATTAAAAAAATTTGTGTTAAAAATTGTAGAATTCAATGATGCAAACTTGATCTACTGGTTTCAAATTATTGCCTCTGAGCTTTTGTTTTTGTTTTAGTAACAGTTATTCTTAAATATAAGCACTGTAAGAGAGTGTACTTATCAGCATTATTAGTGCATCGCTAGAAGCCTGTTGATGACAACATTCGGTAAAGAAGTGCGAATCAACTGAAAATTAAAAACAACTTTAACAGAATGGATACACAAAAGCAGGGTATTAACTTCATTGAATGTGTTGAAAATTTGTCAAAAAAAATGTTATTACAAAATTTTTGTGTAGTAATCGTGCGGCTTTTTTAGTGTCTTGTGTTTTTTTACTTTAACTTTGCATAAAGATATAGTGATGTTTCCCCCTTCGCCCTCGGCTATTTTTTTTTTTTTAATGAAAGGTGAATGTATTAGCTTTATATTAGTGTACTCCAATGCTCCCCGATTTTCCCCCTTTTTGAGCAAATCGCTAAAGAGTTGCACCATGTCACTCTCTTTTGCTAATTTGGCATATTAAGAGATTACCTTTGTGTTTGATTCGTGTTGTGTACTGTGACCGAAAATTGTGTGTGTAAGTATGTATTTGTAAAATATTTTTAGTTTCTGTATTAATGTTTTTAATGTATTGATTTTATATTAGCGATCTCGAAATTACCCCCTCTCCCTTTTTTTGAGTAAATCCCTAAAGAGTTACACCATGTCACTCTTTTTGCTAGTTTGGCGTATTAAGAGATCAACTTTGTGTTTTATTTGTCTTTTTCGTGTTGATTTATAAAATTTTTTGTGTATACATAAATATATTTTGTTTTAGACACGTTCTATCGTTGTAAATTCACCCGATTGCACATTTATGAAATTTGGTGCACAAAACATGGCAAAGGCGCTTCAAAAACAAAGCAGGTTTATGAAGCTGTATTGGAAGCTATTAATATTCACGAAAAGGACTTATCAAGTGATTTATCAAAATTATATAAAAGCATTAAATATGTTTGTAAGAAAATTACGGAATTATTAAAAAAAAACAATTATATGAAAACCAGATTTCTGGAAAATAATGCTGATTGGCTAAGTACTCATGAAACAATTGATTTAAAAATCCAAGTACAAGCCCAAGCTTCAACCCAAAAACGTGGGCGTCCTCAAAAATCATTTGAAGAGGCATCAAAACGAACGAAGCGACGAAGATTGGCTGAAGTAACACAAACGAACGAAGTTGCTGCATCTGCTTTACGCAGTGCATTATCATCTGCTCCAAACACAAATGTAACCTTAAATGAAACTGAAGTTTTGTCTCTTATAATTGAAACAAATCTTACAAAGCACCAATATTTGGTTATTAGAGATTTTATTAATACTAAGGTTTCTGCTAATATGTTTCCAAGTTACAAGAGAATATTAAAGGCAAAATCAAATTGTTATCCAGATATCGCAACGACTACAGTAAGTGAATCCCATGCAGAAGTAGAATTACAAGATTTGTTAGACCATACAGCATCGCGAATATTAGAGCTCCAAAACGATGTTATTCAAGATATTCCTGACGAGTCAATAAATCTTATATTGATAGGTAAATGGGGGTTTGATGGAAGTACAGGGCACAGTGAATATAAACAGAAGTTTTCAAATAAAACTTTAGAAGACAATAGTTTATTTGTAACTTCGTATGTTCCTCTTCGGCTTATTACTAATGTCAAAGACTCTCAAGATGCCAAGATAGTTTGGAAAAATCCACGTCCATCATCAACTCGATTTTGTAGACCGATACGCTTTCAGTTTAAAAAAGAGACTAGTGAGGCATCTATGGAAGAGGAGAAATATTTTAAAAACAAAATTAACGCGCTTAATCCAACAGAATATACTATTAACAATAGAAAAATTTACGTGCAACATAATTTGGCTTTGACTATGGTGGACGGCAAAGTGTGTAATGCATTAAGTGGAACCTCCTCTGCAAAGTGTTACATATGCGAAGCCACACCAAGAGAGATGAACAATATTGAAATGTGTTTACAAAAACGGGTTCATAAAGAGCGTTATGCATTTGGATTATCTCCTTTGCATTCTTGGATTCGATTTTTTGAATATTTTGTACATATTTCTTACAGACTAGATTTTAAAAAATGGCAAATAAGGAAGCCAGAAGAAAAAGCCAAATTTTTAGAAAGAAAAACTTTTATTCAAAATCAATTTCGGGAAAAACTAGGTTTGATCGTTGATAAGCCAAAAGTTGGAGGTAGTGGCACATCTAATGACGGCAATACGGCCAGAAAATTTTTCAGTAACTTAGATGTATCGGCTGAAATTACTGGTATAGATAAAGATCTCTTGGCAAGATGTTGCGCATTATTGCAAGCCATGTCTTCGGGGTATAACATAAATGTAGAAAAATTTAGAGTTTACGCGCTCGAAACCGCTAAAGAATTAACGAACACATACCCGTGGTTTTATCTACCCCCTTCTATTCACAAAATTCTTATTCACGGACCAGACGTTATAGAAAATGCACTAGTATCGATAGGAGAGCTGTCTGAGGAAGCAGCTGAAGCAAAAAATAAAGATATAAAAATGTTCAGACTACGTCACACAAGAAAGATGTCCCGTATAGTCACAAATACTGATTTATTGCATATTTTACTCTTAAGTTCAGACCCACTTTTTTCTAGTACAAGAAAAAATTATTGTAAAAAAAAATCAAGTTTACTGAAGTCTACTTTAGATTTGTTAGCAGAATAGGTTTCATATCTTTTGTTATTCAATATAATTTTTTTGGTATTTTAAATGTTAACTGTTAAGTAAACTTATGTCTATTTCCTGAATAAATATATATTTTGTGTTTTTTCATAATTTTTAGCATTTTCATTTTTTAGGCCAGGTTGGTGTTTAAGTGGTCTGACCACGCCCATTTTTTCAGAAAATTATATTTATCTCCCAAGGATCTTATAACCAAACCTTCAACTCAATATCTTTACTCTGACTATTTTTGTCACTCTCTGCCATACAAGTGGAACCACAGTGCAATGATATGATGAAAATTAAAAAAGTTCGGCAAAAAATTTTCAAAAATTTTTTAAAAATACTTCTGCTTGAAATATCGATATACTTCCTGAGCAAAAGATTAAAA
Organism: Pherbina coryleti; assembly: GCA_943735915.1. NCBI lineage: Eukaryota > Metazoa > Arthropoda > Insecta > Diptera > Sciomyzidae > Pherbina > Pherbina coryleti. Next base: position 108,936,443 of record OX030948.1, on the reverse strand, counting down.
ATATTTTAAGAGCTTTATTTTTTTAATATTAGAGTGGTATATTAGGATAATAGAAACTGAGATCTGGAAGGTAAGTACTAGAACGGTACACCTGCGGCCAATGACTTCTATAGAGGTCATATTGGTCTCCTTGAGACAAAAACACCAAAAAATTATTAAAAATTCTAATAAGCAAACAATACTGCAAGAAATAAAACATTAATTTATTTAAAATATATATACAAACTCTATAGCAACAATTGATATATCATTAAAAAGGTCTTGAGCTCTAGGTAAGCCAAAAATTATTAGATTTTTCATAAGTGGTCCCGATTACAAAAAACCCCTTTTAATCATTAATGAAGCTGTGGGTCGATCAGTGACCGAGTCAGACAGTAAGAAGCGAACGCTACACAGTCTATTTATTTAATTTTTTTTTTGTTAATTTATTTAATTTATTAGTCTTTGAACAATATTTCTTACAGACTAGGACAGAAAAAAGTTAATAAGAAAGAATTTAATTACAAAATGCTATTAAGAAAAATTCTCATTTGATCCTTAGACATAAGAAAATCCAAATTATGATTGTTACTTATAATATTGAATATATTTAGTGCCCTATAAATAAGTACATTTGCAGCATAATTAGTGCGTCACATTTCCAAGTAGAACGGATCAAAATTCCTAAACGTCCTTGCAGGCACATTAAAATTTATCATTTCCAGCAATTCTGGACAATCAACTACACCAGAAATAATGTCATGGACAAAAAGAAGTGACAAAATATTTCTCCTAATCTCTAAAGATTTCAGCTCAATCAACAGACATCGGGCACCATTAGACGGCATAGAACCTTCAAAATTAAGAGAGCGTAATGCAACTCTGGTAAAAGATTTTTGTACGCGTTCAAGCCTTAACTTATACATCGCATACTGTGGGTTTCAAACCACGGCCGCATACTCAAGTCTAGATCGAACCAAACTAGTATACAACGATTTTTAAGTATAAGGATCCGTAAAGCATGAACCATTATGACGAACAAAAGCCAGCATAGCATAAGCTTTCGGAATAATATAGTCCAAATGTGACACGAACGAAAATTTAACATCAAAGACAACTCCAAGGTCCTTGAACTGATTAACAGATGACAGCATAGAAGTGGCAATATGATACGTTGACAGACAAACATTGGCAGACCTCGAGTAGGACATGAAAACACATTTCTCTATATTCAAAAAGAGGCAATTCTTAGAACACCAATCATACAATTTATCAATTTCACTTTGCAGAGATTCACAATCCAACGCGTTTTTGACTTTAAGGAAAATCTTAAGGTCATCTGCATATAACAAACAATTACTGTGAGGAAAAAGATAAGTTATATCGTTAATGAACAGAATAAAGAGAAGAGGGCCCAAAATACTACCTGTTTAGACGGAATTAAATCTGTAACTCGAGTTTAAGTGCACGGAATTGAAATTTGGGATTAAGGCTATTGGGTGGCATATCTTCCTTACGTGAAAATTTCATACAGATAGACCTTATGGTCCCAAAGTTACAAAAATTTGTATGGGAAAATTTGCCTTTTCGCTTCCCTACATCACAATTTTCTACATTTTTTTTAATGGCATAACTCTATCGCGGCTTTTTCGGCACTTATTTCCTATATTTTATAATTTTAATTCACTCGCATACTTACGGTTTTCTCGCGTTATTTATTCATATGCCGGCTCGATCGCGAATTCGCTGAAATTAATTAATTTTAAACAACAGCTGATCGGTTTGTTTTTGTGGATTGTATGTGCACAATAGTGCCAACGACGAGGGCTGCCACCTGCTCAGCGGAGACGGGTGTGGGTATTTATACAATGATTATTTTAATAAATTATAAACGCGAAAGACAACGATGCAGGTGGGTTTGATAAGACTTTTTGATCAAAGTCTTATCAAATTTATGCACCTTGGGACAAAAGAAAATAAAACACAAAAAAAAATAATATTAATCAGCCCTACCCTATGAGTCGTCGTCGACAGTTATCGTCGACATCTTCTGTCGTCATCTTGAAATTGGCACCACCAGAGTCGTTATCGATAAATTTTGACAGCTGACGACGAGTATGCGGTACTCGCCAAGTCGTTTTGAAAAACATGTCGTGTCGACAGGACTCAATACTACTCGTTGAGTTTTTCCTGAACGAGTTGCAACGACTTAAAGCAAAGTGTTTGATTTTTTCTTCGTTACTGTAAATTTTTGAATAAAGTGAAAATGAAAAAAAATTAAAAATAACAAACGCTCGTCAATTTGAACATCTGGTGCGCGAGCTGGAGAAGAATTCAAACCTGGCAAAAGGATTTACCAGAGGGAACGTCCCAGCCAATTTTAAAACAAAATGGGAAGAAATAAGCAAACAGCTAAATTCTTTTGGTCCACCGCTTAGGGGCAGTGATGGTTGGCAGAAGGTAAGGAACAATACCACTTGTCATACTGGACATAAACAAAGAAATAATTTTACTTTGTTTTATATTGTCTGGAGAGACTTAAAATTTAAAGTGAAGAAGATGTGCGCCATCAAATTCTGATAATGAGCGTCCGAGACCTTCAACTGCTTCCAGAAAAAAAAGCAAAGAGCAAAGGAACGCTAACAAAATTAGTCAGGATTGTTTGCTGGAAATGCATAACCATATGCAGGAAAAAGTGTTCAACGAAGTTTCTCGAACATTGATTTCAATGAAAAATAATTTAAAAGACATAAAAAAAAATCGAAGAAGAGAAATTAAAATTGCTGAAAAGAAAAAATGAAAGAGAGCAATTGCAACATGAAAGTGATATGCAAATAAAAAAAATTGTTCTAGAAATTAAGAAAAAAATCACTTGAACTTGTATCCGACATAAAATACATATTAAATCAAAATGAAAATAAATGAAATATATTTTAACACGAAATTTTTGTACTTTGGCAGTTCACATTCAAGGCAAATTTGAAGATGGTATTAAATTATCGATATAATGTCGTCTCGTCTTGTCATTGGATGAAACGACGTAGCGAGTGCCGATTTAGCATTGAGGTGACGACGACGTCGATAGCAAGTGACAACGACAACGAGTCGACGACGACTTTGACAACGACTCATAGGGTAGGGCTGAATATTATTAAAATACCGCGATTTTCTACAAATTCTAGATTAAAAAAAATACAGTGGGATGGTTCTATACATTTGTTGGAAAAAAATAGAAGGAGCTGTTGGAATTTCATGAAACTTCAGTTCTAAAAGTATAATGGTATGCTAGTTCCAAAAATAGTATCATTTTTTTTTTTTACCGGTTTCGGTTAGATAAAATTGAGTAATTTCGTTAATACCTAAATACTTTATATTTTAATACCTAAATGTTCGAAAACGCAAAACGCGACTAAAGAGTTGTCAGTGCTTTATGCGTTTTCTATATTTTACAATTATCGTCCGGAATTATCGGAATTCGCATCACCACCCAGTGAACTTGGGACTGCAGCGCCGCATTAGGTAACGCAAGCCGATTTCAACGACCTTGTACGAAACGGCAATTTGTCGAGGAGAATAGCGGCACTTTTTGCATCGCGATTTAAGCAGTGGAATATAGTGGCAGCTGATTTCAAAATAACGGCCGCTCGTGATCGTGATAGCACCATTCCACTTGAAAAATTTTTTTAGTTGCACGAAGATTGGGAAAAAATTTTGGCTTCTTGTTATGACGTTGATGCGATGTTCGCAAAAATCGGTTGCCCTCATATTTCAGAGCAGTGGCGACTTATCATCGATGCATCAGTCAATAGCCTAAAAGTCGTGCTGCTTCATATCGGTAACATACATTCATCCGTTCCGATCGCATATGCCGCAAACCTGAAATAAACATACGATGGCATGAAACTAATATTAGAACTGATAAAGTACCAACAGCACAATTAGAAAATATGATTTCGGCATATGACGAAATGGGCGTTTTCATGTTGCTAAAGATTCACTTCCTTCACAATCATCTAGATTTTTTCCTGATGATTTAGTAGCTCATAGCGATGAACATGGCGAAAGGTTCCATCAGAAGATTGCTACTATCGAAAAGCACTTTAGAGGCCAAAACATTACGCACATGCTGGGCGAATACTGCTGGTCTATTTGTCGCGATACTAAGGCAAATGTATACAAACGCCAAATTAAAAGGCCCAAGTTTATTTAACCTGAACTGTGCCAGTTCACGCAAATTGACGTTAGCAAAAACTGCTCGTGTATCATATATGTCAAATATGATAAATCAAATTTTTGGGTTCAGCGACCCGAAGGAAATTCGAACAAAAATAATTCCAGCACCATTCGGGTTAAAATAATTTATTTTTTCAAACTTTCCGCTTTTTTCTACATGATTGAATTCATAACGGGCCATACTCGTATTGCGAATTTTTCCTGTTATGAAAAAAATTAATGAAAAAATAAAACCCGCACCCGGTAAAAAAAACAAATGCATTTCTGATAACACTGCATAAAGTATTTAGGTATTAACAAAATTACTTAAAAAAAATCGTTCTTCAACAAATCGAAACCGGTACAAAAAAACCGATACCACTTTTGGAACTAGCGTACCATTATACTTTTAGAAATGAAGTTTCATTAAATTCCAACAACTTCTATGTTTTTTTCAACAAATGTATGGAACCATCCCACTGTGTGGCACCTCAGAACTTAAACATAAAAAAAAAATTCTGACGTGTGCATGAAAAACGGCGATGCACGTGTAATTTTATTTTTGATCCCCTTTCCAAAAATGTACATTTGGTTCATAGGACAGAATGTGTGTAACGCAGTGTTATTATTTAACTCTTATAAAAATTTTATTGTACTAAAAATTACTAAGGGCAAAAAGTAAGTAACACTAATAACAAAAGCAGGCAAATATGATGGTAGTTTAAATGTAAGTGTTGATATTCTGTTGTTGTTTTTACTAACATGAATGCATTGAGCAGAATGAGGTTATTGCACTTAACACATGTTGACAATTTTTGGAAATTAACGGTGGACTTAATTGTTGTTGTTGTTTAAGTAATTTCGCTTGCTTAATACACAATTAATGTATGAATATTTCTTCTGTTGGAGTTAAAGAGTAAAGAGTTCTTTTTTAAGTGAAATGGAAAGTAAACAAGTGGTTTATCTCGAAATAAGTTTTATGAAGTGTGTTCTAATGTGACAAAAAGCAAAAGAATGAATAAATTGATAAAGTACTTGCAACAAGTTTAATATTTGTGTGGATGATTTTGAGATGGTGAACAAGTTAAGAAATGGAGTTTATAGTTATCTCCAAAGTTTTAACGACAAATTATATAAAGTCGGTAATCATCAAGATAGGTATGACTTATATATTTGACGTACCTATGTCTTCAGATATGCTAAAATTTTTTATCGAACATCCAAATTCTGCAGAGGAAAACGATTCTTTCCATTCTGATAGTGCGTAACATTGTGATTATTTCTTTATGTTTGTATATCAAAATAAATCTATCTTGTATTTGTATTAAAGTATTTCATGAACTGAGTTTTTATTTTATATTGCTTTAATAGGAAAGTAGGAAACTAACATCGAAATTAACAAAGTTATATAAGTATTTTTAAGTAGAAAATTAAAATTAAGTTGAAATTGCTTATGTTAAAGTGACGAATTGCAGTGAAGTAAAAAAAAGTAACATGACTTTTAAAGTAAATTTAACGAAGGATCATAATTTTCAATAAAAAATGCAGGTACACAAAGTGTTTTTGTTTTAAATTCACTTGAAACTTAAAAATAATGTATCTTGTTCCAAAATATTCTGGTTTCACCACCAAACACTTATAATTGTAACACAAATATCTACTAGTGTTGCATATTGTTGGAAAGGCCATGAAATAATCTTCCTAAAACGTCTTTGCACAAAGCTTAACTTTAAAAAGATTCGTTGGAATAGCATTTTTAGTGAAATAACTTCCGGAAAACACAAAATTAGCCCATAACTCCCCAGGGGGTCAAATAGACCCCCACTTCCCATACATATTTTTGTTGTTTTTTCATGCCCTATCGTTTAAAATCATAAAATAATTTTTTCCGTCTAACTTGTACTGTGCGCTCTATGAAATTATTATATACGAATCTTTAAACAATTTTTCGATGGTCAAATTTAATCGGAAATATATGGTCACAAGGAGTTTTTTACTCAGAATTTCATGTAGAATTCGAAACTGGATATTACTAGCATGGAAAAAACTACTCCTATCTAATATGCACACTAGCGTGGCCGTTAGTTGTATGGAGAATATTTTTTTTTGATTTCTTATATTCTATCCCCGCAAATCGGTTCAGTTTTATGTAAAAAAAAATACAAAAAAGTTTCAAAGCGATAAGTTGTGTTTAAGGGGTGTCGCCCACCCCTCAAAGTTGGCCGTGAAGCCCATTTATTAAAATGTAATTTGTTTGTATATGAGTATCTTTTTAAAAAAACATTTTACAAGAATATGATGTATGGCAATATTTTAGCTCTTTTAATCAACAACATTAGCCTCAAAGAAAGTTTTTTGATAAAATCAATATTTGAGAAAATAATGAAGAAAATAACCAACAAAATACCAAAAATTATATGCACCAAAATTATATTTATATGGAAATTATTTGTTCTAAGCATGTGCGGTAAAAGCTTATGTCTATTAAATTATTTCATACATAGCTATCCTACGTATAGTCAAAAGAAAACCATACAAAAACAAAATTATTGAGTTATATTAAAATATTTATAACTCTTAACTTACAGTAGATTTCTTGTAGCTCGAAAATTTCTTGTTTGAGAAGAAAAAAACTGCTCAAGCCCACCACTAATGAATTTTGAAACTGTTTGTTTTCCCATTGTGGCGCGGTTAAAGTTAATTTGTTTTTCTTTTTCAATATTCAACGCAGCGACCATATTTTCTTTTATGAAGTTTTATGAAACGACCACATTTATGAAGTTGTACTGAGAAGTGTGTTTGAGGAAAAATTTATAAATCATTCAAGCAGTAACAATATTTGAAAAATTTAAAAATGCATGGCCAAAATTAAACGTTAAGAACTGGCAGCAAGGAATGCAAGATGAAGTGGTAAATAATTATTTGAAAAAAAAAATCTCGGGTTGTAAGTTTTGTTAACACAATCTTACAAGAAGTACAACCTAGAGAGGATTATAAGGAGTTACTAGAACTTACCTTACTATTCCTGGGTGAGAACCTAAAAAAACCGCCAAACAGTGTAATAATTCGTTCACCGGGTGCTTATCATCATGCGCGTTGGATGGGAAAAGCTATTTACAGCTTGAAAATATATTTGTTCCGTGAAGAGTTTAACTTGACAGAATCTGAAAGCATTGGACTACGTCAAACTTGCATTTTTATTGTCGCCGTCTATGTTGAAGCCTGGTTTTCTGCTCCCTTAGCAATATAAGCACCACACACCGACTTAAATGTTTTGTCAAAATTAAAAGATTTTGAAAATATTGATTTAGGAATCTCGCAGGTTGCCGTCAAAAAATTCAAAAACCAGTTATGGTATTTAAATGGGGAGGCTATTGCATTTGCGTTTTTTGACAACAATGTCGTAGATGCAACCTAAGAAAATATGGTCGCTGCTTTGAATATTGAAAAAGAAAAACAAATTAACTTTAACCGCGCCACAATTGGAAAACAAACAGTTTCAAAATCCATTAGTGGTGGGCTTGAGCAGTTTGTTTCTTATCAAACAAGAAATTTTTTTGAGAGATTTCAAATTGATACGTCTTTCATGACATTAACTCTGTCCGAGTGGCCTGCGCAGGATTGCTATATGACAGCGGTAAAAACATTAAAAAAATTAAGAGTCATCAATGATACCGCCGAAAGAGGAGTGAAGTTGATGGATGAGTATAATAAGCTCTTTACAAGAAATTAAGAGCAAAAACAATTTGTACTGCAGGTTGTTAGCGACTATCGTCGCCGGTTTTCGAACTCTAAAAAATCTACTGTCAGTCATAAATAAAAAAATAAATAACTGGCCATTTCAGCCCTTGAAAGGACTTTGACCTAGTTTCTTATGATCAATTGTGTTGTGCGTGTTTTTAAGTTTGTACACAATTAACCGAGAAATGGACCTACAGGCTTAACGCCGACTCCGAACGGCGATGAACGAAATGTTTTTATTCTCAAGAAGCTTTACATGGCATTTTGATTACTCTCTGAGGCTTGCCATTGTCTGCAGAGAGGTGGCGGCCGTACAGAAAAATTATTTTAATTCAAATAATTTTCTGTCGCTGCTGGGGTTCGAACCTGGGTCTCCAGGTTCGTTGACATAGCGGCCACGCACGTTAACCAACTACGCCACGGACGCCACTACTGTAAGTCAAGAGTTATAAATTTTTTAATATAACTCAATAATTTTGTTTTTGTTTAGTTTTCTTTTGAGTATACGTAGTATAGCTATGTATGAAATAATTTAATAGACATAAGCTTTTACCGCACATGCTTAGAACAAATAATTTCCATATAAATTTAATTTTGGTACATATAATTTTTGGTATTTTGTTGGTTATTTTCTAAAATATTAATTTTATCAAAAAACTTTCTGTGACTAAAAGAGCTAAAATATTGCGATACATCATATTCTTGTAAAATGTTTTTTTAAAAAGATACTCATATACAAACAAACTACATTTGAATAAATGGGCTTGAAGGCCAACTTTGAGGGGTGGGCGACACCCCTTAAACACAACTTATCGCTTTGAAACTTTTTTGTATTTTTTTTTACATAAAACTGAACCGATTTGGGGTGAGAGAGTACAAGAAATAAAAAAAAAAAAAATAACGGCCACGCTAATGCACACCCAAGCATATGGGTATGAGAGTTTAAAGTTGAAAAACGCAAAAAGACTTGAGACACAAACTCACTCTAATGCGAATTGTTGGAACCTGTACCCGATTTTCGGGGATTTATTACCAGTGGCGGATCTAAGATTCGCCCGAGGGGGCTGGCGGTCTGAAACTACAGTTTTTTAGCCCGAGGGGGGAGCTGAAATGGCTTTTAGAGCGTTTTTTCCTCATACAAAAAATTCTACAAGGGGGGAGATAGGGGGCTATAGCCCTTTTAGCCCGTATGTAGATCCGCCACTGCTTATCACTAGTAACTTTGATAAAAAAGACAGAAAATTTATTTTAGTTGTAACGTGTTGTTTGTTAAAAGTTCCCCACAGCAGTAGTTCCCCATAGCTTTACTGTCCAAGTTAATTCGACGTCTACAAAAAAATGTTGAAGAATGTAATGAATGGTTGTCGAGGAATGGGTTTTCATTAAAAAAAAATTGGTTTACCATGCGAAACATAGTTTCAAGCGATTTTTTTTTTAACCCTGAAGGTCCTAAAAAAAATTTTTTTATCTAGAATCCAAAATTTTAACATGGTTTTATTAATGATGGTCTATTGTTCGTATGCCACGAAAGTTTCATAATTATATGTTTAAAAATGAGAGAGATATGAATATTTCAAATTTAAGGCTTTTTCCACGACTTCTTCGACTAAAACGGAAAACCGCTGAGGTTTTACAATGCTTTTACGTTTCGAGAGTGTGGACACATTCGGCTACACAAGGGCTCCGCTAGGGTCCGCATCAACACCGAAAGTGAGCTGCACAGCGCTATTACTGCTGCTAAAGGAAGCTGCGAAATCTGGCCTGAAGATGAAGTTGTTGCTGCCTGAGATTTATGTTTCTGCATTATTTTATTTATATTTATTTAATCTATCTTTTCGCCCCTTATTTTGTCCGCCTCTCCAACCCTATTTCTCTATTCAATACCTACTATTTCTTCTTTTTTGTTTGTTATTTTCTTCTATTCATGGTTTTCTATATTGAAAGCTAATAATAATTAAAACAAATGCACTGCAAATACGCGTACCTTAAGTATCTCTACAATGAATCAAAGTAATAACAGTCGTGGTATTTCCAAAGACAATCTTTATGCTCTAATTCGAATATTAAGCAGGCTGGCAAAGGGACTGAAGGTATGTCATCTTAACGCCCAAAGTCTATACAATAAAATTTATGAGTTCCAGTACTTTTTTGAAACCTCTAACATGGATGTAATCTGTGTGTCTGAAACATGGTTTCAGCCTTCCGTTCAAGATAGTGTCTACAATGTAAATTAGGGGTGCCCAAAACTTTCTTATGGAAGTGCAAACACCAATACTCATAAAATCCTACAAACTTTCTTAAACGAAATCATACGTTAGACAACAATAAAATCTGCGTTAAAGATCACTGTCATCAAAATTTATCAAGAAAGCATGCGAAAGTTTTGTAGCTTGCACGTCGGTATAGGCAACGAAAAACGATCAAAAACAAAAAAACAAATTGTGTGTGTGTATTTTGTATTGCTTATGTTAGGATAACTTGGTTGCTATTGAAGTCCAAAAAAAAACACAATATTTAATTTTAGTTTTAATTTTATTTATTTCGGTTAGATCGCGAGTGACCAAACATTTTCAATACAGTTACACTCCTTGACTGACTTCTTATGCTAGTCTTAATCTAAAAAGAAACTTACGAAAAAGGGTGTACGTGACAAAAGTAGAAAGTCAAGTATCGATGCAATTCGACATTGATACTTGAGTTCAATGACTAAACGCGAAACTATGAGAATAAACGAAATATGACCCGGTCATTAACTTTAATAATTTATTGTGGAATTTGGAGTTCAATAAATTCCGAAATATGACGCGGTCAATAACTTTAATAAGTTATTGTGGAATTTGGAGTTGAATAAATTCCGCGCTATTTGATACTGCACTTACACTTAGGGTGATAAGTGCAATATGAGTTTTGTCTTCAACCACCTGTAGGTTATGCTTTAGTTTAAAATTTTTGAAAAAGAACGTATTTTCAATGTATCCCAAAGTTGCTATTGTGCCTTCCCCAAGACCTGTTAGCTTATAAGTAAAATCTGTATTCAATATTATATTGTTAATAAATTTTTGTTTTATTATGCTTATATCGGACCCAGTGTCTAACAAAAATGCGTTTGACGAGTCATTATTAGAACTCTCGACAATCACATAATTGCAGAACTTTAGGTTTACGTAAAGTAATGTGCATGTGTTATTTATTCCTGATAAGTCCCCAGTTGGGCTTGCTGGGGTCTGTAACTGTTTTCCGAATCAGCATCGATGCTCTCACGTTTCTGTTACCGTTTCTATCATTGTTTTAGTTCTGATTGTTATTGCGATTTTGTGGATTATTCTGGTTAAAGGATCTTCGCTGCTGTTGATTATTGTTGTTATTATAACGACCACCTCTAACGCGGTAATTATACTTGCTACTACCGCTGTTTGAATTTTGGTTACGATTATTGCGGTAGTTTGGTTTATACCGTACCATATTTACTCTGAACACATCTTCTGATTCGTTGCTTAGTTCAACAAATTTAGTAACAACATCGCTAAGCTGATTGAAAGTCCCTGCCTGTAATAATAATTTAGCTTTGTCCGATTTGGCATTTTTGGTAAGTGATTTAACGGCCGTTTGTGTTGAATATTTTTTGGCTATTTCACTTGGCAGACCATCGGAAATGCATGCCATTTCGAGTTGTTTTGCCAAGGTTTTAATTTCTTGGACATACTCATTTGTTGGCTTGTTATTTTGCTTAGCATTTACTAGCTTAGCTATAACTGCTTGAGCATCTTCTGCTTTTATGAAAGATTTCAACTTTGCTATTATTTCAACTATGGTGTTTTCAGTTGTTATTAAATTTCTTGCAGTGCCTGTTAATTTACTTTTTATCAGGTTGACTGCAACATCTTATTATGTGCTTTTTATTAAATTTACTAGATTTATTGCATCAATAAATCTTTGCAAATTTACGTATGTGCCATCAAAATCTGGCAACAATTTAGCCGCTGATGTTAAAAAGTTTGCCACAGTATCGGCCATGGTTTTTGGATCCTTTATTTCTTTAACTGTTTCTGCGGAACTGTCTGAAACGAAGGAGTTTTCACTAATATTAGCCTCGATTGAAGTCATTAAATCTTTTGGGATAATAATGTCCAACTCGAGCTTTTCAAAAAGTATCTCAAGTCTGTTTTTAATTGATGTAAAGAACTCAGACACAGACACTTTATATTGTTCTGATAGAACATGAAATATATCTTTCAATATTACAGCTACTTCATTGTGTTTATTTATGAGTTCTGTAATGTGCTTTAATTGAGTCTGTGCTGACGGAAGTTTTGTTTTATTGACACATTTATAACTTTTATCAAAGTCAAGTTTTATCTTCTTAAATTCTTCATACAAGTCTGTCCATTCAACACTTTTATATTTCGTATGAGGCATTTATTTTATTTTATTTATTTTTATTTTTTTTTTAAATTTTTTTTTTTCGATCTTCTTATATACGTGGCGCAACGTTCCTATGTTTATTAAAATGCGCCTTAATATAATATCTTGCACATGTTGATATTATCATTAATATTAAGAAGAGTATAAAAAGTACATTGCCACTAATTGGCCAATTCTCATTCTCCTTTCCATTTTTTGCTACTTCATGTATTACTTGCTCATATTTCACTATTTGTTTTTCTGTATTTAATTCTTTTCCAATTTCGTAACCCGAAATTGCAATCAATATGCCGTTCAACACCTTTTTCCACCACGTCATTTTGCAGTGGTTTTTTGATACCTAGTGTTTGTAGTTGCATAATAAGAATACAATTTTTTTGTTTTTTTTTTAATATCTTTAGTTTTACATTATTTTAATAATAATTTTAAATTTATTTTGTTGTTGAAAAAAAAGTATTTTTATAATTTAAACTATTTGTGTTTAGTCAGTTGGCTTTCTTCTAATTGTAACACTTAAATTTAAAATAAACTTGTATAATCTTAAAATGGAATTTGCTTACTTCATGATGTTGTAGTTAATATATTTTCTGCTAAGTCAAAGTTGAATGCTGTTGTAGTTCTGGTACAGGTGTTAATGATGATGATGACGTTTGAAGAAATTAAAGTTGGTGCTTGAATTTCCATGTTGTAGTTACCAATATATTATTTTGCTGTGTTATTTGCGCTACAAATGAATTGTAAAGCTATCATCTGCAGCAGTTGTTGTTGTCGTCATATGCATATTGTTGCTATAATTGCTGCCACTGCTATTGTTGATGTGCAGCTCATTGTTGTTGCGTGCTAATGCTGCTGCAGTTGTATAACATTCAGCTGTTCATCGGTTAGAGTTGCAATCAACCGATCGTTTGATTTAATTTGCGTCGTTGTTACAAATTCATTGGCGTCAAATTGCCCCGCTTCGATTTTGATGTTGGGAAATTTGTTTTATTGCTGATGTTGTTGTTGTTGGTGGTTGTTGTTATATGGGTATTTGTAGTTGGTCTTGTTTTTTTTTTTTTTTTTTTTTTTTTTTTTTTTTTGCAAAAATTTAACTTAAACAGTTTTATATTAGTCTTTGTGTAATTTGTTTCGAATTTGTTTTTGTGTGGAAGAAATACTCTTTATTTTCATATCACTTTTGAATTAATAATTCTTTATTAATGAAAGTCTTTTCTTTTTCATTATAATGTTTGAACCAATAATCTTTACACTTCTGATGATTATGTTCTTTTTTTTTTCACTGTACACTTTTGGTAGTTTTATTGCAGGACATTTTTTTTTGTTTTTAATAATTTACTGACTGCGGATCATAAGGATTCAGGACTGGCAGGATCGCCATGTTAGGATAGCTTGGTTGCTATTGAAGTAAAAAAAAAAAACAATATTTAATTTTAGTTTTAATTTTATTTATTTCGGTTAGATCGCGAGTGACCAAACATTTTCAATACAGTTACACTCCTTGACTGACTTCTTATGCTACACTCACGGAACTGGCGATGCTATCAAAACATCGCTTCTTCTAGTCGTAATATTACGGCTCTCAAGTCATATAATATATGAGGCTGTGACAACCTTACATGAAGCTGTTATAACATTCAATGGTGAGAGGAACTCAGTTTTGATAGCCGAATTGTGAAGGCTTAACAACCTCAAGCGAAGTTGTTGAAACTTTCAATTGAGAGAGGAATTCGGTTTTGATAGCCGAATTGTGAAGGCTTAACAACCTGAAGCGAAGTTGTTGAAACTTTCAATCGAGAGAGGAATTCGGTTTTAATAGCCGAATAGTGGAGGCTATGACAACGCTTTTTGTGGCTGCCATAAAGCGTTATGTTGACTTCTTCAGAACTTCTTCTATTAAGGCAAAACCTCCGAATTTGAAATTATAACCAATTTTAGAATTTTAATTGCCCAGTAAAACTATTCATTTTTAATGGCTTTTTTATTTAAATTCAAATTAACATATAATTATCCTTGTCGACATTTGATATTTAAATAAGCTTATATTCTAAGTTACTAATATAAATACTAAATTAATTAAACCTCAAAAATCCCATATTATAAACGATAAACCATTGGCATTTAACGTGATTTCTGAAATATGTTTACAAATAATTTTAGCCAATGGAATTGTAAAATAGTCCACACCTTTTTCAATGCAATATGCAAAATAATGATTATCAAAATAAAGTGTTTTTATTGACTGTAAGCATAAAAATACAGAATCTTTTAGAATTAAAATATGGTGTATAGATGCAAATACTGGGTCAGCATCGTCATGAGTATCAATGCATACTACTAGTCCAGTTTTAAGAACAATGTCAAAAAAATTCAAGGCAGAAGCTTGCCTAAGCTCAGAATCTGAATTCGTAAAATTAAATTTTTTTCTTAAGCTGATTGGAACTTTTTGCAATGAGGTGTAACTTAAAGGCGAAGTCAAGTCCTTATAACTTAATATCATATTTGCAAATTGTAATTGGTTTTTAATCACAGCCGTTTCGAGCACATTTGTTCTATTATTAGATAGATTTATAGATTTTTTAAATGTTTGATGCTTGGCTTCGAAGCGAATTGAACTTAAGGCAACTACTGGACCAATTTTGTCAAAAATATTAGCATAATGTAACAAAAAATGAAATTTTGGTTTTAAATGTAATCCTGAAACTTTTATGTATAGCTCATTATGCTCGTTCGTAAGCTGACGCAAATGATTTGAAATATTACAATGAATATGTTTTCTAAAAACAATTGACACAATTTCCCTCAAAGTCAAAAATAATTTCCATTCAAAAGAATCCGATTCCATTAAATCACCTATAATAAAAGAAAAGTATATTATGAGTGTCAACATTTCAGAACCAGATGCACCGATCTTATTTTTTGATAAGGAATCAGTATTAAATAAGGGTGGCTTATTCTTAGCGCACTGACCAAAATTAAAAATTTGAATTCTGCGGTTAAGTTCAGGAATAGAGAAAACTTTAGCTTGAGTACAATTTTTAAGAATTGCAAGCAAGTCATAATGACAAACGCCTTCCAATAAGTCATGGAAGCAATCCACAAAGAAATTTTCTGTTACGTGAAATCCACTTAACTCATTCCAAACAGAGTTTTCTTTTATGCCTGTTTTAGAAACGTTACTAATTTTTAGGTCATTTTCATAATTTTTAATATTTCTAAGTACATCAAGTTGTTCCGTACAGCAATAATTTGAGTCTGTTTTACTTGCTCTACAAATTCGACAGTAAAAATTGGAGCTAAACGATTCAGTAAAACCTAAAACGGAGTTAACACCCAAATTATCCCCTCCAACAACACAAGACACTATTTTGACTAATCTATACTGACCAAAATTAATTTTTATGCCGTGGACTTGTAATTTTTCTAAATCATTTATCAAAGGTTTAAACACTTTTTTGTTTCCAAATTTACTTCTATCGTTCGAAAAAAACAACAAAGCCAGAAATATATGTGAAAGTTTGGCTGATATATACTCCGGTAAGCACATTAACTTAACATAAACTGCTCCTAACTTAAATAAACCAGAATGAGAACCCAAGGGATTAAGCGGCTCAAAATCATCAAAGTATATCATTAATGGCAGTATTAAAATTTCAGAAGAATTAGTCGGATTAAATTCCTTACTTTTATCCATCCACCAAGATGTTTGAATTATATTATAAACTGCACTTCCGCTTTTCTTAAGGTATGTGATATAATTCGTTATTTCTGTGAGAATAGAAGTTTCAGAAAATAGTATACAGAAAAGTTTATTCAGAGGGATAAGTTTTATAAAAAAATTATCTGTTGCTGTTATGACTTTGTTGTGTTTTGAATTGCATTGGTATTGCTCAACACCAAGATTAAAAGTTTGATAATCTAACGTTAAATTTTTAGATTTTAATAGTTTTAAAAATAGATATTCACTTTGCATAAAATTTGGTGTTAATATTGACTTTAAATTATTTAGTGCTTCATTAGGCTGTTTCTTTTGTAATACAAATTCGTTTTGTAATTGAATCAAAGCACTTGAAATTTGAGAATTATAAAATTGCATTATATCTTTTAGAAGATTAAACATAACAGTACGCGGTACTCTCTCGTCTGAAATGGTTTTTGATATGATTTTAAGAAAAGTTTTTGAAACATCAGAGTCCGTATCAATAGATTGAGTAGGCACGTTTGGATAATTTTCCAAGATTGTATCTTCTATATTTGCATTCGATGAACTAAAAAATGTATTTTCTTCTTCTAAGTTTTCAATGACTGAACTATGATGGTTTTCCTCTACATGTTTTATGTGTTTAAAAATATTTGAAAAAACCCTGTCACAGTTTATATCTAAACACGCGAATCTAATTTCATTTGGATGTACATTTCTGTAATGCATTTTATATGACACTGACTTAGCGAACAATTTTTTGCATATATAACAACTAAAATAATTCATTTCGTTAATAGTTTATAAGTTGAAAAATGAGAATAAAATATAAATATAAATGATATCAAATATTTGTAAACACTACATGCATGTACTATTGCAAATTTACTAAATCGTTGTTTATAGCTTCAACAGCTGAAATCGTGGGTTGTATGCAGCTATCTGTAGTAACAGAGATACCAAATACATGTACTTGCATAAATGTCCAGATATATGTGCACTGTACAGGATAAGATAAATTTAGTGCATAGTACATATGAAAACAAGCAGTTACGGCTTTAAGTGGATCGTTAAAGTGATATCGCTTGTTCACTAATGTAGCATAAGTTTCAAACTGTTGGTTTTGAATCTGCCCGACTATTACAACTCTTGGCTGGTGACCTTTGTTAGCTGCCTGCAATTTTGTTTCGAACCCTTCGGCTTCTTGTGGAGTCTGAAAGTAATTTATAAATTTAGTGTTAGGAATGTGCTAGTGCCCTTATTAAACAATCATACTATTCAGTAATTGCCAACTCACCTTAAAATATGCAACGAAATGTTCTTGACTTTCAATTTTCGTAATTTTGTAACAGCTTTGATTGTGTGTTCTTTTTGTTGTTCGAGATGCACAAAACTTATACGGTAGTATAAGAAGAGCCACTATCATCTTACAATGTTCTGAAAAGAATAAAACAGAGTTTACCACCTCTATGTTACACAAAAAAAATGACAATTTACTATTCTTACCAGTACTACACGAAACTAATATTTTATTTAACGCCTTTACAACTGGGTCCTTTGAAATACTTGCAAAAATTTCAATTTTTTTGTAGTAAAACTGCCACTTTTCAACTATGTCTCTTACATCCGGATGTTGAATCTTGACATCAATTGAAAACTAAATTAAAAACAAACTTATGCCAATGTTCAATTTTTAATTACAATTAAAAGCACTCACCAGTTCTGTTTGTTTAGAGTCGTTTCCAGCGTGAAACACCGGAAATTTTTGAAGATAATCAATCGTTGATAAGTTCTGGTTTTTTAAAAGTTTGTGTCTCTCAGTGAAACTGTTGCTCCATTTAGTTTTAATAACATTCCAAGGCTCATAGTTTTCTTGTATGTAAGCGAAATCAGCTAATGACGTTTTATCTTGAAGCTCGAAAATTAGAATCGGAATTATTTAAACAAAAAAAAAATTTTTACCTGGTACATTAATGTCTATGCGAATGACAGTCAATGGTGCTCTGGTTTTTCGCGTAATAAGACCGGAAGCGGAAAGTTTTTTTCTATAAAAGCAGTAACTATCATACAGCTTACCACTTGGCTTTTGAGCTTTACAACCTACTGTGTAGTAGGTTGTTTCAACCTCAGTTGAGAAATGGCTACAAATGATATCAGCCAGAAACAAGAAATCTATTCGATTTAGCCTGCGGTTGTAAAATTGTAGTCAGAAGTTTTCGCTTAATAAAGACTATTCAAATAATAATAAAGACTTACTCAAGACTATTATTTTTTTCTAGAATACTTTTTATAATGATTTTTGAAAGTTGAATTCTTTCTGCGTTTTCCAAAAAATTTTTTTTTAAGTAATTACTTTGTATGATTCTGAAGTCAAGATCCTCTATGTAATTAATGCCGGCAGCTGATGAAAAATTTGCTTTCACCAGGTCATGTACACCCTCAGAAGAAGTAATTTGCCTGTACACTCGTTGAGAATCAATAACCACTTCTTCATCAGAAACATTTTCTTGATCGACGGTGATATTTTCAAGTGAGTTTTGGGACGAACATTCTTAAAATACACAATATTAAAGTAATTAATCGTTTTGAATTGCACAGTTGCAGATCTGGAATTTACCTTTTATTGCTACACTTTTCTCCTGTGCTATAATTCCTAAAATCCAATTAGGTAGTTTAATTTTATTTAAAACATATTCCACCAATATTTCGGTCGGAATGACGGAGAGATTGCCAAAATCGTAGAATGATATTTCGTCTCTTTGAATTTTAAATGCTTCTTTGGCTGAAATCGGAAGAAATGGAATATATCTGTATCGATAAGGACATAAATTCTAAAAACAATTATTTAAATGTACCTGCTGTAAGAAAATCCTCCATTTTTAAGCCATCTCCATCATGGCAAATCTTAACAATTTTTTGTTCGCCATCATGGTGGCATGTTGCAAAAATCGGCATTTTTTTGAAATTCTAAAAATTGCCCAAATAACATAAATATCGGTGATTTCATGTCAAACCGGACGCTTTTTGAAACTCACATAACTATATGTTTAAATTTCGTATTTTGCATGTCGATAGTACTTTATGAAATAAAAATATTTGTATACAAATACATATGTAAGTATTTTTATTTCATAAAGTATCATCCGTGCAAAATTGAAAAATAAAATAGAATCATCAAAATTCTTTTTTTGGGCAAAAGCGCCCGAGTTGACATGGAATCACCGATATGTACTTACATATTGCTAGCAATTAATGAAGCATTATACAATTGTTATTGTAATAATGTAATTTTTTAATTTGTTTCTGCGTGAAAACAAAGCAACGAAGTGACTTTACGCGTGTGACCGACTGCTGAAATAAAACCAACTTGAAAAACTGACGAAAGCTACAACAAAGCGGCACGAGTGACAACGAACGAGAAAAAAAAACCCTTGAAAAGAAGCATGCTTTGTTGTTGGTAAAATAAATACAAACACTTGCATTTTTTCACTGGGAAACATATTAAAAAATTACATTTTCATTGCACAAATTAGAACAATCCAATAATGCTTTATTGATTACTTGAAATATGTAAGTACATATTTATCTTTTTGGGCAATGAATTTATAATTTTTTAATTTATTTTCGCACTCACTTTACGCGCACCAAAGACTGCTGAAATAAAACTGACGAAAGCTACAACAAAGCGGCACGAGTGACAACGAACGAGAAAAAAAACCCTTGAAAAGAAGCATGCTTTGTTGTTGGTAAAATAAATACAAACACTTGC
The DNA here is from genome assembly GCA_943735915.1 of Pherbina coryleti. Lineage (NCBI taxonomy): Eukaryota > Metazoa > Arthropoda > Insecta > Diptera > Sciomyzidae > Pherbina > Pherbina coryleti. The sequence continues at coordinate 108,916,623 of OX030948.1, read as the reverse complement.
ATTTTTTCACTGGAAAACAAATTAAAAAATTACATTTTCATTGCACAAATTAGAACAATCCAATAATGCTTTATTGATTACTTGAAATATGTAAGTACATATTTATCTTATTTGGGCAATGAAGTTATAATTTCCAATTTATTTTTGCACTCACTTTACGCGTACTGCTGAAACAAAACTGACTTAAAAAACTGACGATAGCTACAACAAAGCGGCACGTGTGACAACGAAAGAGAAAAAAAAACCCTTGAAAAGAAGCATGCTTTGTTGTTGGTAAAATAAATACCAACAATTGCATTTTTTCACTGGGAAACAAATTAAAAAATTACATTTTCATTGCCCAAATAAGAACAATCCAATAATGCTTTATTGATTACTTGAAATATGTAAGTACATATTTATCTTATTTGGGCAATGAAGTTATAATTTCTATTTTATTTTCGCACTCACTTTACGCGCACCACCGACTGCTGAAACAAAACCGACTTAAAAAACTGACGAAATTTATAACAAAGCGGCACGAGTGACAAAACGAACGGGAAAAAAAGCCTTTGAAAAGAAGCATGCTTTGTATTCTCTCTTTGTGGTTTCAGTAAAAACAGCGAAAGCTGTACCTGTAACCGAGGGTGCAATAGCCGATTTAAAGTTGCTCTACACGCAACAACTGAAAAGTAGTTGTGGTAGCCACAATGCGAAATGTATTAGAACTGTAACCACAGCTCTTATTTTCGAAAGACTCAGAGAAGTTTTCAGGTTTTGTTTTGTTGTCATTACAGCTTCAATTACAGTTATTACAGCTCTCATAAGGTTCTCGTAATTAACTTTCGGGCAAGGCAGCTTCTTTTCGTATATAATAACTCTAGCATGGCTACTAAAGCCTCAACTTTTCCATGGCAGCCGTATGCGAAATTCAATAATTCCCTGAGTGTAGTCTTAATCTAAAAAGAAACTTACGAAAAAGGGTGAACGTGACAAAAGTAGAAAGTCAAGTATCGATGCAATTCGACATTGATACTTGAGTTCAATGACTAAACGCGAAACTATGAGAATAAACGAAATATGACCCGGTCATTAACTTTAATGACTTGCAACTACATTCCCGCCAGCAACTACATCCAACCAAACAACAACAACAACAACATCAATATCAGCAAGGTCAAAAACAAGAACAACAGCAGCAGCATATATTTGAAAAAATTAGTCTTGATAATTGTCTTGGCTCTAATGATCAACAACAAAACCAGTTTCAAATTCAACTACCTAGCAGCAGCGGGAGCATAACATTAGAATTGCTCGCTGATACATTAAATAAAGTGTACTCAGAAGTCGTTGCAATGAGAAGTGAGCACTCCTCTACGTTGTCGCTTATTCATTCGTTAAAAGAGGAGAACCATTACTTAAACCAACGAGTATTCAGTCTTGAAAGAGAAGTTAACTTCATGCAACAAGAATCGAGGGATAAAACTGTTGAAATGATGGGTGTCTCGTGTATCGAAAATTCTAATGTGTTAACAAGCGCTCTTAAAGTTTTTACTGATGGTGTTGGAGTCCAAGTTAAAGCTGAGGAGATTGATAACTGCTAGTTACGTAAAGAACATTAAAAATAATCTAAATGGTGGAAGGGCTGGTAGCAAAAAAATTATTATTGTTAAATTCATGTCGTTACTGAAAAAAAAAAGAAATTATGAGAAAAAAAGGCTTTAATAGAAATAAGTTATCAATGAATATTTTTGGTGGTGCAGGCAATGAAAAAATCTTTATTAATGACAGCCTTAACTTTGATACAAGAAATGTGTTGAAAGCTGCAAACAAAATTAAAAGAGAAAAAAAATTTAAATATGTATGGGTGAGAAATGGAAGAGTACACATGCGAAAGACGGATGATGATAATTTTATTATAATAGATTCTGTTTCAGATTTATATGCACTTTAAGTATGGTATTAATTAATAATAGTCCTCTAAATGATTTTGATTATCCATGTTCTCGCATAAAATGTGACTCGTCCGATCTCATCTTTAACAGAGCTTATTCTAATAGAATTCTTATCATCCACCAAAATATTCGCAGTGTTAGGAAAAATTTTAATAATTTCATTGCACACATTAACTCCTTTGAAAATAAGCCAACTTTTATTTTTTTATCGGAAATTTGGATCTTCGCTGAAGAATGTTCTTTATATAGCATACCGGGTTATAGTTTTACAACTTGCTGCAATAGTTCATACTCATCTGGTGGTGTGGCAGTTTTTGTTTTAAATCAATTAGCTGTTGAGCATCAATGTTTTAATCTCAATTCTTTGGATGCTCTAAAAATAAAATGTACTGTTCATAACTTAAAATTTACAATGGTGTGTGTACAAATTCTGCGCCATAAATGGTTCGAGTGATACTTTTTTAAACGATTTGGAAAGCCTTATAGAGGATGAAGTGAGCCATAACTTAATGCTTTTGGGCGATTTAAATTTAAACATTTTGAGTGACTCTGGTTACATAAATGATTATTTGTGTCTTTTATCATCGTACGGATTAAGTTCATGTATTAACTTGCCAACCCGTATTACTGAACAAAGCTCCACTTGCATAGATCACATTTTCTGTAGACTTGGTCTGAATGTTAATGCGTCTAGCGCTGTTATAGATTTGCATATTACAGATCACTGTTTAACTTGTCTAAGCCTTGATATAGCTATCAGCAATGAAAAAAATGTAAGCGACTTTAATCATACAGTGAAAACTGATTTTGGTCTTTTGAATTCCTATCTGAGAGTAGAATCTTGGAATGAGGTTTATTATGGATATGACCCCAGCAAGGCTTTCTCCAGTTTCCTTTCAAAGCTTAACAGGTATATAGATATCTGCTCAAATAAAACTAGTAAACGCAGATCTAGGTATTGTAAACTTAAACCTTGGATGACTGATAATTTGATTGAGAATATTGAAAAAAAGAAAAAGCTTTATAAGAAAATGAAGAAATGCCCTGATAATATTCAGCTCATCCTTGAATACAAGACCTTGTGCATAAATATTCGGAAAGATGTTGAAATTGTAAAAACTCGTATTACTCGGAAGAATTGCGAAAAGTCAGGGGTGATTCAAAGAAGGAGTGGAGATTAGTGAACGAGATTTTGGGAAGAACTAAAACGCATGAAAGCATCTGTAATCTAAAATTAATGACTCAATAGTTAATAGTACATTTGAGGTTGCAGAGGAATTAAATAAATTTTTTTCCACGATTGGTGAGAAAACTGTTGAAAAAAGTTGCCATAATAGTTCACTTTTGTCGTCAGTTTTTATTGATAATAACGTCTCAGCTAGTTTTGTTTTTGTACGTTTCTCGTCGTTTGAAATATACAATATTATTTGCAAGGAATTAAAGAATTCTAATTCTTCCACATCTGACTGTCCGTCAAGTTCTTTTATAAAAAAGATTGTTTTTAATACATCTGACATTTTGTGCCATATTTTTAATGATAGCGTTATAAAGGGTATTTTTCCAAGCAAATTAAAGGTTGCAGATGTTATTCCATTGTACAAAAAAGGTGCTAAAGACTCTTTAAATAATTATAGGCCTATTTCTTTATTACCAGTGTTTTCTAAAATTTTTGAGAAGGGTATGAAGAAAAGAATTTTGTCTTTTCTTGATCGTGTAAATTTCTTGTCGAACAAACAATTTGGCTTTAGAGCAGGTAAAAGCACTGAAGATGCGCTACTGAATTTCTGTACTGATGTCTATGAGTCTATGAATAAGAAAAAACTCACGGCTACTCTATTTCTCGACATAACTAAAGCTTTCGATACTGTAAACCACGATATTCTTTTACAAAAACTAGCACATTATGGCTTTAGAGGGTTTTGCCTGGATTGGTTAAAATCGTATCTGGCAAACAGACAGCAAAGGGTCAAATTTAAAAACTCTGTTAGCTCAGTAAGCAATATTTCCCTGGGTGTTCCACAAGGGTCAGTTTTGGGCCCCATACTCTTCTCGATCTACATTAATTCGCTGTTTTCACAAAATTTTTACAGTACAATAACGGGTTTCGCAGATGATATGGCCTTTGTTTTTAGCTGTGACTCAATAGACTTGTTGTCAGCTTCTATAAATCGTGACTTACATTTGATTAGAGGCTGGTTCTTAAGGCATAATATGGTTATTAGTGATAAATCGAAACTTCTGTTTTTCAACCTAGTAGGAAACACAATTAATTCTGATAGATTTGTTTTGCATTCGAATTGTTGTTTGAGATATCCTATTAATTATGATGGAGTCTTCAATTGTGCTAATGATGTTGACTGCGCAAATGAGTGCTTCGAGATTGATCATGTAAAATCGTATAAATATCTAGGTGTAATAATTGACAGCTAGATGAATTGGCATGAACATGCTTCGAAATTAAAGAACTATTTACTTTATGTAAAAAGATGTCTTTATTTGCTAAGTTTTTCGTGTAACTTGGATTTGCTTAAAGGTATTTATTATGGTTTATTTCATTCGAAATTAGAGTACGGACTATGTTGCTGGGGTGGTACACATAACAATATATTGCAGCCTGTACGTATACTTCAGAAAAAGGCCATTCGAATTATTTGTAAGGTAAACAGGTATCAAAATAGTCTACCGCTATTTCGAAAAAATTTAATTTTGCCACTGAGGTATTTGTATATCTTTAAAATCTTAAAACTATTTTTTATAAGATCAGGGTACTTAAACAATAGATTTTCCCCTATCTACAATTTGCGAGTAAATGCAAGAAATTTGTCAATTGTTCCGCCACATTCACTGCATTTATACTTATTTTCGTTTTCTTCAGTAGCGCCTAGACTATTTAATATACTTCCAGAAAACATACGTGAAATAAGATCAAAAAATCTTTTCCTCAAGAGAGTAAAAGTTTGGCTTTTTCAACTGGATTGTGCTCAAGTTGAACTTATGTTAAAATTGCCTGGTTCTTAAGATGGTTTTTATTGTTCTAGTTACAAATATATACTATGTCTAAGTCTTGTACAAAAAAAAAAAAAAACAAAAAAAAAACAAAAATTATCATTTCTGATGTATTATCTTTTTACTGTTACTTTACTGTTATGGATAAGTTTAGAGTACATATAAGTTTAGTTCTGGTTCAACACTAGCCATCTTGGCTACTGAATTCAGTACTTTTACTTGCATTTCTTTATATTTATGTTAACCTTGTTGTAAAGTATTGTGTGAAATGCATTGTACTAAAAATCAATCAATAAGTTATTGTGGAATTTGGAGTTGAATAAATTCCGCGCTATTTGATACTGCACTTACACTTAGGGTGATAAGTGCAATATGAGTTTATATGTAGTATGAACGAAGTATGTATTGATTTGCATTGTCACGCTACACTTACTGCGGAGTGCTGTGTGTGTGTATCAGAATGCACAGCCTATGCCTAAGTGTTTTTACAAAAACAAATGTGCACCAAGTGCATAGGGCTTGGGCACCTCTGGTGTAAATCATTTCGTGCGACGATCCCATATAGCGAGTGGACAAAAATAGAAGGCGTTATCCTAGAATCATGAAATTTTGTGAAAACAAGTTTTACGATGAAAGAATTATTTTCACAAAATTTTTTTTAAAGTGAATGAATGGCACGCCTACCTCCCATATAACCGAAATCGGTAATATGAAATAGTTCCCCAAGCTATTATCCTAGATCAATAAAATTTAGTACACCTAATTCGTTTAGAGTTATAAACAGCTGGTGTGAAAATGAACTAATTCTGTTCACTAATATGATCACCTCCCTTATAACTGAAATCGGTGAAAATTGTTTTTTATTTTTTTATATAAAATTGCTTATTTTCGACAAAACATGCTTCATAAAAGTGGGCGTAAAGTCTTTATTATTGAGTTTCGGCAAACTAAATTCTGGGAACATATTTAACCCTTTGACGACCAATGGGACACTGGTGACCCTTTTACCTTCGAATTTTTTCTGGAAAAAGTATGCAATCGATTTTGCTCTACAAGGTATCATTTAACAGGGAATGAATAAGGCTTTCAGAAAGTTCCCAATTTTTTAGGGTAGATTCACCCCCTTGTATACCATACCACCCCAAAGTCAAAAAATATTTACTTTTTCCTCTCCTTTTTGCTGCAATATTTTGGGGGTGGTAGGAGCTACAGGTACAATGTTTTTAGAAAAGTTGCGGGCAACCCTCCTCTTTCCAACAAAACAACAATAAAATAATATAGTCCACTTTGACCACCCACGCGACCACCCAATCTGACGGGACCTATATGTCCCAATGGTCGTCAACGGTAAAAATCAATGACATACTATAATTTAATGGAGAGTTGATTTATTTAGAAAAACAAATATTGTTTACATATTTAATCGATACAATGCAAGTAATTTTTTGTAGTACATTTCAAAACAATTTCGATCATTGGTGAAGCAAATGGTTTTTTGCAAAAGGCACAAATAGCATTTGTTCGCCGGTCCTTGCCTTGTTTGGAACAGACAATACATATCTTACGTCCCTTTTCACTTTTGCAGAGATAATGACCGGACAGTGTGGCAAGTTCTGCAATTTTGATTCGCTTAGGTCCCTCTCGTACAGCTTCTGATGGTGGTCTCTTGCGGTTGCTAAACGAATCAATCATTTGAGTAGCCAGCTGCGCGCGGAACTCCAATGCAGATATGGAAAATGGGTCATTATTCGACGTAGCGATTTTGTTGTATACAACGAACGCATTATGTACACTCAAGTCAAATAGATCATAGAAAAGACGTAGGTAGAACTTGGTATTTGATTTGCGATCGTGTTCGTAGTAGGACTGAAATAAAATAAAGAATAAAATAAATAATAAAAACCATTCGGGGAAGAATGACCATGGACCAACTTTCTTCTGATCCATAAGATCCACTCCACCCATTCCTTTGTTGTAATGATTGATCGCACTTGGACATTTCACATCAATTTTTACAGCGGAGCCAGCTTGGCGTCTTTTTACGTTGATCGATTCAAGTGGAGGTAGAAAATTAGACCCCAAAAAAACGGCACGATTATCCATCCACTTGATCACAGCCACTCCATTAGCCACCTTGCACTGGTAGTCGCCTCGTTTGAAGTTCTTGTCTGCATCAAATTTAAGCATTTCTTTACGATTGGAGCGAAGAGTGCCGCAGGCTCTTATGCCTCTCTCTCTTTTAGCTTGTAATGCAATGTCGGATTATTGAAAAAATTATCGAAGTAGAGTTCAATATCCATTCCATCGAGACCTTCCGCCATATCCAGAACAATCAATTCACCAATGCCGATTTCTGTCTGTGCTTTCTTACCTGTATAAATGTCAAATTTGTGTAGGTAACCAGTCTTCGAGTCGCATCGGCACCACAATTTGAGTCCCCATGAAATCGGTTTATCTTTCATATACTGCTTCATAGTGTTACGTCCTTTGAATTTGACCATGTGCTCATCGATGGATTGGCACTTGGTCTCGGACATAGCATCCGCGAATGCTTTGTTCATATGAACGATTATTGGCCGAATTTTATAGGCTCGATCGTACGATGGATCATCTCGGGATGGCTGTTCAACATTGTTCACGAAATGTAAACAAGAGCGAATTTCTTCGAATTTGTTTCGGCTCATTATATTTGAAACAAGTGGGACTGAGTAAATGGGCAACGTTGACCAGTAAATCCGAGTTTGTGGAAGACGGTGAATTGTCATCCACAAAATAATGCCCAAATAACGGGTGATGACAAAAAAATTAGACTTTTTTTAAAAACTTCAGAAAAGAGTTTATTTTATTTTCATAAAAAAAATTTATTACAAAAATATGTGTAAGTTACAGAAGATTGTTAAAAATTTAATGTATAGTTGAAAAAGGTCCTTGATCAGCCGTACGGCGCAGCTTTGTTGGGATACCTCTGAAGGACTGTTGGACAGCATTTTTGTCAATTTTACGGATACTTGCTCGAATTATTTTTTCGAGTTCTTGACAGTTTTTTGCTCTCCAATTGTTTTTGTATACCAACGAGCTTAAATTTCCAAAAAATCTTCGATTGGACGGCATTGAGGCAAGTTTGTGGGATTTCGCTCTTTTGGAACAAATTAATTTTTTGTTTATTTAAGAAATCCTGCGTCTTTACGGCGTAATGTGATGATGCTTTGTCAAACCAGAAGACATAATTGCCATCAGAGTGATGCTCTTTCAGAAAAGGAATCAATATTTTGGCCAAACATTCCTTCTGATATACTTCTTGGTTAACTGCAAGTCGACTTGGTTTGAACCAAAGCTTTGAAATTCCTTTTTCGGATATGGCAATGTAGAGCATAACCTTTGGTTCAAATTTATGCTTGAACTTTAATTTCACATTGGGATTGCATTCAGAAACGTCATTTGAGTAAAAGCGATCATTTCCAGGCACTTGAGTTTTACTGAGGGGGAAATAACTTTTATCGTCCAAACATAAGATTTTTTGCGATAATTTCGAAGCATCCATCGACATTGTGATTTAATGATGGATATTTGATCAACGGTGTATTCTGGCGATCGGATTTTTTTTCGACACTTTATCCGAAGCTTTTTCAATGTTTTGCAGATATAACTTTGATCACATTTCATCTCAGCAGCTGCGTCACGTTGACTTATTCTATCCGAATTGTTAAATTTACGTTTAAGCTTAGCCAGAGCCTTTTTAGTCATAATTGATGAAATTCTTTCACTTCCACATTTTCTTTTCACTTTGATATTCTTCAGAATTCTATATAAAGTAGATTTTGGAACACCTTAGCTTTTAAAATGTTTCACCGTAAATATTTTGCCAAGCTTTTCATTCGTTTTATAAAATTGTACAATGCAATTTTAATGAAAACTGTGTTTGGTTCTCAATAGTGAAAATCATGCAAATAATTTAGGTATTCATGGCAACAATAAAAACCAGCGCCTACTAATTCAATGTTTTAGATTTAAAATTATAGTTGTTTAAAATAAGTCTCATTTTTTTGTCATCACCCGTTAAGCCCTCAATTCAGCCAAATAAATCGAGAACACAATCAGCCCTACCCTATGAGTCGTCGTCGACAGTTATCGTCGACGTCTTCTGTCGTCATCTTGAAATTGGCACCACCGGAGTCGTTATCGATAAATTTTGACAGCTGACGACGAGTATGCGGTACTCGCCAAGTCGTTTTGAAAAACATGTCGTGTCGACAGGACTCAATACTACTCGTTGAGTTTTTCCTGAACGAGTTGCAACGACTTAAAGCAAAGTGTTTGATTTTTTCTTCGTTACTGTAAATTTTTGAATAAAGTGTGATTGAAAATAGAAAAAAAATTAAAAATAACAAACGTTCGTCAATTTGAACATCTGGTGCGCGAGCTGGAGAAGAATTCAAACCTGGCAAAAGGATTTACCACAGGGAACGTCCCAGCCAATTTTAAAACAAAATGGGAAGAAATAAGCAAACAGCTAAATTCTTTTGATCCACCGCTTAGGGACAGTGATGGTTGGCAGAAGGTAAGGAACAATACCACTTGTAAAACTGGACATAAACAAAGAAATAATTTTACTTTGTTTTATATTTGGTCTGGAGAGACTGAAAATTTAAAGTGAAGAAGATGTGCGCCATCAAATTCTGATAATGAGCGTCCGAGACCTTCAACTGCTTCCACAAAAAAAGCAAAGAGCAAAGGAACGCTAACAAAATTAGTCGGGATTGTTTGCTGGAAATGCATAACCATATGCAGGAAAAAGTGTTCAACGAAGTTTCTCGAACATTGATTTCAATGAAAAATAATTTAAAAGACATAAAAAAAAAATCGAAGAAGAGAAATTAAAATTGCTGAAAAGAAAAAATGAAAGAGAGCAATTGCAACATGAAAGTGATATGCAAATAAAAAAAATTGTGCTAGAAATTAAGAAAAAAAATCACTTGAACTTGTATCCGACATAAAATACATATTAAATCTAAATGAAAATAAATGAAATATATTTTAACACGACATTTTTGTACTTTGACAGTTCACATTCAAGGCAAATTTGAAGATGGTATTAAATTATCGATAAAATGTCGTCTCGTCTTGTCATTGGATGAAACGACGTAGCGAGTGCCGATTTAGCATTGAGGTGACGACGACGTCGATAGCAAGTGACAACGACAACGAGTCGACGACGACTTTGACAACGACTCATAGGGTAGGGCTGAATGTCTTTTTGCTCAGCGTATAATTGCGACTGCTTCTTGACCAATTTGAGTATTGTTTCCAAGTTGGAAACTGCACTGAACACTTGGTTAATACTTGGTACATCGCTGTCGGGTGCCTTAATTGGCAACAAGACTTTTCCGTAATCAAAATCTGGATCGGTGAACTTCGGTAGCGTATAATCGTTCATCGGTTTTTTCCACTTAAAAGTTACTAGCTCAGGTGTGGGTGGCTTCTCTTTTGCAACTTGCGCGAGTGTAAGCGTATTTTTTCGAGTAGCGCTAGTCATAGGTTGCTTATTATCAGCAAGTGCATCCTCAATTTCGAGTTCTGTTCTGGGCTGTAGGACGGCAGCGTCCTCTTCAAGAAATGCAATATCTTCGTCATCCAATTCGAATGCACATTCATCGTCATCGCTATCGTCACATTCATCAATTGAATGATGTCTTCCTTAGTAAGGTAGAAACGGCGCGATCTCAGCATTGTTCGACTGCAAAAGTGAAATGAAAACGATATTTCGAAAGCACACACATAAAAAGGCAAGAAACTCACGAAAATTCTATAAATTCCACACAAATCGGTTAGAAATAATATTTTGTACTTCCTTCGAAAAACTCGCGTGGCAAAAACTATTTTTCCCTCCAAAAGTGACATTCAGCAGTGCTTACTAGAGATGGGATGTTCTGTTATTTTGCAAACTATTATATTTTCCATAACAGTTTAGACTGTTGTTTGCATATAAAAATAGCAGGTTCGTTGTTTATGTAACCTTATGTATCGTAATACATGCGCAATGGAAAGCGTTCATGTACTTTGAACCTGAAAAAAGTGGCATACATTTGTACCGTTGACGACCATTGGGACATATAGGTCCCGCGATTTTTGACACCTTTGCAGGTCGAATACATTTTTTTTCGTGATACTTTTGTTTACTAATGTGAGGTCGCTGAACAAGGTCGCTGAATCCAGTATCAGATTTGCAAATTCCCCAGCGGTTCAGGAGCGGTCGTCAAAGGGTTAAGAAGTGTTGATATTACACATATTAAAGTTTAGAAACAATCAAAAATGTTTTTTCTTTATTTTATTGCGTTTTGAACTTTGTGAAAAATTTGTTATTTTTTCTTATAAAATTGCTCATTTTCGCCAAAACATGCTCCAAAAAAGTGGGCGTAGAGTCGTTATTATTGAATTTCGGCAAACCAAATTTTGAATACATATTGAGAAAATGTTGATATTTCACATATTAAAATTAAAAAAAAAAAACAAAAATGCTTTGTTTATTTTATTGTGGTTTGAAATTTGTGAAAAAGTTGTTCTTTTTTCATACAAAATTGCTCATTTTCGCTAAAACATGCTCCAGAAAAGTGAGCATAAAGTCCTTATTATTGAGTTTCGGCAAACCAAATTTTGGTAAAATATTGAGAAAGTGTTGATATTTGACATAAAAAAATTAAAAAAAATAAATAACTGGCCATTTCAGCCCTTGAAAGGACTTTGACCTAGCTTCTTAGGATCAATTGTGTTGTGCGTGTTATTAAGTTTGTACACAATTACACTCCGAACGCTGATGAACGAAATGTTCTTATTCTCAAGAAGCTTTACATGGCATTTTTGATTACTCTCTGAGGTTTGCCATTGTCTACAGAGAGGTGGCGGCCGTACAGAAAAATTATTTTAATTCAAATAATTTTCTGTCGGTGCTGGGGTTCGAACCTGGGTCTCCAGGTTCGTTGACATAGCGGCCACGCACTTTAACGAACTACGCCACGGACACCACATATTTTACATACTTAAACTAAAAAACAAACAAAAATGCTTTTTTTCACAAGATAACATTGAATTTCTTTTCATTGACATTATTTATGGATCCCAAAAACTACTTGTTGGACTATAGGCCAAATCACAATATAAACACAGCAAATTTAATGGAAAAAATTGAGTCAGTGTTAAACTGTTATACTGACATTATGATATGTGGCGATTTTAATAGTGATTTATTAATTGATACCCATTTAGCGGAGGATATGTGTGCACTAGGGCTTATATCGCCAAACTACATTACATTCACTCATTTCACCAAAAGTAGAAACACATTGTTAGATCTCTTTTTTGTTGATGATGTTAAGAAGGCTTTACATTATGATCAGTTATCTGCTCCTGTTTTTTCCAGGCTTGATCTTTTATTTGTCTGCTATGATTTTCAGCTGCTTACGCCAGAACAAAACATAACATGCGGAGATTTTAAAAATATCGATTTTAGCTCTCTTCAGGCAGAGTTCAATCTTGTTGACTGTGCAGAAATTTATCAAATGCTATCTGTAAATGATCAACTAGCTTTTCTACAATTTAACGTCAATTCCTTATTTGATAAATGCATTCCACTTAAAACAAAAATTTTGAAACACCAGCAAAGGTTCTGGTTTTCAACTACGATTAAAATCTTAATAAAAAACTTGATGCAGCTTATAATGAATGGAAACGGTCTGCAAACAATCGACCGTTATAATCTTTCCTGAACATGTAGTAACAACGGTTACATGTAGTCAGGGCGGTTAATGCCAAGTTAGAATATTATGAAAACAAATTTAGCACTGCTGTAGACTGCAAAAGGAAATGCAATATAATTCGACAAATTGGAGTTGGTGAAAATTCTCAGTCTACGGACAAAAGCGTAGACGTCGAGGCTCTTAATAAAAAATTTATAGATATACCTATGCCAACGCCTAATGGAAACTTGTATCGTGACCTTCAAAATACGCACAATTTTAACTCTGGTTTTAGTTTCCGATGCGTTGAATATACAGAAGTATTGCGAAGTTGCCTAGAGATTAAATCTGATGCTGTCGGTTTCGATGGAATACACCCCAAGTTCTTTAAGTTACTGCTTCCTGTACTGATCCCTTTCATTATTCATGTTTTTAATACTATCATAGGTAAATCAAAATTCCTCGCAGTTTGGAAAAAAGCTTAAATAGTTCCAATTCTTAAAACTGGCAACGAACCCTAAAGCGATCTTACCATATTTATCCAAAGTTTTTGAATCACTGCTGCACAAATGTGACATCCGGTGTTGAAAAATTTAATGATCATTTAGGTAAAGTCAACGACTGCCAATGGTCTAATCCCAATAAGTCGAAATGTTTAATCATAGCTAGAAAACATAATTTTTCTTCGCCCATTCCGGAAGTTACTCTAAATATATCGTGTATTAAAGTTGTAAAAACGGCTAAGAATTTGGGTATAACCTTCAACAGTACTTTGGATTGGAAGAATCATGTCAATATTATTTTTATTTATTTATTTAACTTAATTTAATTTGAGCGCTTACAAGAATAAACTTATAGTTAAGCGCCGATAACATATTTGGCGATAAAATCAACTGAATGTCAGATGTAAAACATAATTTTATATAAAAAATTAAAAATTAAAATTACAAATTTGAATTTAAAAAAAAAACCATTAACAATTTGGTAAAATTGAAACAAAGATATTAATTTGAATTTATGAAATATATTAATATAGGAATTAAAGAGAATAGATTGTTAAAGAGAAGAAAAATAATCTGATAGCTGAGATTTAAACACGGTTGCATTGCAAATACGCTGTAAATAGAATGGAAGCGAGTTCCAAAGACGTATTGAATTAACGAAGAACTGCCGTTCCGGCGCTAAGCAGGCATGCCTAGGTTGAACTAAATTGTTACCACGCTGCGATCTTAGAAATTTTAGTTTTTCGTTTAAATAAAGAGGTTCCTTAGTAACGATAATTTTATGCAAAAAGACTAACGCCTTCATGTTCAAAACCTGGTCAAAAGACATACTGAATAGTGTACTGTGATATGCGGTCTGTTCCTTTAAGTCCAAAGACATAACAAGCGATATTGTTTTAAGCAACGTTCAGCTTGTGTTTACTTGTAGCGAAAATTTCAGATCCGTACAGTAAAGTGGGGACGAGATACGTTTTTGCCAGTAGCATTCTTATATTAAAGGGGATAAAATATTGTGTAGCCCACAGACTACGTAGCATGCCATATATTTTTCCTACAGTAATATTGACGTGATTCGTCCAATCCGAAGTACTATTGAAGGAGATACCCAGATTTTTTGCTGATTTTACAACTTCAATACATGTTCCATTTAGTATGACTTCCGGTAGGGTCGAGCTGAGATTTGCTTTTCTGGCAATAACTAGACATTTCGACTTATTAGGGTTAAGGCATAAACCATTAGCAGATGCCCAATAATTAATTTTACGCAAATTTTCGTTTAAACTTGCAACACATGAGTGAATATCAGACTTGCGACAGCTAGTATACAATTGCACATCATCAGCGTACATTTGGATGCCACAACGGTGCAGAACAGAAGGTAAGTCATTAATGTAGACCGAGAACAAAAGCGGACCCATTATAGATCCCTGAGGTACGCCACGGTTCACGCTTAAAAATGTTGAGGTCGCGCTGCCGATATTCACTGCTTGTTTTCTATTAGCAAGATATGAGCTCATTAGTCGGGTGGCAGTTGCGCAAAATAAACATGTTTGACAATTTTGAACATAAAATTTGGTGATCGACCGTGTCGAAAGATTTCGAGTGATCAAGGAGAATCAAGAAAGTAACTTCATTTCGATCAAGATTATATCTAAGTTCGTCAGTCACGTCTAGTAGGGTAGTTACACAACTGTGTTTTGGTCGGAAACCGGATTGTCTGTCAGTTAAAAGTTTATTACACATAACAAATTTGTTTGTCTGTTTGTAGATAAGAGATTCAAAAACTTTAGATAAGTATGGCAAAATAGCGATGGGACGATAGTCGTTTCCAGTTTTAGGAATGGGAATAATTTTGGCTTTTTTCCAAATTGCGGGGAATTCTGATTTGGTAATAATTGTGTTGAAGATGTGCTTAATGAAAGGTAGCAGTGCGGGCAGGAGTAATTTTAAAAACTTAGGATGAATTCCATCGAAACCGACAGCATTTGACTTGACCTCTAAGCAACTTCGCACTATTTCGCCATATTCAATACATTGGAAGCTATAAGAAGAGTTCGAGCAAGGATTTCTTTGGAGTAATGACAAAAATTTCCATTTGGCAACGGCATGGTAATATCAATAAATTTATTATTTAGGTCTTCAACATCTACGCTTGTCCCAGCGGACGGAGAATTTCCACCGACTCCGATTTGCCGAATTATGCTCCTTTTTCTTCCTTTTGCTTCCTTTTGCAGTCTATAGCCGAACTAAATTTATTTTCGAAGTATGTCAACTTGGTAACCTTCACCGCCCTAACTACATTTTTTCTGCATATTCGGAAGAGATTATAACGTTCCGGTGTTTTCAGACGTTTCCATTTGTTGTAAGCTTCATCACGTTTCTTGATTAGAATTTTAATCGAACTTGAAAACCAAGGCCTTTCGTGATATTTAATTACTTTAGTCTTAAGTGGGACGCATTTTTCAAATAAAGCATTGACATTACGTTGCAAAAATTCTACCTGGTCATTTACTGATAGCATGGAGAAAATTTCTATCCAGTCGACAAGATTTAGCTCTACCTGTAGTGAATTGTAATTAATTTTTTTAAAATCACGATAAGTTATTTTTTGTTCAGGTACATGAAGCTGGAAATCATAGCAAAGGAAAATAAGGTCATGCTTGGAAAAAACGGGAGCGAAATGTTGATCATAGAGTAAGACTTTATTACGATCACCAACAAAAAAGAGGTCTAGCGACTTTCGGTGAAATGCGTAGGTATTGTATGGTTAGGCGATGTACGACCAAGAGCACACATGTCCTCAGCTAAATGTGTTTCTACCAGTAGATCACTATTGAAATCACCACATGTTACAATATCATCATAAGAATTTGCTACCGACTCTATTTTCTGAAATTGATGTGTTTTGTGTTTTGATGTTACGATTGGGCCTATATACCGAACCAACAAGCAATTTCTTAAATTCATAAATTACCTCAACAAATAGGATCTCAATGTCATCATGTAGATCTGATTTACTTATACAATTGCATGTAATACCATCTTTAACAAAAATTGCAACACCACCAGCATGAGATTCTCGATCCGCACGAAATATTTTAGCATTAAAGCATAAATACTGTCCTTGGAACTACCACGATTATGATCAAAAGAACTCATCATGGAGATACACTAAGCTGAAAAATTACTTATTACTGTAGGAAAAATTTATAGTATGCTTTGCAGTCTATGGGATACTCAATACTTTACCCCATTTACCATACGAATGCTATTGACAAAAAGATACCTTGTTCCCACATTATTGTACGGATCTAAAATCTTTCCATATTGTAATGTTGCTAGTAAACACAAGGTGAACGTTGCTTACAATAACATAGCTCGGTATGTCAACGGACTTAAACGAACAGACCGCATATCACTGAACGCAAAAAAAATCTTCAATTTGACTTTTGACAATCTTTTGAACATGAGGGCGTTAGTTTTCTTGGAAAAAAATTATTTTTACAAAGGAACCTGTTTATTTATATGAAAAACTAAAATTTTTAAGATCTCAGCGTGGAACCAAACTAGTTCAACCAAAACATACCTGCTTAGCGTCCGAACGGCAATTCTTTGTTTATTGTATACGTCTACTTACAGCGTCTTTGCAATGCAACTATGTTTAAATCTAAATTATTAGATTATTTGTCCTTATTCTAACTTAATCTATTGTCTTGTTTTACTTTTTACATGAAATAACAATCGAGTTTAGCTACTACAGCTTTTTCGCACATTCTCATCATTAACACGTTTAAAGTAACAATCCAAATATCTTTGAAATTTTCAACGATATTAATACAAGTGGCTCAAAATAAGCTAATGTGAGAAAAATTTACCCAACAAAATATGGTTGGGCTCAAGGACAACACAAGACATCACGACTAACCATGCAAAAACATAACCATGCAATTACACAATAGTTTTAATTGTTAGCATTTCTACTGCTTCTACGATTAGAGTTAAAATTTATAAGAGAAAGAAGTTCTGGAGAATCAAATACACCGGTTATGAGTTGGTGTAAATAGACGATGTCTGCAAACTTCCTTCGCTCACTCAATGATTGCATTTTTAAAAGTTTTAAGCGATCCTCATAAGGCGGAAGGTTTAAAATGTCAAATCCACTTAAGCTCCTTAGGGCAAACCGAACAAAGCATTTTTGGATTCTCTATTCGATCAACACATTATAGCTTGGAGAACCAATTTGACTTGCGTACTCCAAGTAAGGACGCACTATTGCATAATACAACGCTGTAGTCGTAATATGCTATTGAATTCTTTGGTCCAGCGTTTAATAAATCCAAGCATAGAAGATGCTTTTTTACAAATGTTATCAATATGAATGTTAAAGGAAAGCTTAGAATCCATACATACTCCCAGATCTTTAACGATATCCACACGACATAAAGCAGTATCTTTAATTTTATAATCAAAAACTAAATTATTCCTTTTTCGCGAAAAGGTCATAGTTTGGCATTTATCTGTATTAAGAAACATATTTTTTTAGAACACCAAACTTCAAAAGATTTCAGATCGGACTGGAGTAAGTAGGGCTGAATTGTCTTGAGAATTAATTTTTCTGTATATTTTCATATCATCCGCATAAATAAGCAGATGAGAGTTTTTAATGATATGGGTCACATCATTAATGGCTAAAATAAACAGAAATGGACCTAGGTGACTTCCTTGAGGAACACCTGATAACGCAATAAACTCAGCAGACAAAAAACCTATTTGAGATCTACGACAACAGAAGAAAGATTGAACGGACTTGCTTTATTGAATATTCATTATGACATTAATGTGATTGTGGATCAAGTCATCGATAGATATGCAAAACACGGAAGCATAGATTAGATTTCGTTTGTGATTAGATTTTTTAAACCGGGAGATTATGTACTAAGTCATTTAATCCAAAAATTTTATATTTCCCTTTTAATTTTTATATAAGTTATGTAAAATGTTTTTTTAACTCATGTACGCATAAGTCACTAAAACCTGGTTAACTCTTTTTTATTTAATAAATTCGAAAAACTGGTTTTTAAAATATCGCCATTATCGGGTTATTCCACAAAACAATTTTTACATTTTATAAAATATTTTGTTGCTTTTGATTTGATTTGACGAACTTGGATCGCTGCCCCCCCCCCCCCCCCCCCCACCCCAAATAAAGCTTCTGGGTCCGCCACTGGTGTCTGAGAGGGTAAACTGGTTCATTTATTGGTCCCTTGTAATGCGTTAAGGCTGATGGGTGGTACGTTCCTACTGGATTATATGGTTTGTCGTCTGCTGATATAATATATCAAGCTGATCCTTTTTTCGCTATTATTTGGTAGGGTCCGTCACGTCGAGGCTCAAACTTTGACGTTAGCCCTTGTTTTGCTTTGCTTAAAATGTACGTTGCGACTAGTACGCTATCTCAAATTTTAAAAGTATCTTGTGGTCTTCTTTTCAAATTAGCATACATCTTATTTTTATCTTGCATGCGTTCTTCCGCTTCTTTTGCCGACTTCAGGGTATCTGCGAGCCGTAGCAAATGAGGTGTTATCTGCGGCAAAGAATTTTCTGTCTTAACGATGGTACTGTACTTCCAAATTTGACAGTATTCATAGCAAATCTTATTGCTGGTAGTTTTAGGTGCCATTTTGAATGATCTTGTTAAAAGCATTTCTATATGCTGAACTTTCAAGTCCCTGTTTTTCTTTCTACAGGGTTGGACTCGGGGTGATAAACAGGTGTGAAAGTTTGTTTGTTCAAAGACAAAATGTGAGTTTTTGCATCACTGCCGAAATAAATTGGCACCCATTATCAGAGTGTATTCTCCTTGGAACACCGTATCTTAATATAACTTCGTATAAAAGAAATAACGCGCAGTTTTAGCTGTACCATCTTTCATGGCAAAGATGAAAAAAGCTACTTAAGCGGTTGATAATCTGTCAGTACAGAAACCTCGGACCCTTCTTTATATCCACGGAATTGGATGCACCGCCCAAACCACAGCTAAAGCATCCCGTTTCGTGGTCGAATAATTTGTTTCTGCCGTGAGTAGCAAGTGGCTGGCGTATTCGATGGGGTGCTCTTAATCTTTCTACCCATTCAGTAAAACTGCCCCATTTTTTTAAAAATGGGTTATCTTCCTTTACTTGTTGCTTTGTAGAACAAGTTTGTAGGATGGATATAAGTTGCTTCGTATTCTTCGGATTTGGACGTTTAAAAATTGCATCCGTTTTATCTGGACCGTTTTATTTTTAGACCATCAGCTGTCAAAATCTGACCCAAACATTTTACTACCGGTACACAAAAGTAACATTTTTCTCTGTTAAGGTGAAACTAGGGTATGCAATATTTCGACAATATAGAATAGTAAAATTTTTATAAAACCGGTTTTCGAATTATTCGACCAGAAATTTTAATTAAATAATTTTTTTAGTTTCTTACCTAAATATATCTATGTAGTTTTTATTTAGAAAAATAGCAACTATTTTTTGTTTTTTATTTTGTTCCTTAAAAGTACTTGCTATAGAAGATTATATTCGTGAAAATTTTTCCCATAAATAAAAACTACTCATTTTTTGAAATTCATAAAAAACTTATTTAGAGTCAAAAAATAATATTTTTTTTTTTTATAATTTTAGTAGTAAAAATGTCTCGTAAATAAACCATTTTTGTTCATAAATGAGTTCAGAAAATAATCATAAATCTTTCATCGAAATCATCATCGATGTGTAATAACAAATTATTAATATCATGCAATAATTAAATTTATAATTCAAAAAAGTTATTTTTTTAACACATTTCTGAACAAAAAAGGTTCATTTTTTAAAGGCAATTCAGTCTGGCGATTGATTCAAAAAGGGTGTATTTCCGAGTACCGAAAAATAACTTTTCTTTGGTTCTTTTTTTAAGTAATTTCCGAACAAAACAAGTACAATTTATGGTTCTTTTTTAACTCATTTCCGAACAAAAAAGAACAAAAAAGAAAATTTTATAGAGACATTTTAGTCCGACGAATGATACAAAAAAGGTTCATTTATGAGTGCCGAAATTGAACGTTTCTACCCGAAATGGTTCATAAATGAATTCGAAAACGGTAGTTTTGATTAACTGGGTAGAATTATGTTACGAGTTTTTCTTTAAGTCTTTTTAACACATGTTTTATATCTTTTAATGATTATCTCGGTATTTGTACTTATGCTTTTAAATTTTTTTGGGCATTTCGCGCAAGAAGCCTTGTTGAATTTCCTTTTTTTAAATACTTCTAAATTTCGGAGTTCATGTCAAGCTGTTGACAATTTAATATATTTTGTAAAAAAGAATGCATTATTAAGTATAAATCACGTTTAACTTACATTAAATACGCCACCATCATGTAAATGCTGTTTTAACGAAACCAAAAAGAAATGGCCAAAGCATGTTTAAACGAACTCAAATAAAGCAAAATGAAATAGAAGCCAGAGATAAGAAATGTTAGAAACGTTAGTGAAATGTAAAAACGTAAGAAGAAAAAAACAGGGTCGCTCAATAATAAAAAATGGTTCAATAATATTATTGAGCGTAATAATAAAAGTGGTTCAAAGAATTTATATGAAAATTTCTAGTTTAGAAAAATGTATTTCTAAACTATTCGAACAGTCGAATAATTCGAGCCAAAAAAACCGGTTTTCGAATTATTCGAAAATTGCGATTTTCAAAAAAACCGGTTCGAATAATTAAAAAAAAACCGAAACGCCGAATAATTCGAACCGGTTTTGCATACCCTAGGTGAAACCCAAACTCTCTGAGCCGTCTGAATGTTTGTTGTAAATCAGATATATGTGTAATAGAGTACCCAAATGAGCAAAAATGTTTTTTTCTTCGCTCCCCGCGCATTTTCATAAAGAATGAGGGTAAAAAATAAGATCTGCAAAGAAAAATTTGTACCGCTAGTGGTAATTAGCCAGTCGGTTTTGAATTAAAGCCTCAAAATTGGGCTTAGAAACGGTTCAAACATGTATTGTTCTATAACTTTTGTAAAAAATATTAAAAGTGGTTAGTCTTTATAACGTAGAACAAAGAATAAATATGCAAATATTTTAGGCATAGTTTTTTTATGTAAGTGCCATATTTCGCGGTGTTTTAATTGCTTAAAGTTGAATTTTTCAAAAAATTTTTGGTGCAATTTTTGCTTAAATAATTTTCATAAATTTTAAAAGGATGATAAAATTTATTGGTTTAAAGAATCGTAAAGAAAATAAAATGGAGCTTAAATACCTTTTTTTTATTTTAAATATATGTTTTAATAACCATAAAAAAAAATTTCAAAGTAAAAAAAATTATAGTGTTTTTTTTTATTTCAATGATGTCTTCAAATTTCATAACAAAGTGAAAGTGGAATTCTAAGTCATGTTATTGCTAATACATTACTTTTATATTCTCTATTTAAGGGTCATGGTTATTTTAGTTTAATTCAATTTATTTGTAGTTATTACGAAAATCGAAGTATGATGTAATTTTCTTCAGTAATACTAATGGTATTCCCATTTACTATTTCCCATTATTCTCATAAGAATGAAGTATTCCCATTTTACTAAGTTTTCGCTCTCATTCCTCCTGTCATCTAAATAATTTATATATTGGTTTTGTTTTTGGTTGTATAATAAATATTAAAAAATATGAAAAGCAACGTTACATCTAGAAGTGCTAGAAAAAAAATTAAAAGAGAACAAGTAGAAGAACCAGTCTCAAATTTGGTAAATTAAGGTATGACTTTTGTTTTTGTTTTTTTATATTTTGGAAAATATTTTGCCTACGTTTCAAACGTTGCATTCTAATGTGCTCTGGAGATATGTGCAATGTTCTTACATCGTGGCCTAAATTATATGCAGCTTGACCAATAACTATTGCAGCTCCGGTGTTACTTATTTGAAATCTATCAAAAGCTTGGGTCATACCTTAATTTATCAAATTTGAGAATGGTTCTTCTACTTGTTCTCTTTTAATTTTTTTTTTGAGGTGCGTAAACGGATCCATCTGAGTCTGATTCTGTCTCAGTAGTACCAGCGCTTTCTTCAACTCTACAGGTACAGCCGCCATCGATCGGTGATGCTCATTTAACAAATCGATCGTTTTCTGTTTTTGTTTTTTTTTAAGTTTCCATAGCATCATTTTAACATGTGAAATATCAAATAATACATTTAATGATTTTATCATTTATTTTTTCATCAATTACCACACCAACACGATCATTGTTTATGCTTTTCCGAATATTGTTATAATTATAATAATTTCGTAGGATTATTTTTTCTATACCGTTCTTACTTTTGGTTGGAATTTCGAAAGAATTATAAATTTTTATTAGTTCATATCTAACTTTCTTTTAAAATTTTGTTTTCGTCTTGAACTAAAAAGAATATTCTTCCCAAAACATATTTTTTACTGGGAAGCATTCTGAGACTGAAATTGTTTTTATCTGCAATTTAATATCGACTCAACTCACAAAAAAACAACATTTTCATAAACTTAAAAAAAATAAAAAAAATAAATAACTGGCCATTTCAGCCCTTGAAAGGACTTTGACCTAGCTTCTTATGATCAATTGTGTTGTGCGTGTTATTAAGTTTGTACACAATTGACCGAGAACCGGACCTACATGTTTAACGCCGACTCCGAACGGCGATGAACGCAATTTTCTTGTTCTCAAGAAGCTTTACATGGCATTTTGATTACGGACGCCACAATTTCGGGTACATCACAGAACAGTGTACTGCCAATATAGAAGTATTACATATATGATTATTTTAAATAAAATGTATTAACTTTCGGAAATAAGAAAACAAATCAAAACAGACTGATGCTTTTCTCACTTATACCAGAATTTGTTTTAGAATCAGTTCGTTTTTCACTTATCAAAAAAGCAAGCAAGGAATCTAAAAACATTTTATATATAAGAAATAATTATATGGGTCGTAATCGATTATGGCTGGAATAAAAACGAATCGGTAAACTTTTGCTTGATAGATTTCAATTCATAGGTTTTGCTATAAATGTATATATTCTTTAAAATACATTCTAAAATGTTAGCAATAGAATTCATTCTATTGACGATTTTTGTTTCTAGAATCCATTTTCATTTTGCCGGTGGGACGCTGACGTCCTACAAATAGTAGTACATTCTTTTCTCGCTTCCATATGAATAGCTACAGAAATCGATTCTTTTATTCACTTTTTAAATGCATTCTTTTAAATAAAAAGTATTCATTTTCGGAAATGAGAAAACAAATCAAAACAGACTGTTGCTTTTCTCACTTATGCCAAAATTTGTTTGGTTGATATATTCGTTGATATATTCGTTGATATATTGGTTGATATAAACTTTTGATTGATATATTCCAATTCATATGTTTTGCTTTAATTTATATATTCTTTGGAATATGTTCTAAAATGTAAGCAAAAGAATCTATTCCATTTACGATTTTTTTTTTAATCAATTCTCATTTTCCCGCTGGGTTGTTGACTTTTATATATGATGCTCAAAAAGAGTTTGAAAATAGAGCTTTTGTCTCACAGCGATTTTGACATATTTTCTATCTCATATATTCGTCCACATTAGAGTGCTGATGTATTGTTATATGAGCGAGAAAATATATAGAGGAAATTAAATTTCAAAATAAAAAAACTCAGGAGCGGTGCTTCCATTGTCAATAATTTGTATTTGAAATTTTTGTTGTTTGAATTTTTTGATTAAAATTTTGTTTGTTTAAATTTAATCATATTTCAGGCGTTCTTATAATTGTTTTATAATGGTGCGTACCTGTGATTTAGGAAAAACAAATATGATTTGTTTTCTCATATGTTTGGGGCAAACGTTTTCATAACAACCGCCCTTGTGACGGTTTGACTTTTTATTTTTTGTGTAGTAATTTTCATATATTCAAATATACTAACACAAACAGCAACATCTTATGTTGTTATGGCTGTCTCTCTTCGATTTCAGAGTTGGAATACAGAAGTATTACATATACATATGTTCTACCTTATTAGCTTTGGGCACAACCTTTTTTTGAGATGCACAGAGCTTTAATGAGAAAATGTTTTCTCTCTGAGAATAAGAATAAAGAAATTGTATGGTTATTCTCTTTGAATTTTAATTAATTATTTAAACAATGGTTATTAAATTTATATTTCCCATGTCCCAACTGGGCACCATAGCTATCCTAGAGAAAAAGAATTTTTGAAATAGCGCCTGCCATTCTCAAGCTTTTCGCAGCCGAACATACGTGAGTCTTCTTTTATATAATAGTATAGATAATAAAAAAATATGAAAGAAAGAAAAACTTCATACAAAATACGGACGTGGAAAAATTAACAAAAACTACATTTAAAAAAAAAGGAACCCACAAAATCACTTTTCACTTTTGCTCTGTTTTATAACGCTTGCTTTTAAACCACTCTGTAACTGAATTAACCCTAGTCCTACGTTGAGAAAAAACTCAGAATTCTACGTTGAGGTGTACATTTCTACATCCATGTACATACTTTGTGTGGATTTTATTAAAAGATATACTTTTAAATGAAAAAAAAAATTTTATTAAATATATATAACTTATTAGATATGTATCGCTCGTTTTCTTCAATTACGTTACAATCCAAAAAACATAAAAATTGAGTTAATTACACAGCAACATTCGTGTTACCATGATCTATGCTGTGTACAATTTTGGTAACGATATCTTCTTTAATTTTTGCAGGAGAGTAGAATTTGTGATTCATTCACCCCAATATATTTCCGATTAGATCGTATTATATATCAATAATATCCAATTTTTTTTTGTCACTTTGTGTGGATTAAACCATGAACATTACAGTGTACTTGTATATTTGATATTTTGAAAATTGTGAATTAATTTCCTTTGTCTGTTCAAAACTTAAAATGCTCCTCCTGAAAAATCTAGTTTTTTGATTTATAACGTTATCGATTGTACAAAACGAGCGATATATGAAACATAAATAAATACATTTATTTATTTAAAATGCAATCCGTGCACACATTTCGGTTGTTATATGCTTTAAAAAAAAAAAAATAAATAACTGGCCATTTCAGCCCTTGAAAGGACTTTGACCTAGCTTCTTATGATCAATTGTGTTGTGCGTGTTAAGTTTTTACACAATTGACCGAGAACCGGACCTACATGCTTAACGCCGACTCCGAACGGCGATGAACGGAATGTTCTCGTTCTCAAGAAGCTTTACATGGCAATTTGATTACTCTCTGAGGTTTGCCATTGTCTGCAGAGAGGTGGCGGCCGTACAGAAAAATTATTTTAATTCAAATAATTTTCTGTCGCTGCTGGGATTCGAACCTGGGTTTCCAAAGTTCGTTGACATAGCGGCCACACACTTTAAACAACTACGCCACGGACGCCACTACTATTTGACTACTATGTTATATGCCTTACAAATAGTTTTTTGGCAGACAGCAGGCCAACACATGATTGTATTTTGTCTTCTGGTTTTTTTCTTCAACGCAAAAGAAGCATCTGCCTCTCTTCTTTACTTGGTCTGGAAGGCTTGTATTACACCGTTTTTGAGATGTTCCAGCTTCAGCATTATGTGAAGAGTTATTGTTCCAGACACAAAAAATATAATAGAAACAAAATATACGAGTATCTTGCTTCAACGTGCATGGTGTATAAATCTACACCTCAACATGAGAAATTGAAGTTTTTAAATGTATTGAAAATTATTATAATTGAGATTCTCAAAGTACATAATTTAGATTGCTTGGATCCTGCGTCATGAATGCTTGGATCCTTGAACTAAATGGTTTTGGAAATATTTAAATATTAAAAAAAAAAATATAGTTTTCTACACCAACGTAGGACTACGGTTAAAATCAAACAGAACTCATGGTATAATAATGACAAGGTAGCATTGACAGTTGCTTGGGAAACAAGCTACTGTCAAAAAATATTCTCAAAAACAGAGCGCTCAAAATCGGCCATTGCCAATAAGTAAAAACATAAAGACCCCTTTTACATTGGTCAAGACTTGAAATCAAGTCTGTGAGTTTGTTGATGAAAGACGCGGACATCAACGTGAGATAGGGTAAGTTTAAAAGGGAATAGCAAAGAATTGATTTCAAGTCTTGACCAATGTAAAAGGGGTCAAACTGTGTTGAATACGTTGAAGGGAAAAAACCATGTGAAAGAAAAGAACAACCTAAGCAGCACTTTTAAAAAACCATGTCAAAGAACAGAACAACAGCAGCGGGAATTTTTGAAAAATTTTATATAGATGCAAGCTACCTTATTCATTCTACCATAAACAAACAGAACTGAGCAACACATAAACAAACAGAACTGAGGACAACATAAACAAATAGAACTGTTAAAAAAAAAAATAAATAACTGGCCATTTCAGCCCTTGAAAGGACTTTGACCTAGCTTCTTATGATCAATTGTGTTGTGCGTTTTATTCAGTTTGTACACAATTGACCGAGAACCGGACCTACATGCTTAACGCCGACTCCGAACGGCGATGAACGGAATGTTCTCGTTCTCAAGAAGCTTTACATGGCATTTTGATTACTCTCTGAGGTTTGCCATTGTCTGCAGAGAGGTGGCGGCCATACAGAAAAATTATTTTAATTCAAATAATTTTCTGTCGCTGACATAGCGGCCAAGTTCGTTGACATAGAGGCCACGCACTTTAACCAACTACGCTATGGACGCCACTACTGAACGGAACTGAACTACTGTAGAACTGTTACTGACAAATAAATTGCACAGAACTATTTCGCACAATATTGTATCTCTGTCTTGCACGAGCAGAAAATCAGTGAGAAAAACAGAGAAAGTGTCTTTCCTGTACAAGCAATGCAACTTTTTATGCCTCTGTAATAATTATTTTCTATTATAATAGAAAACAGATTACGCCAACATCGATATCGCTCACTCATTTAAAATAATTATTTTTGACATTAGGCTATAAATGAGTGAGCGATATCGATGTTTTTGCTTTTGGCGTCGATGTATCGACGATGTATCGCTCATAACAACATCGATGTCAACATCGATGTTTATGGACGATATATCGTCGATGATGAAAACATTGATGTATCGCGTGCATCCCTAGCTATATGTGAAGACCCGGAAGCGGAAGGATATGATATGCTCTCATATACTGAACTTGAAGTCAAAGTCATACTGTTAAAAGAAGAATTATCAAGACACAAATGAAATCCGGTAGTTAATTTGGCATCGATACAGTTACCAAAGATATCAGTTCCGAAATTAAATGGTGATTACTTAAAGTGGTAGACATTTTCAGACAAATTAAGAAATGTGGTATATGAAAACTTATGTTTCTGGCGAGGCGATTAGACATTTAGAATTGACAGAAGACAACTGTAATATAGCATGGGCAGCATTAGAAGATCGTTTTAATAACAGAAGGGTTCTTACTTCAGCTATTCTACAACGTCTACTAGCTCTGAAAAATATCGCGTCAGAAGACAAAGCCCTAAGAAGTTTGGACCTACGGAGTCCAACTTTGTGGTACTGCTAGTAAGTCAAATATTAATATCCTACAACAATATCAATCCAAGACTTTAAGGATGATTTTAAACGCCCCTTGGTTTGTAAGAAATGACTTAATACATAAGGATTTAAACATTCTAACAGTTCAAGATGAGATCCGAAAACTCTGTGAAAGATACCTCAAACGGCTTAGCAACCATACTAACACATTAGCAATCTGCCTTCTGGATGAAACCAACGAAACAAGGCGACTCCAGCGATTTCATGTTTTAGATCTTCCATTTAGATTATTATAAGTATAGAGAAACACCTGTTTGTAAATTATGTTGTCTGTTAATTAAGTATTTGAAATAATTCTTTGAATGTCTTAAACAATGTTTGATTATCTTTTGTAGTGATTGTATTCAATGGAATGCAATACTCTCTGTTATATTATATATCATTTCGCAAATTTGTTTATTATCATTTTGATAGATTACAAATAAAAACTATCAAAAAAAAAAAAAAAAAAAAAAAAAAACAAAGAAGACAAAGCCATAAGAAACTTTCATGAATGGTATCATTAAAGTTTGGCCGCTCTTAAAAATCTTGCAATCGACACAATCAACTAGGACCCCCTTTTGCTGCACATATTGATAAAGAAATTGGATCATCATCAAAAATCTTGCAATCGACACAATCAACTAGGACCCCCTTTTGCTGCACATATTGATAAAGAAATTGGATCATCATCAAAAATCTTGCAATCGACACAATCAACTAGGACCCCCTTTTGCTGCACAAATTGATAAAGAAATTGGATCATCATAGTCACATGTTATAGATCAGTCCCTGCAAGACCACAGAGAGTTACAGACAATATCCAATTTATTTTCTTAGTTTTCTCAAGAACCATTTCCAAGCTGTGGAAGCTATGGGAAGCCACAACTAACATCAAAAGATACCACCACAGAAAATCAGAGATTAGCATTTTCAACAGTGACATGAAGGTTAGGTTAGGTTACGTGGCTGTCTCCTATGAGACACACTTAGGCCAGTTTGGCCCGTTGTGATACCAGGGGTTAATTATTTCCACTCTATCTGAACCAGTTGGAGCTATTTATGAAGCTTTGTATTCGGTAGACCGAAGTTTTTGAGAGTTCGTCTAGGTCACTGTAGAAACAGTTACCTAGGAAGAGATGGCGCTTTCTGGCCAGCGATGGGCATGTGCAGAGAAGGTGTGTTGTGGATTCAACCTCCTCCTCATCTCTGCAGCTTCTGCAGAAGTCGTTATGAATATTCAGTCTTCGGGCATGGTTTCCAATCAGGCAGTGTCCTGTTAGAACGCCTATTACTATATTTATTTGGTCCCTTCTAAGGGATATTGGTTCTTTTGAGCGTCTTAAGTTCAGTGTTGGCCAAACTTGACGCGTTATACTGCATGTACTACCCGTTGACCACCTGATGTTGGTGTTTACAAGGGAGAGCTCATTTATCAGTAGCTTACATGTTGCGAGAGGTATTCCAAATTGTTCCTTATCTGTCGATAGGGGTTTGGTGGTTCCGTTTCTAGCGAGTTCGTCTGCTTTGCAGTTACCTTGGAAGTCTCTATGTCCGGGGATCCAGCATAGGAATATATTATTATTATTATTATTATTATTATTATTATTATTATTATTATTATTATTATTATTATTATTATTATTATTATTATTATTATTATTATTATTATTATTATTATTATTATTATTATTATTATTATTATTATTATTATTATTATTATTATTATTATTATTATTATTATTATTATTATTATTATTATTATTATTATTATTATTATTATTATTATTATTATTATTATTATTATTATTATTATTATTATTATTATTATTATTATTATTATTATTATTATTATTATTATTATTATTATTATTATTATTATTATTATTATTATTATTATTATTATTATTATTATTATTATTATTATTATTATTATTATTATTATTATTATTATTATTATTATTATTATTATTATTATTATTATTATTATTATTATTATTATTATTATTATTATTATTATTATTATTATTATTATTATTATTATTATTATTATTATTATTATTATTATTATTATTATTATTATTATTATTATTATTATTATTATTATTATTATTATTATTATTATTATTATTATTATTATTATTATTATTATTATTATTATTATTATTATTATTATTATTATTATTATTATTATTATTATTATTATTATTATTATTATTATTATTATTATTATTATTATTATTATTATTATTATTATTATTATTATTATTATTATTATTATTATTATTATTATTATTATTATTATTATTATTATTATTATTATTATTATTATTATTATTATTATTATTATTATTATTATTATTATTATTATTATTATTATTATTATTATTATTATTATTATTATTATTATTATTATTATTATTATTATTATTATTATTATTATTATTATTATTATTATTATTATTATTATTATTATTATTATTATTATTATTATTATTATTATTATTATTATTATTATTATTATTATTATTATTATTATTATTATTATTATTATTATTATTATTATTATTATTATTATTATTATTATTATTATTATTATTATTATTATTATTATTATTATTATTATTATTATTATTATTATTATTATTATTATTATTATTATTATTATTATTATTATTATTATTATTATTATTATTATTATTATTATTATTATTATTATTATTATTATTATTATTATTATTATTATTATTATTATTATTATTATTATTATTATTATTATTATTATTATTATTATTATTATTATTATTATTATTATTATTATTATTATTATTATTATTATTATTATTATTATTATTATTATTATTATTATTATTATTATTATTATTATTAAATAAGAACAAGTTCTTTTTCTATACAAAGTGATGACTTGAGAAATACAATATTACAAATTAAATTTAACACAAGTTAAGATTGCTTAAATACTTAAAGAAATATAATGACTAAGTAAGAATAAAATTAAATGACTCTTGAAGTTATATAAGAATTTAATTGAGGAAATTTAAGGAAGAAATCAAAAGAACAGAAAAATTTAAGAAAGAAAGAGAGAGCTGGTTACCATTTGTAAAGTAGTTAGTTAAAAAATTTAAATATAGCTTGCCTAAAGCTTCCAATACCATCAATGTTTTCTGTTACACAAGTGATTGGGAAAAGAGTTCCATAGTCTGATGGCGTTAATGAAAAAAAGTCTAGTAGAGTTAAGGTATTTAAAATTAGGTACAATTAGCATGTTACTTCGACTAGACTGGCAGAATTGTAGTTTGTCAAAAAGATATAGTGGAGTTTTATAGTGAATTAGCTTATGAAGAAAAATGCAGTTTCTGGCGTTGATGTAGTTAGTAAGGCTACAACCAAGGATAGAATTCCTATACTGTGATAGATGATCAAATCTTCGAATGCCGTAGACATACCTTGTTGTATGATTAAACGCTATTTGCAGTTTATGTTCAGAACACGAATCTAATTTACTGTATACAATTTCCGAATAGGTACACAGAGGGAAAAACCTATGGACTGAGTACATAAATTCATGTACTCATGACAGAAATTTCTGCACACAGAAATTTTACATTTTTCCTGTATTGAGTACATGTTGAAGTCTTTATTGAATACATAATGCTTTTAATCAGTGCTGTAGTCAATAAAGAATTTAATATACTCATCACAAAACTGTTCAAAATAAATTTATGTAATGAGTACAGTTCCAATGTAAGCAGTACATAGATTATTGACCCATTACATAAAATTTGTACAACATATATGTGATGAGTACAGTATCTAAAAACCATTTTCATGTACTCAGTACACACATCATGTATTTATTACATATTTGTAGCACATAATTTTATGTACTCAGTACATAAATTATTTACTCATTACATATTTGTAGCACACAATTTTATGTAATGAGTACATACATAATTGACTCATTGCATATTTGAGTACATAATTTTATGTAATGAGTACATACATTATTGACTCATTACATATTTGAGTACACAATTTCATGTAATGAGTACATATATAATTGACTCATTACATATTTGAGTACATCATTGTATGTAATGAGTACATACATTATTGACTCATTACATATTTGAGTACTTAATTTCATGTAATGAGCACATATTAGACCCCTGCGCAAGCATGCCACAAATGACTTGCAAGCCATCTACCATTGGTTTTTATTGGTTTTTTTATAATATCGACCGACACCAATGGTGAGCGTCGCACAAACCGATATTTTTGGCCCATTTTGTTTTGTTTTCAAGATACGTCGTTTCTCTCAATTTTTCAGGTAATCATATCAACCGACCTCTCTACCTGTGCGTATCGAGTTCGAGACCCCCTTTAGAAAAACCAAATCCGGTGTTAAGTTTGGCCTATCTTGCTTAGTTTTCGAGACATGGCGTTTTTCTTGTTTTTAAGGCTATCAAATCGTCCGAACTCTCTACCTGTTCGTCTCGAGTTCGAGACTTCCTTTTAATAACTCAAATTCAGCGTTATTTTTAACTTACCTTGTTTGGTTTATTCTGTTATCGATTTAACCTTAGAAATAAAAAGACTAAAAAAGCAAGAACTATTAAAATGTATAAATAGGTATATTTTTTCCAGATGTTTCAGATAAAATGATGAACATATAGAAAACATGTTTATATCATTTGCAGCAGAGTTGCAACTAAATTCTCAGTAGTCACATTCAATAGCTTGTTTCGTCCATTATTGGTGGCAACAAAGAGTGGCTTGTAAAACCACATCTCAGTTAACAGCCCAATTGCGGCAATCGTCCGGATATTTTATGTTGAACACATGGAAAACTTTGAAGCACATATTAATGGCACCTATGAAAAGATAAGGAAATTATTTGATGATTAATATCTGTTAAATTTGTTTCTTTAAATTATATGTGTCGATGGTCATACGTTGAAACCTCGTAACTAACACATTTTCGAAATTGAGTTATCTACGTCTAAAAATTTCAAATTTTCTACCGCATCTAAAAACGCATTCTGTAAATTTTTATAAAAATGTTGCTAATATAATTTTTTCCGAAGTTGGTAACACTGCAACAAACAAATTACCAAACTCCATATATAAGCTAAACAGTTTTCTACTTCTCTTGTCAAATTTTTGATCTGTTAGTTACAAGGTGTCAACGTATGACCATCGATGTATATTGTATAATAATTTCGAATATGGAAATAAATAAACCAAATAATAAATAAATAAATCCAATCTAACAATTCAATTTAGATTCATTCAAAACATTCAATTTTATATCGTGCAACACTTAAAACAACTATTTTTCAAAATAATTATCGCAAATATATAGTTACTCTACTTACAAAAGAGAGATTACTTAAATACAAAAAGTATTTTTGTTGAGAAAAATCATAAATACACGCCACATTATATACAAATTAAATAAATTAAATATATGAGGTGCATCGCAAACATCAAAAACAAGACGAAATAAATTAGTTGATATACAAGCACAAATAAGTTAATAAAACATGCAGATAATTAGCTAATACTTACTCTGACACAATTACAATTCGTTAATTGGACTAGCTGATTGTTTTTCTGCTTTCTGCAGGTTCTGCTTTCTCCTTGTATAAGTATGACACTTCACTTCACTTTAATTTACTTATTTTCAATAATTTATAAAAACGTATGTATTTGATCGATGTTGCTTATTTGCATATCAAGAAACGAATGACACAAAATAGCAAAATCGTATGCCGTTGAGCGTAATCGTATGCAGCGAGACATGTACTCAGTCAATATTTTATGTATTGAATAAATGGCTCACTTTAATCGCATAAGTAAGACATGTAATGAGTCCATATTTTATGTATTGAATACATGTGTCACTTTAATCGATGTATACACGTGCTCTGTAACGAGTGAATAACACGTTTACCATGCCGTTGTGCAAGCGAGAAATGTGCTGAGTCTATAGTTTATGTATTGAGTACATTTCTTGTTAAACTTTACATAAACTATTGATTGAGTACACGTTGCTTCTATTTATTGAAGTCTGCAATGTATTCAACACATACTTTGTTGTATTGAATACATTTTTTATTAATTTTATAAAGTGAATAAACGCATATGTAACCAGTACACGCTTACTTTACTCAGTACATGCAGCTCTCGTTTCGTTCTCATACAAGACGCAGTACATAGATTTTACATAGATGTCTCTGTACTGATTACATGACTTTTTCTCTTAGTGTAATTATGGGTAAAATTAGATGTATCACGAGCTTACGTCTTGTTTCAACGGGTGTAAATTCGGCAGACATTCTAAGATTTCGCAAGATGTAGTATATTTTGCGAATGATACTATTTACATGATCACTACATGTTAGTGTTGAGTTGATGTGAAAGCCAAGACTCACAACATTAGTCACAAACTCAAGTTTTTTGTCGCCAATAAACAAGTGTGGAATATTTTCAAAATACATTTTCGACGCTGAAATCGGTAGCACAAAAGATTTAAGCGCATTTAGCTGTAGACCATTGCTAATGGCGCACTGGTTAATATTGCAGAGATCTTCATTCAGTCTATAGCTTAAGTCTTCTAAGAGACCCGTTCTACGCGAGAGATATAATTGAACATCATCCGCATAGGCATGCAGGGAAGAATACCTACATGTTGAGAAGATGTCATTTATAAACACGGAGAACAGCAAAGGACCAAGAATGGAGCCTTGGGGCACTCCACTTCGTACCAATTTAAATTGAGAAAACTTATTTCCGACTCTAACTCTTTGCAATCTATTCGACAAGTAGCTTTCTAAGAAACTTACAGCACTGTCACAAAAACCATACCAACATTTAAATTTCTGGCATAACAACAAGTGATTAACAGTATCGAATGCTTTTGAAAAGTCTATTATTGTTGAAGAATTAAAACGCAGCAATTTCTTAGTTAAGTAAAATATACGTCCTTACACGTTGGTAATTTATTTAAGAAGAAAGAAAATGATAAGTGCACAATACAAAAGTGATGGGACAAAATGGTGTATGTATATATGTATTAATAACTCATTTGATTACCAGTGTTGCACATGAAGTACAATATTTAATACTGCCACTTAATCAATGAGTTCAATTATTCAAATACTATTTAAATGGGAAATGGAACTAATACAATTAAACAATTCAAAACTTTAAATTTTAAGCCCCATTTCTTTTATACAAAATAAATGTTTTTCAGTTGATACAGCTTTAGTCAAATTATCTGCAATCATCTCATTAGTGTTTATTTTGATAATTTTGATTAGGCCCTTACTTATGTTATGGCGAATAGAAATATGTTTCACCCTTGGACTAAACATTCCAGTATCTGTCAAATCGACGGCTCCTTTATTATCGCAGTGTAACTGAAGTGGCGGCATCCCATCTTTAATGATTTCTTGCTTTAGCTGACTAAGCCATAATGCTTCTTGAGTTGCTGCTGATAAGCCCATATATTCTGCCTCGCATTTTTTTCGTACCAAATTTTCCATGAAAACGTACCAAAAAGTAATAAAATGTACCAATTTTTTTTGTACCACCAACAAAACATCAATATTAAGTAATTTTGTGTACTATTTACTATATCGCGTCGATTTGCCTCTACCACATTTTAAAGTTTTGGCAATTTGTGAGTCTGGGCAGCATACCAGTCACAAATTTGAAAGAAAGTCCATTGGAAGAAATGGTATTTATGCATAATGCATAACATTACAAGCGCAAGCTCGGCCTGTCGATCTTGGTTTTCTAAAAATGTATTTTAGGCTTTCATCGTGACATGATTTTTTTTTCATTTCATTGTTTTTGGCATTTTCTTTGCATGTCTGTGCAAGTGTGGCAAGTGGTACGCGAACGATTTCTCGCAGACGATACAAAATGCAGTCTCATTTTTGTTTTGCAGCAAAGAAAATTGTTGCAACCATTCTGGACGAAACTTCCATTTGAAATCAGTCTTTGATAAGGAAGGAACATCAACACTATAAAATAAAATTTTACAAGTTTAAACAAATTTTTCAATAAAAATTTAACAGCTACTTGCTGCATTCAGCTTCACTTTCGCAGTCAGAAGTGGGCGCTTATTCAAGAAATATGCAAGCAAGATTTTATTTAATTTTATATGATATTAAATATTGAGGGTTTATACGTACCTTTCCATTATTAGCGTTTTTCCTTCCACCTGCACACACTTGAAGAGCACTCTTGAACAATTGTAAATAAAATTTTTTAATTTATACAAAAGTTGTCGCAAAAATATTCATATTCATTTTAATTATATCTTCTACTTTTGACTCTTTCTTTCCCTCAGAATAAAGGTAGAACTTCATGCAATGCAAGCTTCCACTGAACACAACTTAACTGAAAGCCAACGGTGCTTTCAAATTTGGGTTTTTGTGAAGTTTCTAAACTTTTACAAAATGTACCAAATCAGAAAATAATGTACCTATGTACCAAGCGAAAGTAAATGTACCAATTTTGGTACAATTGTACCAAAGTGGCAACCGTGCCTACAGGTTTAACGTCAACTCCGAACGGTGCTGAACGTAATGTTCTTGTTCTAAAGAAGTTTTACATGGCATTTTGATTTCTCTCTGAGGTTTGCCATTGTCTGCAGAGAGGAGGCGGCCGTACAGAAAAATTATTTTAATTCAAACAATTTTCTGTCGCCGCTGCGGTTTGAACCCGGGTCTACAGGTTCGTTGGCATAGAGGCCACGCACTTTAACCAACTAAACCACTGACGCCACAATATCATATTTACTTACCAAGTGAAATAACAGGCCATTCAATAAGTCCGTAGAATAAGTAAAAAAAAAAGATACAGTAGTTTCGACTATGTCGTAACACAAGACGTAGAATTATTCAATTCGCTTTTGATGACATATTTTTTAAAAAATATTTAGCAAAATATTTATTCCATACACCTGAGCATATGACCTTAAAGAGAGTGCCGGAGAGGGTTAACATGTATGACCGACCTTCATTACTTTTGCAAAAGGAAAATTTTTGCCTTTGACACCTATTCCCTCCGACCACTCGTTAGGGGGGCTCCCATACAAATTTTATGGTTTTTGTTTATTTATTCCATACACCTGAGCATATGACCTTTGAAAGAGTGCCGGAAAGGGTTAATATGTATCACCGCCCCCATTACTTTTGCAAAAGCAACATTTTTGCCTTTGACACCTATTCCCTCCGACCACTCCTTAAGGGGGCTCCCATACAAATTTTATGGTTTTGTCGATAAAAACCGGAAACTGTCGATAAATAGGTAGCAAACTTAAACAAGCCAACAAAATTTGTTCAATCCTACCAAGTTCAACAAAACATGTGGAGAGTCGAAATGTCAAAATTTCACTGCCCGGATATTTAATTGGCTGCGGAATTTTGACATTTCAATAACAGATTCTGTTAAAAAAGCATGCCCCTCAAAATTACTCAGAATTACTGGGCTACGCGATTCTGTTAAAAACAACATGCCCCCAAAAGTATGCTTTTTTTTTAATTATAAGATTTATGTTTCACGCTAGATGGCGCTGTCTTCACCGTCGAAAAAACCGGAAACCGTCGATAAATAGGTAGCAAACTTAAGCAAACAAAAACATCAAATGTTGGCTTTATATTTCATGTAATTGTGTAAAATTTATATAAGTCAGAGAGTTCAAACATGAATTTTTCTCCCAGTGAGGATCAAGCAGACCAACAAGTGCTAACATCAACATTGTACGATCAGTACTTTAGGCACACCAAAGGCTCAAATTGTGATATAAATACCGACACCTGATCACTATCAACCACCCTACTTACCTCCGAGAATGACGTATTCTACGTCAAAACAAAATTTTGATAAAACTCGATTATATTATTCAACACAGTTGCCTTCGAGAGCGATACAACGAGTATAGCGATTTTCCAACTTTTCGATACCACTTTTATAGTACGATTTCTCTTTCTCGTGAAAACAGGCCACAGTTTCAGCGATAACTTCATCATTGGACTTGAATTTTTTTCCAGCAAGCATTCTCTTAGTCGCTGGGGGCTAAATTTGGAGAAAACGGTGGGTGGGTAAGCAATTCGAAGCCCAATTCATTCAATTTTGCCATCGTTTTCATCGATTTGTGACACGGTGCATTATCTTGGTGAAACAACACTTTTTTTCTTTAGCAAATGTGAACGTTTCTTTTGCGATTTCAGCCTTCAATCGATCCAAAAGTGCACAGTAATAGTCGCTGTTGATGGTGGTTCCTTTTTGGAGATAGTTGATGAATATTATTGCTTTCGCATCCCAAAATACAGACACCATCACCTTACAGGCCGACTGTTGGGTTTTTGCTCGCTTTGGATTCGGTTCGTCGACTGCTGTCCATTCAGCTGACTGTCTTTTAAATTCTGGTGTACAGTAGTGAAGCCATGTTTCATCCATTGTCACATATCGACGATAGAATTCGATTTTATTGCAGTTTAACAGCGCCAAACACTCCTCTGAAGCATCAATTCAATTTATAAACTTACAGCCGTTTTCATAAAAATATTTTAAAATAGCTTTAAAACCTTCACTAGTTAAAAAGCTTTTTAATGTTAAAAAGTCTTTTAAAATTGTGTTATTCCTAAACATGTTGTAGCTGCTTTGTAGTTAAAATATAGGGTGATTTTTTTGAGGTTATGATTTTCATGCATTAGTATTTGACAGATCACGTGGGATTTCAGACATGGTGTCAAAGAGAAAGATGCTCAGTATGCTTTGACATTTCATCATGAATAGACTTACTAACGAGCAACGCTTGCAAATCATTGAATTTTATTACCAAAATCAGTGTTCGGTTCGAAATGTGTTTCGCGCTTTACGTCCGATTTATGGTCTACATAATCGACCAAGTGAGCAAACAATTAATGCGATTGTGACCAAGTTTCGCACTCAGTTTACTTTATTGGACATTAAACCAACCACACGAATGCGTACAGTGCGTACAGAAGAGAATATTGCGTCTGTTTCTGAGAGTGTTGCTGAAGACCGTGAAATGTCGATTCGTCGCCGTTCGCAGCAATTGGGTTTGTGTTATTCGACCACATGGAAGGTTTTACGCAAAGATCTTGGTGTAAAACCGTATAAAATACAGCTCGTGCAAGAACTGAAGCCGAACGATCTGCCACAACGTCGAATTTTCAGTGAATGGGCCCTAGAAAAGTTGGCAGAAAATCCGCTTTTTTATCGACAAATTTTGTTCAGCGATGAGGCTCATTTCTGGTTGAATGGCTACGTAAATAAGCAAAATTGCCGCATTTGGAGTGAAGAGCAACCAGAAGCCGTTCAAGAACTGGCCATGCATCCCGAAAAATGCACTGTTTGGTGTGGTTTGTACGCTGGTGGAATCATTGGACCGTATTTTTTCAAAGATGCTGTTGGACGCAACGTTACGGTGAATGGTGATCGCTATCGTTCGATGCTAACAAACTTTTTGTTGCCAAAAATGGAAGAACTGAACTTGGTTGACATGTGGTTTCAACAAGATGGCGCTACATGCCACACATCTCGCGATTCTATGGCCATTTTGAGGGAAAACTTCGGAGAACAATTAATCTCAAGAAATGGACCGGTAAGTTGGCCACCAAGATCATGCGATTTGACGCCTTTAGACTATTTTTTGTGGGGCTACGTCAAGTCTAAAGTCTACAGAAATAAGCCAGCAACTATTCCAGCTTTGGAAGACAACATTTCCGAAGAAATTCGGGCTATTCCGGCCGAAATGCTCGAAAAAGTTGCCCAAAATTGGACTTTCCGAATGGACCACCTAAGACGCAGCCGCGGTCAACATTTAAATGAAATTATCTTCAAAAAGTAAATGTCATGGACCAATCTAACGTTTCAAATAAAGAACCGATGAGATTTTGCAAATTTTATGCGTTTTTTTTAAAAAAAAAGTTATCAGGCACTTAAAAAATCACTCTTTACTAAGGGCCACAGTTGGCTGTTTTTTACTTGCCCATGTTACCCCAGCACTCTGCCATAGAAACACATAACCAGTGCAGGACTTCATATCCTGAAAACTGGACCCCCAGTCGGAGTCAGCATATCCACGTAGACTGCTACTTTCCTTTTTATATGTAAGTTTCATATTTAGCGTACCTTTCAAATACCTCATTACTCGTTTTACGGCTTTCCAATGCGCCACTCCAGGATTTTTATTAAACTGGCTCAAAAAAGTTATGCTAAACGAAACATCCGGACGCGTACACTGTGCCAAATACATCATACTACCAATGGCCTCCTGATATGGTATCGTTCGCATTTTTTCAATCTCATCATTGGTCGATGGACTCATCTCAGCAGAAAGTTTTTGATTTTGATCGCTCGGCATCTTTACCGGATCACAATCAAACATCTTAAATCTGCGCAGAATTGATTCTGTATATTTTTGCTGGTCAAGGCTGATGAATCCTTCGTCATAATTGTGGTTAATCCGAATTCCAAGAACATATGTCGCTTTGCCTAGATCCTTCATGTGAAAATGCTTTTTCAGTGTCGATTTAAGTTGATCTTTCCAAGCGGAGTTATTATAGAATAATAACAAATCATCGACATAGACAGCAATCACCACAAACGAATTTTCTTTGTGTCGTATATTAACGCAGGAATCAGTTTTACATCGCTTATACCCAGCACGTTCTAATACTTCGTTGAGCTTAAGATTCCACTGTCTGCTGGCCTGCTTCAGACCATACAACGCCTTATTTAATTTGCATACACGACCACTTTTGTCGTCATATGCCTCAGGCTGATGCATATAAATAGTTTCATGAACATCGCCGTGCAAAAACGCTGTCACAACGTCCATTTGCTCAATTTTCCAGTCAAATTTAACTGCCAACGCCATTAACAACCGAATCGAAGAATATCGAACCACTGGTGAAAAGGTTTGCACATAGTCGATGCCTTCACGCTGACTATAGCCTTTTGCCACAACTCGCGCCTTGTATCGGACAATTTCACCATTTGAGTCAGTTTTGCGTTTGAAGACCCACTTGCACTTGATGGCTTTATGTCCATCAGGTAAGTCTGTTAAGTTCCAGGTGCCATTATCAATAAGCGATCGATACTCTTCGTCCATTGCTGCTGCCCACTGTAATTTTTCGCTTTCACTCAGAGCTTCCTCGACTGTTGAAGGTTCACTATTAATGGCTACATTAGCAAAATGTGTTGACGTTCCGATTGGATCCAAATAGCTCTCTTCTGACTCGCTCTTTTTAATTACCAAATTCGTCACGCGATCTTCGAAGAAATTTGGAGGTCTAGTGTCTATCTGAACGCCGAATGACTTGCTGTTCGCTGTCGTTTCCCAAGTTCAATCTACTGTCTACAAATGTGCTGTCGTATGCATCATCGCACAGTGACTCTTCTGTACTGCCAATAGTGTCATCATTGTGATTTTCAAATTGATCACTTGCGACACTGTTCTGGCCATGTCGCACGCCAATCAAGTTTGAAACATTACTTGCAACATTGTTTTGGCCATGTTGCACGCCATTTAAATTTGAAACATCACTTGCAACATTATTATGGCCATGTTGCACGCCATTTAAGCTATTGCCTGCCGAACTATCTGATTCTAAAATATCCGCAGCAAATTCGAATACTTTATTATTAACATTATCAACAAGATGTTGATAATTAACATTCTCAATAATCTCGACATCTCTGCTTATAACCACTTGATGCGTTTCCTTATCCATTAAGCGATATCCCTTTTGTGTTTCGCAGTATCCAATAAATATAAATTCTTTCGATTTAGCATCAAACTTATGCCTCTTCTCTTTAGGTATAAATGCCATTGCACGTGACCCATGAATGGCAGATGTCCGAGAAATTTCTCGGTCAATTGTGTACAAACTTAATAACACGCACAACACAATTGATCATAAGAAGCTAGGTCAAAGTCCTTTCAAGGGCTGAAATGGCCAGTTATTTTTTTTTTTTTTGTTTTTTTTATGCATTTTATTACGTTTTTTTATTGCATTTTTCACGTTACTGTTAAACCATGGACAGGAAGCATTTTTGATAACAGTGCACTATAGGTAATTTGACCAATTTTCGAGGCAAAAATAAATAACAGCCAAACTGAAAAGATTATTTTGAAAAAATTTTCGTTTAAAGGAAATATAAGCTGTAAGAAAAGTTAAGAGAATAAATTTTTTAAAAATTTAACCTTTGTCTGCGACAAGTCCCAAGTGGAACATTCCGTGCAAATTTTTTTTTATTTTAATAATTTATTAAAATTACTTTTTAACATTTTGTTTTACAATTCATTATCTAAAATGATTTCATTCAATTCATTTCCATATGTGTAGCTCAACAGTTCCAAACTATCATCATATTCATCGGCACTCTTGTTCAAATCTTCAGGAGCTTTAGGAGTAGCCAGCATTTCAATTACTTCTCGTGGAAATTGCTGGCGCCTTCTCTGTTCGACTCGTTTATATAAACATATTGATGAAATAAGCGGATCGGACATGTCCAAAGCCCTATTAAAAATATCGGAAAGATTATTTTTACGGCTGTTTTTGCGTGCATGATGCAGTCTATCAGACTTGTATAATTTGTTGCGAGACTCAGCAGCGTCTTCTCCAAAACATCCTACCGGCAGTAATGTATTTTCAATAATTTCTTTTGAGTGAATTAACACTTTGTGTACTGTAGCAGTCATGGGGAGCCAAGGGTATTTCATTATTATCATTTTGGCTGTATTGTGGCAAAAAGCTTGAAATTTTTCGTTATTTAACGGGAATTGGCAGCATATGGAAATAAGAACTATTTTTAAGAAATATATATTCTCTCTACATCAATGCCAGTTATTTCAGAGAAGTTGAAATGGTCCGTAAAAGCTCTACGGGCAGTGTTGCCATCATTACTGCCACCAAATCCACCTGTTTTTGGCTTGTCAACTTTAAGGCCCATTTTTTCCCAAAATAACTTCTGCATATCTGTTTTTCTTTCGGAAAAAGCCTTACGATCGTCTTCTGTTCGAACTTGCCATTTTTTTATATTGCATTTGTAGCCTGCATGCAAAACAAATTCGAAGAATCGTATCCAACAATGCAAGGGGCTTATGCCGTACTTGAGGTTACCTTCCTTTGCTTGAAATTTTTCACTCGCAAAGTCTGTAATTCCCATAAAGTCCTTTGGAGTTGCTTTACAGATTGGACACGCTTGACTAGATTTTGTATCGGTTAAAACGTTTAACACTTTGCCATCAATTACAGTGAGACACAGTTTGTAGTGAATTTCAATGATTTTTCCCCCATCTATTTCTATTTTTAAATTTTGTAAGTCATTAATCTGTGTTTTTAATTCCAAGTCTTCTTGCATAATTTTTTCTTTTGTTTCTTTTACAAACTCCAGTTTTATGGGTCGACAAAACCTTATGGATTGAGGTGTGCGGTTATTCCACAAAGGTCTTCCAACCGAATCGATAAGCCTTAGAGGCGTCATTGTGGTTGCAAACAAAGATAAGTCAGAATCTTGAGAAGTAGATGGTTCTAGAAATCCCTGCTTATAAGATGAATGCCCCGTGCTGCCATCGAATCCATAGCTAACAATCAAAACAGCTTTTAAATGATTGATATTTTCAGTCATTAATGACGCTATAACCTCTTTCTGCATTTCAACGATTCTTTTTGTTGTATGCGCTAACAGCATTTCAAGAGGAACCATTGCTTGTCTGTCACTTATTTGAACACAATCTGGTCTGCATTTTATTTTACAAGCTGCGACGTCGTTATAAAGCGGATATATATCACAATTTCTTATTTTGTTTTCATGTCTAATACTCAGATATTGCTCTTTTGTGAAATTTTTTTCTAACAAAAAGGCTAGTGCTTCGTCAACAGTAAATCGAACTGGCTTATGTGTTGCAGAAAGTGTACATTTTCTTATTTTAGATGGTCTTGTGGGACTAGCTAGTGTTTCTTTGAGAACTGCTGCCATATCTGCTTGCTTTTGTTTTCGAGCCGATGTTGAAGCTGCACGAACTAGCAACTCTGTTTCATAGTATTGACTTTTCGAAAGATCCTCTGCATGTTTCCTCTTTGCTCGTTCAGATTTTTCAGCATAATCTTTCTTTGGACGCCCTACTAAAGATGTAGTTGAGTGAGTGACAGACTTCTTAATTGCCAAAATAAATTTAGCGTTTAGCCAGAGCGCGTTTTGCTTCTGAAAGACGGCTGTCTTCCTATGCGATTTCTCCCATTTAATTGCTATATTTTTACAAAAAGTTCTAACTTTCTCTTTCAACGAAGCCGATTCCTCATTCAAAACATAACCATTTTCTACTTGACCAATGATAAAATTGTACACAGAGGCATTCTTCTCATCTTTGTTGTGTTCATCGAACCAAACTTTCGCCATTTCGCTATATTGCAAGCGGAGGCTGCCTACGAAAAAATCATATTTTTCAATAAACGCAAAAAATCGCAACATGATATTAATGAATTAAACTCAAAATTCTTCACTTTATACATTCCTGATACTTTATAAACGGCCAAATACGGCCAACATTTTAAAAGCTTATCCAAAATTTATTTTAAAAAAAAAAAAAAATTTAAGGTTAAGTCAGAAGTATGTGTTTTTTTCACACAAAAAAACAATTTTCAACAAAATCCTTCTTTGAACTTGCAAGCACTTACTATCACTTTTCTTTT
Organism: Pherbina coryleti; assembly: GCA_943735915.1. Classification (NCBI taxonomy): domain Eukaryota; kingdom Metazoa; phylum Arthropoda; class Insecta; order Diptera; family Sciomyzidae; genus Pherbina; species Pherbina coryleti. Next base: position 108,872,090 of record OX030948.1, on the reverse strand, counting down.
CCATATTAAATTGAAATTATTGTTTATTTATTGATTATTTAAAACACCGTCAAAACTTTGACAAAATTGCACTGCGCATACTAAGTTGAACACTTTGCTCACAAACTATGACTTTTGACACCTGTTAAGTAGTCGTCATTAATTTTTTTACAAAAACAAAACACACAGTTATTTTTTATTATGTTTTCTTTATCAAATACCAACAACAAATAATGCATTCTTGCAAGTGCGAAAAATTACTTTTTGCCACAAAAATGGGAAAAATTACCTATAGTGCAGTGGTACGAGTGGGAACATGTCTTACGAAAAGATTGTTGAGCATACTAGAAAAAAATTCTACTTTTTCGTCAATACCAGGGATAAACCATATATTATTCCAGGGAACTAAATACACATCATTATATTATTATACATTATTAGTGCAGGAAAATTAATAGATTTAAAATCTGGATATGATATTGTTTCTGAAAAACATGTACGAGATAACATTATGTCTAATGTGCAAAAGATCAAGTCATGATCAGAAATGAAATAAATCTGATCAAACACAAGGACAGTTGATAAATCAGAGACAATAAAATAGTCTAGAAGACTAGGGACGTTATTATGCGAAAATCGCGTGGGCATAGATTCATTCACAATTGACAGACCGACGGATGAAACATTTTCATACATAGACTTAGTGACGTTATCATGACATAACAGATTAACATTAAAATCCCCACACAACAAAATAATTAAAGTCAATTGCCAGATCAGAGAGTCCAGAAAAGAAAGTATTCAGACTATGACATTTATTAGGGTTATAAACGCAAGACAGAAGTACTTTTGTAACATTATCACATATACTAAGATTCAGAAATTCAACGCTATCACCAGCAGATTTATTAATGATTGTAGCATTTAAGTTTTTTCGGCAATAAATAGCTACCCCACCCCCTCTCTTATCCATTCTGTCATTTCTAAATAAGTTAAAATTTTTTATATCAAAAACACTGTCGTTAACATCAGGACAAAACCAAGTCTCTGAAACACATATAACATCTAAAGAAGATTCCTCAGCCACAAACTTCAAATAGTCTAACTTATAAGTATTAAGGCTTCTGGCATTGAAATGTACAATTTTAAGACCAGGATAACGACTACACAACACATTTAACAAGACTTTACAATTTTCATTAGCGCCATTGCAGTAATTGTTAGAACCAATCATAGGATTGAAGATAAACAGAAACATTAGGCAAACTAAATAGAGTACAAACTGATATTAGGTACAAAGAAAAAAGATTTCAAAAAATAGTAGCAACTAGTAACCAGGTAAATCTTATAGTAATATTACTAAAAAAATTAAAAAGACGAAAAGAAAAAGATAGGCATAAATAAGAAAGCTTATTTAACTTAGCATAAGTAACATACATAAATATACATTTAATATTAATTCTCATTTCCAAATTTATCATCATCCAGCTCACCCGCAGCAACAGCAGAAAGTTGGTTGTAGCTTTCTATTAGCAAGCTCTCACCATTCTCAACCCGCTTGATAAAAATAAGCCCCTTCTTCGCATATGCAGAAAACAGCTGTTTGCGATGCTTTAGTTTTATTGCACCCTGTAGAAGTTGACGGCTACGCTTATTCAAGCTTTCATTTAAGTATATGCTTGAGTTAGAGTTGAGTCCCAAGTCATTCAGCGAGAGGTTTTTTCTATTTTTTCTTCGATAAGTGGCTGCAGATCGAAGAACAGAATCTCTCTCATATGAGCTGGCAAACTTAACAACAATTGGAGTGCTTCTTGCGTTGCGCGCATTACTTCTCACTCGAAACACACTCTTGAGCTGCTCTGCCATCTCATTTAGAGATCTGCGGCAACTTAAGACTGTTTTTGATGTTATTTCAACAGATTCCAGGCCTTTCAAAGCGGCTTGACTATCAGATAGAATGCAAATATCTTTTGCTAATATTTCGTTCATCTGAAGGCAAGTGACTGCTTCATGTATGGCAGTGACTTCCGCTTGGAAGACACTGCAGTGGTCGGGGAGCCTAAAGGCAGAGTTAATGTTTAGGGATTCAGAGTAGACTCCTCCCCCTACTTTGCCATCTAGTTTTGATCCATCAGTGTAGATTCTAGTGGCATTGTTTGGTGGAGGGCTTCCAATCTCCCATTCGTATCTGGAGGGGATAGATACATCAAACTTTTTGTGGAATAAAAGTTTTTGAGTGTTGTAGTCTTTGTTCTTGGGTATTTGAGGAGTGAGTTTCCTGGTGTCAGTGTGTCCTATTGTGTCCTCTTTCCATTGGGAAGTGGCTTCTAGACGGATCGCTGTGTTTGCAGCTATTCGTTTTGTTAGGATATCTAGTGGAGTTAGATGGAGCATAGTATCGAGTGCGTCAGTAGGAGTGGTTCTTAGCGCTACACTGATGCACAGCTCTGCTGACCGTTGAACTTTGCGAAGTATATTGAGGTGTGTTTGTTTGTTTAGTGCTGGCCACCAGACTATAGCACCGTATAACAATATTGTCCTAATAACAGCTGTATAAGTGACATGAAATTCATGCAAACTTTGCAATGAAAAGGGCCGCCCCATTTTTTACTGTGAAAAATTTTAACTCCAAATGACTCCTTCAGAACGTCTGAAAGGACGGGGTTACACAAAAGGGTTCAATCACAAAGATTATGTGTAAATTGCTTCAAACCAGTTCATAAAACAAAAAATTGTAAACAAGGATCTTGCAAAAAATGTTATGAAAAGCACAACAGCTTATTACATTTGGAGCAACGCAACCAGCCCTGTAGAGACTTCTACAAATACATCTTCAGTTGTAATTTCGGCTACAAATAATCTAATTTATTCAGCAATATATGATTTTGTACTTTTTGCAACAGCAAAAATAAATTGTGGCCGACAACAGGCAGACATGTGAAGTTCGTACTGTGCTTAACTCGGGATCCTAGGTCAGTTTAATGATACAAAGACTTATCAACGGCGTGGCGCTATCAACAAAAACTTCAATACTATCAATAGAAGGAGTTGGGACACAAACTAAAATGTCCACTTCCCGTGTCACGTGGACACTAAGCAACAAGGTAGAAGCCTTCGTTCTTCCTAAGATAATCCCAGCTAAACCTTCAAGAGAAAAGAATTAAAAGGACTGAGAGATTCCAGAGGATATATAACTAGCTGACCCTCAATTTTTCATGCTTGAAAATATTGACGTCCTAATTGGAGCAGAATTCTATCATGAACTACTTCACCCAGAAAAATTGTTATTAGTAAACGGCTTACCTTTGCTACGAAATACTGTTTTGGGATGGATAATCATTGGAAGATAAAGAGTTAAAATAGTCGAGAATGCGGCATGTGACATATTTGCAGATGAAGATGGAAAGTTGAGTGAAATTCTAGAAATATTTTGGACAATTGATGATTTTAATAAGAAACAAAGAGCTTAACAGCAGCAGAATCACTGTGTGAGACGTATTTTGCAAATACCGTATAAAGAAATCAACAAGGGAGATTTTTGGTTCGAATTCCGTTTTCGGACAAGCCGTCTTCGTTAGAAGACTCTCAAGAACAAACCGAAAGACGTTTTAAGTCAATGGAAAAAAAGACTTAAAAATAATCCTATAATTTGAACCGAGTACGTAAAGCTAATGCAGGAATATGAAGCTTTAAGACACATGTGCAAGATTCAAAATCAACACATTCAACTGTGTGTTAAAGCCGGGTAGTTGTACAACCAAGCGACGAGTCGTGTTTGACGCTTCGGCAAACACATCTACAGGGCTGTCGCTCAACGATATCTTAATTACGCTCACTGAAAGCGAATTATTCACCATACTGCTCAGATACAGATCTCATCTTTTCGTTTTCACTGCTGATTAGTGTTGCCAGATTTGTTTTCCAACAATACGGGACAAATGCAAAATATATGTAAATAAAAAAAAACGGGATTTTGGAAATTTTAATGGACATAAAATATACAGAAAGTTATTTTTTCAATTTAAATAACTTTCAATTTATTTAGGTACGCAGTTATTAGAATTCAGCAATGCTAGGTACACAACAATAAATATATATTAATAAAACTAAACAAAAACTAAATAACAATAACTAAATAAAACTATAATTTAACGTACAAAGAATAAAAATAAAAAAATTCAAGGAAGCACTTCTTTTTTTTATGCCTCCGTTCGTGTGAATGCGTATTTAAAATCATTGACATTTTGCAAACTTGTCAAAAATACGGGACAACTTTTGTCGCGGCAGAACACTTAAAAAATCACGCAAAATACGGGACGTCCCGTGAAATACGGGGATATGGCAACACTACTGCTGATATAGAAACGATATATCGACAAATTCTAGTGCATGTTGATGATACAGAACAACTGATAGTCTGGAGAAGAAAATTAATTTGAAGATCTTCAGTACTACCGATTACAAACTGTTACATACGGTACCATATCAGCTCCTGATACATGGCAACAAAATGTCTATAATACTTAACATTGCAAAACATGACTAGGCAACCATATGCTGCCCAAGCAATCCGCGATGATTTCTATGTTGATGACTGTTTAAGCGTCTCGAACAACATTACAACAGTTTTAAAACTTAACAACAAATCACAACTATATTACAGGAATGCGGTTTCAAATTACGAAAATGGTGTGCAAATCATCCTTGACTTTAAATAGTATACCGAATGAGGAATAAAGAAGTAAACTTACTCTTTATGACACCTCAAATCAAACAATCAAACCGTTCGGACTCATTTGGCGTCCAAATTCAGACGAATTGTGTGAAAAAGCACAGATGAATGAAATAAAACAAAACCTAAAAAGAGCAGTAGCATCAGATTTGGCGCGAGTCTTTGATCCAATTGGAATATTCGGACCAGTCACAGTAAAAGCATTATATTTTTATGAAGAAACTATGGGAACTTAAACTTCAATGGGACCAAGAGTTACCTACACAGCTTCTGCAGCAATAGACACAACTCACAAATGATCTAGTTACGCTCAACAGTATTAAAACAGCTAGACATATATTTAACGGCCAAGTCCCAGAAAATATACAGATTCACACTTTAGCTGATGCATCTGAACAAGCGTATGGAGCAGTTGTTTATGTTCGAGCAACATACAATGTTAAAATTATAACGATTACTATTACGATTACGATTACGATTACGATTACGATTACTATGTGCCAAATCTAAGGTTGCGCCAATGAAAAAATTAACAATACCTCGACTAGAACTATCAGCCGCTGTACTTGGTGCAAACCTCACCAATCGTGTAAAAAGAGATCTAAAATATACCAATATTCGTCGTTTCTATGGTCAGATTCGGAAATTGTGCTATCATGGATTCAGTCTTTATCATCTACCCTACATGCTTTTGTGGCAAATCGAGACACACCAATTGAATGCACCTGAGCAATGGCACCATGTTGCATCAAAGAACACGTAAGTGCGGTTTTTTACGGATTATAAGAGTGCATATATTGTACAATAAGGAGCGGAAAATAACGTTTACTAATTCGTCCTACAAGTATTTTTAAATATTTTTTGAAAATAAGCCTAAAATCATAAAATTGAAAAAATTTAACTTTTTTCGTGAGCGATCTTTCTACTGCTTATTAATAGAAATGCCACAAAATTACAAACAATATTGATGGTGAACACTAAATCAACAAATGTTTATAATATATTTATATTGCCTAAAATGAAACAAAACTATAATTATTTTTAAACAAAACAAAACACATTATACTCATTTTGTGAACACCGTCATTACTATTTCTTCTACTATTTTGCTTGTTGTTTAAATTATTGGATAAAAAGTGCATAATCAAAACAAAATATAATGAGAGATAAAGTTAACTGTTTTTAAAAGCTATAGCATTAAGAGAAGCCAATGCGTCTCTTTGTTTTGTTCTCTTTATGCTTTTGTAAAATTGTACTTAAGTATCCCTTCAAGTCGTGGTCGACCGTGCGTCTACGTAATGTTTAAAAAAATACCGAAAATAAGTAGCAATATGTAAAATACGTTTTTTTGAATGTTGTATACACATTAGACTGGCCGCAAAATTTTTTTTCTTCCATTTTTTATATTTACGCTTACTAAAATATGAGGTTTGATGTCAAAATTACGACTGTAATTGTAAATGTTTAAAATTACGACAGACTCGATCTGTCGGTGCCTAGTCGTGCCTTGTGGAGCCCAAAATATGGAAAAATTCCATTTTTAAACGATTTTCACACTTTTCTCGATTGTTACTTTTCGAAGTTTATTTGAAAAAAACTATGTTATTGAAAATTGTATGTCTTTTGTAGTATACATATCTCGTAAACAACATTTTTTTTAATAAAGGTTTTTTTAAAAATGTCTCAAATAAATAAAATTCTATTTTCATATAATAGTTTAGACCTAATCAGGAGTCCCGCTTTAACACCTAACATTTATATTTTTGACATACATGGCCGCTCGCTTTCAACCATGCGACAACCTCATTAATTCAAACATGAATACACCCTGGCACAACATGAATTGTGTCGCTCTATTTTTGTCAGCAACTGTTTGTACATGTTTGTACTTGTCTACAAATTACGATATTTTTTCACTAGGCAATTTCGTGAAATACACAGAAAGCGTCGCTTATTTTGCTTCTTATTTTTTATAAAGTTTAAATCGTTGACGAGTTAAGTAGTGCAAATTATAAAACAATCATTTAATTATAAAAAATTTTGTAAATTGAAGTGATTGCAGTTGCAATATGAGTTCTAAACCAAAAGTTATTCGAAAAAAAAACCTGCGCTGTGATCTAGATGTTTTTTTAGTGGGTAAATGTGCAAGCGATATTTTGAGAGCCAAACTGCCGTCTACTAAACAAGTGCTGCAATTATTCTTTCACAAAATGCGGATAGACAATATGACAATGATAAGCAGCATGAAGTATACTATTGGCGTTACAATCGAATTTTGGAATAAGGCAAACATTCCTACGTTACATGACACAAATTGTATACGAAATATAAAAAAACTTATGAAAAGTGGAAAAATTTACAAAAGAACAGTGGAGCCCCGTGGCGTCCGTGGCGTAGTTGGTTAAAGTGCGTTGCCGCTATGTCAACGAACCAGAAGACCCAGGTTCGAACCCCAGCACCGACAGAAAATGATTTGAATTAAAATAATTTTTCTGTACGGCCGCCACCTCTCTGCAGACAATGGCAAACCTCAGAGAGTAATCAAAATGCCATGTAAAGTTTCTTGAGAACGAGAACTTTGCGTTCATCGCCGTTCGGAGTCGGCGTTAAGCCTGTATAGGTCCATTTCTCGGTCAATTGTGTACAAACTTAATAACACGCACAACACAATTGATCCTAAGAAGCTAGGTCAAAGTCCTTTCAAGGGCTGAAATGGCCAGTTATTTATTTATTTATTTTTTTACAGTGGAGCCCCATACAAAAAGTGCCGCAAACTTGAAGAAGATTTTTGTGACGAAATAGATAATTTTATATTTGATATCGCTGCCCCAGACGCTCTAGAAAAAATGAAAATGCAGGAAAATAAATATTTTCTTTTGCTTCAGAGAAGGAGAGGCCGCCCAGGAACAATGTCTGGTATAGATGCAATTCTAGCCAAAAAAGAAAATCGTAAAGAGAAAAGAATACAAGCAGAATAAACTCGTATTGAAAAACATAAAGCTCAAGGTATGTAATGCAGAATTCATTAAATTTATATGGGTCAATTGTATACAAAACGCTCTTTTTTCGTCCCCGCTCTTTTAACTCTGTTTTTAGGTAAATAAAAAATAAAAAGATAAAAAACAGATAAAAAATGAGAAAGTGATCACTGAAGAATATTTATTACTTACTTATTTTTCTGGCGCTTACAACCGTAAGTCGGTTTTGGCCTCGTATAAGAAATTGCGCCAGCCATTTCTGTTTTGCGCTTGCTGGCGCCAGTTGGAAACACCAAGCGTGGTCAGGTTATCCAACACCTGATCCTTCCAACGAAGATGAGGGCGTCCTCTTCTGCGTTGGCCACCACCGGGCACCGAATCGAATATTTTTTTCGCTGGAGCGTCGTTTTCCATTCGCTCAACATGACCTAGCCAGCGGAGCCGTTCGATTTTAATGCGCTTAGCTATGTCGATGTCAGCGTACAGCTCATACAGCTCGTGGTTCCATCGAATTCGGTACTCGCCATTGATGCAGATTGGACCGAAGATTTTACGAAGCATCTTTCTCTCGAAGGCTCCCAAAGTCTTTTCATCAGAACAGCTCAACGTCCAAGTTTGTGCTGCATATAATAGGACGGGCATGATGAGTGACTTATAGAGCGTGAATTTTGTTCGTAGAGAGAGGGCTCTGCTTCTCAATTGCCTACTTAGCCCAAAGGAACACCTGTTGGCAAGAGTTATTCTTCGTTTTATCTCAATACTAACATCGTTGAAAGAGTTAATGCTGGATCCCAGGTAGATGCAGTCCTTAACAACCTCAAAGGAGATGTTGTCAACAGTGACGTGGTTTCCAAGACGCTGGGAATTTGTTGACACTAGGTATTTCGTCTTATCTGCATTCACTGCAAGACCCATTCTACTCGACTCTTTCGCTAATCTGGAGAATGCTGCACTGACTTCGCGCGTATTATGGCCAATGATATCGATATCATCAGCATACGCCAGCAGCATAATACTTTTGTGGAATATCGTGGTTTGGTATCGAATGGAGGAGTGAGGTCCTTCACGATCTTAACTGTGCTGCTGGTGTTGCTCAGTGTCATTCTGCAAAGACGGATGAGCTTTGCAGGAATACCAAATTCAGAAATGGTGGAGTATAGATGATTTCTTATTGGACTGTCGAAGGTGGCTTTATAATCGACAAAAAGATGGTGTGTGTCGATTCGTTTTTCTAGGGTCTTCTCCAAGATTTGTCGTAGCGTAAATATCTGGTCTATGGTGGATTTACTAGGTCTGAAGCCACACTGATAAGGTCCAATCAGCTGGTTTACGATGGGCTTCAGTCATCGACAGGGCTTCTTTCACATAGTACGCTCGACAGGACCTTATATGCGATATTAAGAAGGCTTATCCCACGGTAGTTGGCGCAAATTGTGGGATCGCCTTTCTTGTGGATTGGGCAGAGCACATTGAGGTTCCAATCGTTTGGAATGTATTCTTCCGACCATATTCTGCATAGGAGCTCATGAATGCATTTAAGTAGAGCTTCGCCTCCATTCTTGAAGAGCTCAGCAAGTAAGCCATTGGCTCCTGTGGCTTTTTTGTTATTAATCCGAGCTATAGCTTTCAACACCTCACTATGGTCGGGCAGCGGAACTTCAACGCTGTCGTCCACAATTGGGGTTTCCGGTATGTCATCTCTATTGGCGGGATTGTTGTCGTCGTCACCATTCAAAAGCCTAGAGAAGTGTTCCCTCCACATCATCAGTGTACTCTGGATATCTGTCACTAGATTCCAATTTTCATCCTTGCAGGAAGAGGCCCCGGTCTTGAAAACATCGGCCAGGCGTCTTATTTTTTCGAAAAATTTGCGGATCTCATTCCTGTCACCATGCATCTCAATTTTATCGCACTCACGCATTTCCGCTTCCCTTTTCTTTCGCCTGAAAATGCGTCTCTCTTCCCTCCTCTTCTCTTTGTATCGCTCTTTAGCAGCACGCGTTACAACCGACTGCAGGGTGGCTTTGTAGGCGGCGTCTTTTACTGCAGTGGCGTCGCGACACTCTTGGTCGTGCCACTGGTTTCGGCGAGGGCGGTGATAGCCTATCACCTCTTCGGCAGCCGTACGCATAGAGTGGGAAATATGATTCCACTGCGCGCATATATCGTCGATCGGAGGAGTGCTTTCTTGAAGCAGGAGTGAGAGTCGAGTAGCGAAGTCTTCGGCTGTTGGTTTTGATTGCAGCTTTTCGACGTCTAGCTTTCTCTGTGCTGGATTGCGCACATTCTTGGTTGCGCACAGGCGTATTCGGATCTTGGCTGCGACAAGATAATGATCCGAGTCTATATTGGCACCATGGATCGTGCGTACATCTAAAACACTGGAAGAGTGCCTTCCGTCAATCAAAACGTGATCAATTTGGTTGCGTGTCTTTTGATCAGGAGACAGCCATGTTGCTTAATGAATATTGAGATGCTTGAATCTAGTGCTACTAACGACCATGTTTCGCGCTGCGGCAAAGTCAATCAGCCTCATTCCGTTATCGGAGGTACTGTCGTGGTGGCTGAACTTTCCGACTGTTGGACCAAAGATATTTTCTTTTCCCACCTTGGCGTTGAAGTCACCAAGCACGATTTTTATGTCGTGGCGGGGGCTGCGCTCATAGGCCTCTTCAAGGCGCTCGTAGAAGCTGTCTTTGGTCTCATCGTCCTTATCTTCTGTCGGAGCGTGCGCACAAATCAGGCTTATGTTGAAAAATCTTGCCTTGACACGAATTATAGCAAGTCGTTCGTTCACAGGTGTGAATCGCAGAACATGATGTCGTAGTTTCTTGCCAACCACGAATCCGCATCGAAATTCGTGCTTCTCCGCATGGCCGCTGTAGTAGATATCACAGGATGCTTGCCGTGAGCAACCCTGTCCCTTCCAACGCATTTCTTGGATTGCAGTGATATCAGCTTTGTATCTTTCTAAGATATCTATCAGTTGGATAGAGGCACCATCCCAATTAAGGGTTCGGACGTTCCAAGTGCATATCCGTAAATCATTGTCAGTTTTTCGTTTGCAGTAGTCGGCATCAGATTTGGGGATCATTTTTATCTTATTTCTTTTTCGTTTCAATGAAATTGTTTTGCATACTGTACCAAGGTTAACAACCTAGATCGTATCATTCTTTTAGGCATAGCCTTAATTCATGTGCATTACGGCGTATCGAAAAATTTAGATCGTATTCTAAGAGGTCTCAAAAGTTGCATGGGGTTGTTAAGATTACCCAAACAAATTTTAAGGAAAAACAAGGATGTCTTCCTGCCCCGCAAGAACTAAGTTGTTTTTTGAGGAAAATGGTAAAAAATAACGACCTTTAAATGATTTGTCTTTTATAAAAAAAACTACGTATGTCTTAAAGCAAAAGTAAGTAAAGGCTAAAACTAACAATATATTGGTTAATACGATGCCACTCATGATTCTTATCCACAGTGTCCTGTGTGAAGGATATTCGAAGCAAAAGTTGTAATCGAGATAGCACAGAACTTTTGATTGTTATCCAACAGTCTAAATTTTGGTGGTATTGATTATACTGTTTACGTATTTCTTAAAATTACCGAATTAATAACTAGCATAATTTTTGCATATGCATTTTCCTATTTTTGAGAAATGTAAACTTGAAACTTGAAATTAAAACTTTTAATTAAACAAAAGACAGGGTGTTGTTAAGAAAGATTTGAAGAATCCAAATTGAGCAAAGTTTCTTCGGTACCATTTCTGGTACCCGAGATATAAAATCTTATATTCATTTTTTTGAAAAAGTTAAAAAATTGCATTCAAGTTTACATTTCTCAAAAATAGGAAAATGCATATGCAAAAATTATGCTAGTTATTAATTCGGTAATTTTAAGAAATACGTAAACAGTATAATCAATACCACCAAAATTTAGACTGTTGGATAACAATCAAAAGTTCTGTGCTATCTCGATTACAACTTTTGCTTCGAATATCCTTCACACAGGACACTGTGGATAAGAATCATGAGTGGCATCGTATTAACCAATATATTGTTAGTTTTAGCCTTTACTTACTTTTGCTTTAAGACATACGTAGTTTTTTTTATAAAAGTCAAAGCATTTTAAGGTCGTTATTTTTAACTGTTTTCCTCAAAAAACAGCTTTGTCCTTGCGGTACAGGAAGACATCCTTTTTTTTCTCAAAATTTTTTTTGGGTGATCTTGACAACCCCATGCAACTTTGGAGACCTCTTAGAATGTGAAATTCGAAAAAAAATTGTAATTTGATACGCACTAATGTGCATCTTCGAAATTCGATCACAGCGGTTTACTGCTATCAGAGCATATTGAAGTTGTTGTTATTTTTGCTGTTTAGCTCCTCCCTTTTTTCACACTTTTCATTTTAGGGTTCAGTTAGTTTAACTGATTGTTCACCTAAGATGGCGTGGAGACCAGTTTTTTGTTATGAAAGACTTTGTTGTTTTTTTTTTATGTGAGAAACACACAATCAACCTACCTATTTAGCTTTGATGACTTGATTATCCTCATATTCTTCGGATTTAGAAATGAAAAAGCATCGCATTATTGTGTCGGAAGTTGGAACGAAACGATGGAATTGCCGTGTTTCCAAATAAATATTTTCCTTCTCAAATTTTTTTCAGTTGATGTTCAATTTGCTTTAATGTTTTTTATTAATGCTAAAAAATATTTATATATGGGCAAATCCCGAAAATAGTCCAACAAGTGTGAGAAACTAAAGAAGCTCCTTTTTCAAGAGCATTAGTGTTTATTAATAGCTTAATATATCTACATTTAAGTTCCCAATAAATTTTTTTTGTCTTGAGTTTTTATGTAATGAAAAAAGAAGAGATTCACAGTCAATATTCGAGTTAAGTAAATAACTTTTGTATATTACTTTTGTAGATGGTAAGCCAAATATGAAAAAAAAGTGCGGAAAGATCCAAAAATTAGCGAAATAATTAAAAAAAACATAATGACGAATTTTGTAGAAAAGAAGAGGAGAGAAAGCGTATTTATCGCAAAAATTTTAAGGAAAAAAAAAAGGACCACCAGTTAGCTAACAAAAATATGTGTGGGGCCGCCACGCACAGCAGAATTGAAACTTGAACACAAAAAAGCAGAGATTTTTAAGTGATTAATTGATTAACTCTTAAATATAGTCTTACTAAAAAAGTCCCATTTCATATAATTGCAAGATTTGATTAAATCTGTTTTAATATGTACAATTTCGGAAAGTTAAATGTTATTATACCATACCATCGTACTATACTAACATCCTATACCATCATAAAAGTATAACATGCCATCTTTCCATGCTCATCTTACCACCATACGATACCATCAGACAATACTATCATACCATACCATTATATTCTACCTCAAAACCATACCTACCAACATACCATATATCTATAATACCGTACCATCAACTAATCATACTATATCCATCATACCATACCATCATATCGTCGCTTGTATGACTAACTGACGTATCTGAAATTTCTTAATTGTTCAGGAGAGCAGTTTTTCTTTTTTCGTTTATGTGTTTTAACGTATAATATCTCAGATACGCTCAAAGCCGTTTACGTTTTTTAATCAAACTGTTTTATTTATAGTTGCAATATCTTCCGTCATAATGACTAAATAAATATATTGACATCTTTAACTCAATTTCGCAAAAATTGTTAGTTACGTCGGTTAGTCATACGAGCGACGATATTATAATAATCAAACCATTCCATTAACCCTTATCCAAAAATTTTAAATAGAAAAACTTTCTTCAATTTGATCATACAAAAACATAAAGCCCTTTGTCGAGGCATGAATTCTCAACCTCTTTCAGTAGATGTCTTTAGCTGAGGTTTCAGGAATTTGTTTTTTTTAAGCATCTTTTAAATTTAATTTACGCTGACACCTTTCAAATTGGTCATGACTTGAAAGCAATTTGGACAATTTTTTGGCAATTTGCGGTGAATTGGTGGTGACAAAAGGGAACGAAAATTGAAGATACACATGGGTTCTTATCGCCAGTTTTTTGTGAAGAAAAGACAAGGTATTTATTTCTAAAATGCAGGCAATGTACATAAACGTCAAAAAATTGAAAACCATGTAACATCGCTCCACAATAGATGGCAAAATATTAAAAATATTGCAAAAATGAAACCTCCTTATATTGCCTTAAATTGCTCGAGCAGCCTATTTTTTAAACGTAGAGAGATGTTAATATTAAAAATAATTAAAAAAAAAAATCTATAAGTAAAATAATGTAATGATGGAAAAATTAATGACGTCCGACACATGACGTCCGAACAATAACAAACATTAGAAAAATAAAAATAATAATAAAAATTAATGACTAAACTTACTTTTTTGTATATTTCAGTTAATTCTAAACATTTCATTCCTATCATATTTTCTCGTAGCTCGAATCAGTTCGCTGAAAAAAACAGAGTTTGCAATTAATATCAAAACTACTTCTATTTTAATAACGTCCGAACGCTGAATATCAAAACCACTGTTCATGTACTTACACTTATATTGTATTTTTTTCTGATATTTAAAAATAGCAGCCCCTTAATACTTAATGTTGGACTAGTTCTTTTTTCCTAAACAAAACATTTTCAGCATATAAATTGGGAAAAAATGCGTCCGAATGTGACGTCCGACACGCAGGATTTGCACATACATACATATATGAGAAAATAAAAAAGTAAACAATAAATCTACAAAGTCATAAAACTTGTGCTCATCATTATAAACGAAAGAGTGTAAAGTACGAAAATGGTTAGTTATTTGAGGTTATATTCACGAAATTATATTCAATTTATCAATATTTATGTTTAATTACATTCCAAACGAAAGATTAAAGTTTGTATTAGAAAAAAATCTCAAGAATATCTAAAAAAAACACATATTATACAAGGTGAAATATCATTAAGTTTGAATGGCTGTATCTTCCAAACGAAGTGAATACCAAATTCAGAGTTTTAACTGAAGTAAGATATTATTATGTACTTTATTGTGAATAAATTTGACAAGTAATTGCTTTTTATAAAAAAAAATTCTTAAAGTTGCAAAATATAAGGATTTTAACAAAAAAGTGTCACCATTTTTTTTAATATGAATAAATTATATAATTATGAGTTTTTGTATGTGAGATTAAAGTTTGAAGTGTGCTTAATGTCATGGTTTTTAATTCAACACTCTATCTTTAACAGGAGCTGAGAAATTAAAGTAACCGCAAACGCTTACAAACGCATAAAACTCTACAGGTAGCAAGGCAAATATGGCCGCCATTTTGAAAGTACAGTTGAATGCCATTATTTTTAATGTGGTTCTGATATCCCAATATATTGAACAAATTTCAATAAAAATATAAACGTTTTTAAAAATGGTCGAGCAACAAGTGTTGGACCACTTGATATGGACTGACCCTTAGGATATACCTTTCCAATGATATATAATGATGATGTGGTTTTAAAGGGTTCAGAAGTTATTGTAAAACGTGAAGTCTTAATAAAGTTTCAATACAAATTCAGCTAGCTATTGAGATTTTTAATTTTTTGTAAGAAAATAAAGAAGAAAAAACATGGGATGAAAATTTTATGTATAGCTGAAATATATACTTTTTATTTACTTTTGTTTTTTTTTTTTTTTTTTGTAAAAGAATAAACCTTTTTTTTTTAAACTCCCAATTTTATTTATATTATTTGGTTAAGCGGAACAAAATTTATTGAACGTCACAAAATGTATTGAACGTCACCCTGCTGTTTTTTCTGAAATTGCTTATTATTTAACAGTTTTTTAATATTTATTACTGCAAGTCTACTAATGGGTGTTTTTTTTAGGGGTTTGTTTTTCGAATAGAGATAAAACTGGCATTTTGTGGTCAAATCTGGCAACTCTAATGTCATTTATGTTCAGTTTGGTTTGCCATTTCATCATGAACAGGTTGACAAAAGCACAACGCTTGCAAATGGGCCGAAAATGAGATTGATCTCGATGCTGATTTTCATCGCAAAATTTTGTTCAGTGATGAGGCTCATTTTGGGTTGAATGGCTACGTCAACAAGCAAAATTGCCGCATTTGGAGTGAAGAGAATCCACATGAGATCCTTGAGACGCCATTACATCCACAAAAACTGACTGTTTGGTGTGCTCTATGGGCTGGTGGAGTCATTGGGCCATACTTTTTCCGAAATAATGCTGGAGAATCAGTTACCGTTAATGGAAACCGGTATAGAGCCATGATAACCGACTATTTTGTTCCCGAATTGGATGGCATGAATGTGGATGAGTTGTGGTTCCAACAAGATAGCGCTACATGCCACACAGCGCACGTCACAATCGATTTATTGAAGGAAACATTCGATGAGCGCATAATTTCGCGGAATGGACCTGTCAATTGGCCACCAAGATCGTGTGATTTGACACCATTGGATTATTTTCTTTGGGGATATGTGAAGTCGCTCGTCTACGCCAACAAACCAAAAACGTTAGGGGACTTGGAGGCCAACATTCGTGGCGTTATTGCCGACATACGGCCCCATATGCTCGAATAAGTGGTTGAAAATTGGACCTGTAGAATTGGCTTTGTTCGAGCCAGCCGCGGCGGCCACATGCCCGAAATCATATTTAAACATTAATGGCATAAAATTATCCTTCCAATAAAGCCAAATTGATGGACATTAAAACGATTTTCTTGTGTTTTATTTCAATTCGAAGTTCTATACCTCTAAAAAAAACACCCTGTACTTTGAAAATAACCTCTATGTTGATGTCTTTTTGGAGAAAATTTTCAATTTTTTCCCGTTAAAATTGTAAAATGTGTAGGTATTATTGGTAAAAAATTATTATTTCTGTAATTGAAATGGCGATTTCTGCAAAAGCTGATTTAACTTATTAAATAACTTAACAAGCATCACAGTAAGCTTTAATATACAACATTTTTCAAATTTTTAGTGATTTTTCCCGTATATCTGCTGTGTGACGTTCAATACAAAAATCGTATAAAAACCATAGAAAAAATGATTTTTTGCATTATTTTTCACTTAATTTGACTACTCTAACAGGCAAATTTAAAAAACTTTAAAAACAAAACATGAAAACCTCTTCGTGCACGTTTTTTTGCAATTGACCCATATATTTTTCTAAAAAACAAATCGTTGGTGAATAATTTTAGCTGCAACAGTACTGAGTTTTTCAAATGACACAGAAGCAGAAGATATTGAGTTGAACAATTCAATAGATTCCGATAACATTTTGAGCACTGTGAATAATACATTACATACATTACAGACGAATTTTCACGTAGAAAATCAAAATAAGTCTCGACGCGGTACAGTTAATTTTATTGACGACAGAATGCTAGCTAGCATGGACAAATGTAGACTATCTACGAGAGATGCTATGCATATTGTAACAGCAACGGCTGCCGCCCTCCTTAAAAAAGTACAAGACAATTCCACTAGTTCAACATCACTAAATTTACAAGATCTTGTAATAAATCGGACCACAATTCACTCAATGCTAAGAGACTACCGCCGAAGACAAGCTAAGCAGATTATCGATGAATTCAATGTAAAAGATTGTTTATTAGATTTTAGAAGTCAGTTTAATTAGTTTTATTGTAGATTCCTGAGGTATTTGTTCTACATTGGGTTGGCAAACTCCTTCCTGCAAATAAAGGAATAGAAAAGCAAGATCGATTATCTCTTGTTGTGACCAGTGAAGGAATGGAAAAAGTGCTTGGCATCCCAAAACTAGAAAATTCTTCCGGAGAAAATACAGCTGCAAGCATTTTCAGTTTCTTGCGCGAATGGAAACTTGATGGGTTGGTTGAAATTGTATATTTTGACACGACAGCTGCTAACTCTGGGGTTAATAACGGCGCTGCATACTGGTTTAAAAAAAAATTAGCACGAAATTTAATTTTTCTTCCATGCCGCCATCATATTAGTGAGTTATTTGTAAGAGCTGTATTTGAATTAAATTTTGGAAAAACATCGGGTCCGGAAGTCCTTCTCTTTAATCGATTTGCGAAGCAATGGAAAATTATTGAATCTGAAAACTTCAAGAGCGAAATTTTGGACGAAGAATGTCAACGAATTTTAACATCATCTCGCGTACAGCATCTAAAATATTTTTGTCAAAATGCGTTAAAATCTCATTACGTGCGTGCATATTATAAAGAATTGCTCCAACTTACACCACATTTCATTGGCGAGCAGGTACCAAAATTTTTGCCATTTCGTTTACCTGGTGCAACATCACATGCACGATTCATGTTAAAGTGTCTTTATTGCCTCAAAATATTCTTGTTTCGCGAGCAATTTAAATTGACAACTTGGCAAGATCTTGAATTGATACAAAACGTCATTGTTTATTTTGATAAGGAAGTTTCTAGTATGGTATTGAAAAAAATAAGAAACCACATGTGGTACTTATCTGAAGAAGCAGTTGGTCTCTCATTTTTTGATGAAAGCCTCCCGTTGGAAGTAAAACGAGAAATGGTCCAACAACTTAACATCGGTGATGATGTAGATGGAAATGAAAATGAAAAAGACATACCAAAAAAAAATTGTAACAATTGAGGAAATATTTTCTTACAATGGAAAGGTTATCTCTCACTTTGTCTCTTCACGAACAAAGCGATTTATTTCTCGATTGATAATCGATTTAAGCTTTCTGCAATCGGACCCTTCTGAATGGCACGAAAGGGCGGATTACTGTGCTGGCAAACAAATCTGACAACATTTGGCTGTGGCAAATGATGCAGCTGAAAGAGCAATTAAACTTGTTACTGACTTTAATCGCTCTTTAACATATGATGAGGAAGATAAGCAGTTTTTACTTCATGTTGTTGAGCACTATCGGCACTTATACCCATCTCACAAAAAATCCTCCCTCATAAGCACAACACTATCATCTAACATATAACTTACATACATATGTATATATATCCAGATTTTACAATAAAAGTAACCTTAAAAACTTTTAATTTAACTTTTTATTATAAGTATTATAGAAATTCAGCTCTATGCGATACTAACGAATATCTATTTCTTTTAAAAACTGCAAAACATAGAAAAAATATTGTAGGAAGGTGAGATACAGTGGCGGATCTACATACGGGCTGAAAGGGCCCCCCTTATCTTTAGCCCCCTTTGGAGAATTCTTTGTATGGAAAAAAATGAAAAAAGTCCAAAAAGACGTTTTTAGCCCCTCATTGGCATACAAAAGTGTAGTTTTAGCCCCCCTTTGGCGAATCCTAGGTCCGCCACTGGTGAGATATACTGTACTTCAAAAAACATACAACTTTCAACAGAATAGTTTCTGTAGAAAATGAACTACAGAGAAGGTACAATCGAGAAAAGTGTGGAAATCGTGAAAGAGTAAATTTTACCATATTATGGGCTCCACTAGGCACGACTAAGCACCAACGGATCGGGTTAAAAATTTGGGCAGTTTTTTTTACATCAAACCTCATATTTTAAGAGGCGCAAATATAAAATTTTTGGCAAAAAAAAAATCCCATACAAACTGCGGCCTTTTAAAACCTGGCAAGTAAGACAAGAAAATAAAACATGCTTTAATGAAAACAAAGCTAGGATTCAAAAGGAATTTAAAAAAAAAAAGGGGTTTTTTAGTCGATTATTTTAAGCAAGGTCTCGGAACTACAAATGATGGCAACACTGCTAGGCGCTTTTTTCCAATATTTAGACTTCAGTAGAAATTACAAAGATTGATAAGAGACTGATATCGAAATTTTAATTAATATTGAGAATTTTATCTTGTGGTCTGGAAATTAATCCGGAAAAGTTTAATGAACTTCTTCTAAGGAATGCAGAAATATTTACATTCAAAACTATAATTGGTTCTACATGCCCAGTTCGGTACATAAGGTTATTGTACATGGAAGTGATGTTATAAAATGTTTTGAATTGCCAATTGGTAATTGATTTTTTGTTTGTTTATTTGAAATCTGAAACAAAAGTTGTTATTACTTTCAGGCTGCTTATCTGAAGAAGCTTTAGAAGCAAAACATAAAGACATCCGCAAAATTCGTTTGTCGCATACGAGGAAGTCATCTCGAATTAACACAAATAATGACTTGATGTCTTTTTTGATCCTGTCATCGGATCCGGTTATTTCATCAAAGAGAAAAATAAATAGATGTAGATGCTGAAATGCTTCAATTCCTTGAACACAAAGAAGACAATGTCGAAGAGAGTTTTAATAAATATACATGTTGTCAAATTTCCTCCTCTGAAGAAAACTCTGATTATAGTTCAACTGAATAATGAAATAATTTTATGAATTTAATATTAAAATAATACTTTATTTATACTGTGAATATCAAAACAATAACACTTAGTTACAAAATGACATTTTATAAAAGGTGCCGAGTTCTCGATAGCCAATCCTGAATGCATTTTGGCTGCTGATTTCAAATATGGACTCCGTTTTTCTCCATCAGCTCGAGATTTTGAGTTATAGGCAAAAACATGAAAATCAGTTCTTTTTCTGATAATTTTACTATATCTATTACACTGATATACCGATTTGTATTACGATGACGAATTTCAATAAAGAAATATTAGACCTTTCAATTTTTACACATAAAATTACAATATCTTTGGCAGTTTTGAAGATATCGACGTTCAAAGTGGAAAAAATGTCACAATTTTACGTATGCTGCGCTTTTGAAACCCTGTATCTTTGATATTTTTCAACGGATTTGAAAAAACTTTTTTACTTGATAGAAAATCTCTCCAATTTTAATAAACATTTTTTTTATTATCTTACATATTTTCAAAGAAATTAAAAAAAAAATTTTTTTTAAATTAATTTTATTAAAATTCAAGTACAGTTGATACGGTTTTTTGATAAAGAAGGACCATGTTTTGCTTACATAAGTAGAAAAATGCCGGGAATAAGTTTAGAAAACCTTAAAGCTGGTGTAATGGATGATCCGCAGATAAGGCAGCTAATGAAAGACCCTAATTCTAAAACCTCGATGACTAACCTTGAGCGAAAGCCATTTGAATAAATTGTCAAAAAATGTTTAGGCAATTGCAAACATGCAAGCGCCAATCGTCCTCCAATTGGGAAGACGATCCTCACAAGGCAACGCGTGAGGGTCAAGGGGGCGATCTTCACATGGCAACGTGTCTGACTGCCTCAACCTGGTGAGGCCAGCATTATCCATGTCGAACTCGTCTCAAGTCGACTCAAACCTCTGCGTGGTGTCCTCTAGAAACGGCAAACTGGCAACCGTTAGTTTGACGGCTAATCTGAGCGGCGGGCTCCCCCTGTCTTTAAAGGGTTGTGCGTTGGGTTTGAAGCCCACCACGTAAAAACAAATTTCAATGAAAAGTTTAAGAAAAAAGATAAAAATGATCCCAAAATCTGATGACGACTACCGCAAACGAAAAACTGACAATGATTTACGGATATGCACCTGGAACGTCCGAACCCTAAATTGGGATGGTGCCTCTATCCAACTGATTGATATCTTAGAAAGATACAAAGCTGATATCACTGCAATCCAAGAAATGCGATGGAAGGGACAGCAAGCATCCTGTGATATCTACTACAGCGGCCATGCGGAGAAGCACGAATTTGGATGCGGGTTCGTGGTCATCATGTTCTGCGATTCACACCTGTGAACGAACGACTTGCCATAATCCGTGTCAAGGCAAGATTTTTCAACATAAGCCTGATTTGTGCGCACGCTCCGACAGAAGATAAGGACGATGAGACCAAAGACAGCTTCTACGAGCGCCTTGAAGAGGCCTATGAGCGCAGCCCCCGCCACGACATAAAAATCGTGCTTGGTGACTTTAACGCCAAGGTGGGAAAAGAAAATATCTTTGGTCCAACAGTCGGAAAGTTCAGCCTCCACGACAATACCTCCGATAACGGAATGAGGCTGATTGACTTTGCCGCAGCGCGAAACATGGTCGTTAGTAGCACTAGATTCAAGCATCTCAATATTCATAAAGCAACTTGGCTGTCTCCTGATCAAAAGACGCGCAACCAAATTGATCACGTTTTGATTGACGGAAGGCACTCTTCTAGTGTTTTAGATGGGTGCCAATATAGACTCGGATCATTATCTTGTCGCAGCCAAGATCCGTACACGCCTGTGCGCAACCAAGAATGCGCGCAACCCAGCACAGAGAAAGCTAGACGTCGAAAAGCTGCAATCAAAGCAAACAGCCGAAGACTTCGCTACTCGACTCTCACTCCTGCTTCAAGAAAGCACTCCTCCGATCGGCGATATATGCGCGCAATGGAATCATATTTCCCACTCTATGCGTACGGCTGCCGAAGAGGTGATTGGCTATCACCGCCCTCGCCGAAACCAGTGGCACGACCAAGAGTGTCGCGACGCCACTGCAGAAAAAGATGCCGCCTACAAAGCCACCCTGCAGTCGGTTGTAACGCGTGCTGCTAAGGAGCGATACAAAGAGAAGAGGAGGGAAGAGAGACGCATTTTCAGGCGAAAGAAAAGGGAAGCGGAAATGCGTGAGTGCGAGAAAATTGAGATGCATGGTGACAGGAATGAGGTCCGAAAATTTTTCGAAAAAATAAGACGCCTGGCCGATGGTTTCAAGACCGGGGCCTCTTCCTGCAGGGATGAAAATGGGAATCTAGTGACAGATATCCAGAGTACACTGATGATGTGGAGGGAACACTTCTCTAGGCTTCTGAATGGCGACGACGACAACAATCCCACCAATAGAGATGATATCCCGGAATCCCCAATTTTGGACGACAGCGTTGAAGTTCCGCTGCCCGACTATAGTGAAGTCTTGAAAGCTATAGCCCGGCTTAAAAACAACAAAGCCGCAGGAGCCGATGGCTTACCTGCTGAGCTCTTCAAGAATGGAGGCGAAGCTCTTTTTAAATGCATTCATGAGCTTCTATGCAGAATATGGTCGGAAGAATGCATTCCAAACGATTGGAACCTCAGTGTGCTCTGCCCAATCCACAAGAAAGGCGATCCCACAATTTGCGCCAACTACCGTGGGATAAGCCTTCTGAATATCGCATATAAGGTCCTGTCGAGCGTACTATGTAAAAGACTGAAGCCCATCGTAAACCAGCTGATTGGACCTTATCAGTGTGGCTTCAGACCTGGCAAATCCACCATAGACCAGATATTTACGCTACGACAAATCTTGGAGAAGACCCTAGAAATACAAATCGACACACACCATCTTTTTGTCGATTACAAAGCCGCCTTCGACAGTCCAATAAGGAATCATCTATATTCCACCATGTCTGAATTTGGTATTCCTGCAAAGCTCATCCGCCTTTGCAGAATGACACTGAGCAACACCAGCAGCACAGTTAAAATCGAGAAGGACTTCACTCCTCCATTCGATACCAAACGAGGTTTCAGACAAGGTGATTCCTTATCGTGCGACTTTTTCAACCTAATGATGGAGAAGATCATCCGAGCTGCTGATTTGAGACGCAGTGGCACGATATTCTACAAAAGTATTATGCTGCTGGCGTATGCTGATGATATCGATATCATTGGCCATAATACGCGCGAAGTCAGCGCAGCATTCTCCAGGTTAGCGAAAGAGTCGAGTAGAATGGGTCTTGTAGTGAACGCAGATAAGACGAAATACGTAGTGTCAACAAATAAACAGTCCCAGCGTCTTGGAAACCACGTCACTGTTGACCACATCTCCTTCGAGGTTGTTAAGGACTTCGTCTACCTGGGATCCAGCGTACTCTTTCAACGATGTCAGTATTGAGATAAAGCGAAGGATAACTCTTGCAAACAGGTGTTACTTTGGGCTGAGTAGGCAATTGAGAAGCAGAGCCCTCTCTCGACGAACAAAACTCACGCTCTATAAGTCACTAATCATGCCCGTCCTATTATATGCAGCACAAACCTGGACGTTGAGCAGTTCTGATGAAAAGACTTTGGGAGCCTTCGAGAGAAAGATCCTTCGTAAGATCTTCGGTCCAATCTGCGTCAATGGCGAGTACCGAATTCGATGGAACCACGAGCTGTATGAGCTGTACGCTGACATCGACATAGTTAAGCGTATTAAAATCGAGTGGCTCCGCTGGCTAGGTCATGTTGAGCGAATGGAAAACGACGCTCCAGCGAAAAAAATATTCGATTCGGTGCCCGGTGGTGGTCAACGCAGAAGAGGACGCCCACATCTTCGTTGGAAGGATCAGGTGTTGGATAACCTGACTACACTTGGTGTTTCCAACTGGCGCCAGCAAGCGCAGAACAGAAATGGCTGGCGCAATTTCTTATACGAGGCCAAAACCGACTTACGGTAGTAAGCGCCAGATAAGTAAGTAAGTAAGTAATTGCAAAGCAAGTAATTTTGAGCAACTACATAGTCATCAACATGCTAGACAGTTTTAGGGTTCTTGAATATAATATGAGCATTAAGATTCGCTATCTACACAGCCATTTATCCCACTTCCCTGAGAATTTAGGAAACACTACACGCAAAGAAAAAAAACTTTTATCGTCAGTTTGCCGCAAACGAACTTCGTTTGTCGTGCTTGAAATCGTTATTTGCAAACGTATCAATAGTTTATTTATTTATTTTTATTTATTTATTTCTGAATTTCTACTTAGGACAGTAAGATGATAATCTTATATTATTGCCCTAACAACATGGTTTTGAATATTAACTTATACATTGACAATTAAGTTGATTTACGTAAATGTTTTAAATAATTATTAAATTGACATATTTATAGAAAAACGTTTTAAAGGGATAACAGAAAAGAAAATAATGGAAGGTAATAATGAACTTTTAATTATAAAAGAAATAGTTTAATAAGCTACACATATTTAAACATCGCGCTTAACAAACATAGAGCAAAATGAAATAAAAGAAATCGCAAACATCTCCAATTTATTGCCCTTGATACATTTTTAAAAGCAGCTTTTTAAATTGTACTACATTGCTAATCATTTGCAGTCGGGGAGGTAGTAAGTTCCAAAGTCTAACAGAATATAGGAAAAATTGACGATCAGACGTTAGGGATGAATGTCTAAATGGGACAATTTGATTATTACGACAAGAACGTGAAAAGGTTAGCCTATTGTACATATATGGCAGATCTTGAGTAGAAATAACTTTGTGTAGTAATATAATAGTCTTATAGTCAAGAAATTTGTTTAAATCCATTTTTAAGATTTGTTTTGCAAACAAAGAAACGTGATCTCGTTTTTTAAGATTGAATACATATCTCGCAATACGGTTAAATACAACATTTAGCCTTTGTTTACTTGCAACGTCACAGTTTGCATAAATTTCACTGCCATAGAGCAGA
Source organism: Pherbina coryleti (assembly GCA_943735915.1). NCBI lineage: Eukaryota > Metazoa > Arthropoda > Insecta > Diptera > Sciomyzidae > Pherbina > Pherbina coryleti. Next base: position 108,847,047 of record OX030948.1, on the reverse strand, counting down.
TTAGGAATTAGATATGCTTTAGCAAGACTCATTCTGTTTCTTTGTGGGATGAAGTGTTGAGTTACCCAGAGTGCACGAAGCATTCCATAAACTTTTCCAACGGACCTCGCAATGTGTGAATTCCATGAGAGTTTATTGTCAAATGTTATTCCCAGGTTTTTTGCGGACTGTACATAAACAATTTCTGAAGTGTGCATTACAATTCTAAGTAAGGTTGATACATCGACGTTTTGCTTACTGATAACCAGACATTTCGATTTTTTTGGGTTAAGACATAAACCATTGCTACAAGCCCATTCGTAAATACTACTTAGGTTGCTATTGAGTCTAGAGACACAGTTAGGTATTTCGTCACGATGGCAGCTGGTGTACAGTTGAACATCATCTGCGTATATATGGATTTTGCAGTCACGTAACACATTTGGTAGGTCATTAATATAAATTGTAAAGAGTAGAGGTCCTAGGATAGACCCCTGCGGTACACCTCTTCTAGTATAAAGGGGCTGTGAAATGGTGGTAGTTCCACAGGTATTTGTTTTGTACACCGCTTGTTGTCTACGAGAAAGATACGATTTTAAGAGATTTACCGCGGTCCTAGAAAAATTTTACATTTTTGACAATTTAGTGCATAAAATGTCATGATCGACAGTTTTGAATGCTTTCGAGTGATCCAAAAGAGTCAAAAACGTTAGTTTAGAGTCGTCCAGTTCCATTCGAATATCCTCAATAACGTCAATTAAAGCGGTCATGCAACGGCGCCTAGGCCTGAAACCTGATTGATATTCAGTTATTACTGAGTTATCGGATAAAAATTTGTTTATTTGCTGTGTCATTAAGGATTCCAGAATTTTTGAGAGATAAGGTAATGGCTATTGGACGGAAATCATAATCAGATTTAGGCATTGGTATAATTTTTGCAAATTTCCAACTATTTGGAAACGAGGATTTCATAATTGCTGTATTAAAAATATGAGTCAAATACGGTAGAAGCTTTGGGAGAAGCGCTTTGACGAACACAGGATGAATATCATCGAAACCACAAGCATTAGACTTTAATTTAAGGAAACACTCTAAAACATCTAGAGCACTAACACAGTTAAAACTAAACACGCTTTCTGAGGAAATTATACTGCTGGCTTGAAGGTATGAGTTTACTTCGACTGATTCACATGGAATGTTTACAAATATTTCATTTAGAGAATTAGGATCAAAGTCAGAGCTTGTACTGGAAGTATTTTTTCCTATGCCGATATTTCGTAATTGTTTCCAGGTCTGTTTGCCATTAACAGCACTATTAAATTTCTCTTGATAAAACCTTGATTTCGCAGACTTAACTTCTTTAACAACTTTAGCTCTTAAATTCTTGTAATCCTCATACAGGGTAGCCACACGGTAGCGTCTCCACCTTTTATAAGCTTTATCTCGCAAATTAATTAGATTTTTTATATTGTTATTAAACCATGGTCGTTGTTCCTGTCGTAAGCTGCGCACTTTTAAAGGAACAAATTCTTCGAATAAAGTCATGATCATATCTTGAAGGTACTCAACTTGTTGGTTTAAAGAAGTCATATAAAAAATTGCATCCCAGTTAATCACGTCCATTTGATATGAGAGCTGTTGGTAGTTGATATTTCTGAAGTCACGATAATTGTAGTGTTTTGGAAAGTCATCAACCTCAAATTCATATGTTATAAAAATAAGATCGTGCTTCGAAAAACAAGGAATGAACAGCTGATTATAAAATTTAATTTTGGATTTTTCAGTTACAAAAAACAGGTCTAAAAGTGAGCTGGCAGTACTGGTGAAGTGAGTTGGAGTCGTTGAATTAACAACACAATGACCTAGAGCTATCATTTCCAAAATTAGTCTGTTATCAGTTAAGATGTTGCAATTGAAGTCGCCTGCTATTATACAATTGAAAGATATATCCTGCAGAGTGTCAAATAGCGGCTGTAAGTCAATGGAACGATGAGGCCTATAAACGCAACCTATTAGATCGTCAGTAGTTCTATTGGTGATACGGATAAACAAATATTCTATTGAACTGTTCGGAACTGACTTACAGTGCAAATTGCAAGCTAAACAGTCTCTCACAAAAATAGCGACTCCACCAGCATGGCTTACTCTATCGGATCTAAACAATCTAAAACCAGCTATCCTAAAGATATTATTGTGCATTGATGGCAAAAACCATGTTTCGGAAACACATACAACATCGACATTCGAATTCTCAAACAGATATCTGAACACATCAATTTTTCTCACTAAACTCTGAGCATTAATATGACATATTTTTAAACCCGACTGAATTTTACAAAATGTGCGAATCATAGCATAATTACTTTCTCTAGATACCAACATAATAGATTATAATAAAGGTAAATAAGATCTAAGACAAGCAATGTAGTTGTACAGATAAGTGGGAACCAAACAACAGTTGTCATAATAACAGTTCAGTTGCGAGAAACGCGTCATATAGTTGCAGAAAATTAATTTCGTTTGTCATAAACGCGAGTGATTTTTAAATTGCAGCAATTGAATACTTCGTTTTTCCCAACTGAAAATTTTGTTTATTTTTCCCTTCATTGTATAAACATAACGCTTATAGTTTAGAGTTACTTTTTGGACAAATTGTTACTATGTGAGGAAATTGGTAGTTTGCGTAATACGCGGATGGAGATAGCAACGGAGGTGCAATCCATAAGAAGACGGACGGACATAAAGAGAAAGATTATTTATGTAATATATAATAATCACCGAAATAGCTTGCGGTATATATAAGATATATTTTTAAGTTGTGACAACTGAATATTCGTTTGCGGCAAATATAGCTCGCAAACGAAGTATAGTTGGTGAATTTTTCAGTTGTGGTAAAATAAAAATTTCTTTGCGTGTAGTGATGAACAAGGTGAACGTTTCCATCAGGACATGAAAATAATGGAAGACCGCTACCAAGGAAGATGGGACAAACATATGATGGCAGACTATTATTGGAGTCTTAAGCGAGATGGTCCTAATGCCTTTCATTCCAGAAAGTCACTGAAGAGAAGTTTTTCAAGTCGTAAATGATGCTAGCCTTATCAACTGAACTTGAAATTTAACAAAATTAATTTTAAAAAATTTTTCTTTTTTTTAATTTATTTGAAAGAATGTAAGATAATAAAAGAAAACTAAAATGTTTATTAAAATTGGAAAGATTTTTTTTCTAAAGCCGAATTCGGCCTTATTGCACCCCGCCGAAAAAGCCAACAAAGGCCTATTTAGGGCGGGGTGCAATAAGGCCAACGGCAATAAGGCCAAATTCGGCTTTATTTCGATTTAAGTGGAAATGAGGCCGAATTTGCGGATACAATTTTTCATGAAGTTTTAATACTATAAGGAATGAGCACCACAGGCGAAAAATTTTTATTAAAAATCACGGCGATTTTTTGCCTGCAGCGCTCATTTCTTATAATATTATAACTTCATGAAAAGTTTTAGTAAAAATCGCGCATATTTCATAAATTTTCATTCATAATTTTTATTAACTTTTCATATTTTTCTCGATCACTTACAAAAAGATGTATGTTCTTTACCATTTAAACGATCATATTTTTCGCTTTAAACGGATATATATTTCTTTTACTAGAATAAGATATCCTAATCTTCTATATAAAAAATATGTTCTCTTGCAAATTGAGTACCTACGCTGAGTCCAGTTACTTTTCAAACAACAGACTACAGGGTGCGTACTTTTTATTAAAAATAATAATAAAAAATAATGTTTAGTTTGCAAAAATTATTTTTCCTTATTACCCTTTGAAAAGGAAATACGGCCAATTCGGCCTTATTGCACCCCGCCCTATTAAGCCATATTTTGCTGTTTTTCCACAAAGGCTGTGCACTTGAAATTGGTTAGTGAACTTACAACGAAAGGGTTTATTGGAGCACTAAATCGTTTCATCAGCAGGCGAGGTCACTGTCAAAATCTATATTGCGACAATGCGACTAATTTTGTTGGAGCAAAAGGGCTGCTAGCTGAACTTGAAGACGTAATACATGCAGAGAAGTCCAAGGAAGCTATTATCCGGCAAAGCAGTGACAAGGGTATACATTTTGATTTCATTCCCCCAAGAGCTTCACACTTTGGCGGACTATGGGAAGCTGCTGTCAAATCAGCAAAGCAGCTGTTAGTAAGGAAGGTCTCGAATTCATTACTCACGAGCAGGAAACAGTCGTGGTCGGAGTAGAAGCCATTTTGAACTCACGACCACTGACATCGATTTCGATAGATACCAATGATTTAACAGCACTTACAAGAGGACATTTTTTGATTGGCGAGACACTGACGGCCTCTGTTGATCCACATGTATTTACATTAAGCCGTATCGAAAAAAAAATTTTCAATGTTACTGTCTTATATGAACTGTTATGTCGAGAAAATAAATTTTTTTGTGGGCGTGGCAAAAACAGCGGAATTGGTTTTTTGTCTATAACTTAGTTATTTGTAGTCCGATTTTAAAGTTTATATATCGTTGGACAACTACAACAACAACGATGCTTAAGGTACTTTTGCAATGTGATGGCATAAAGGAGGATATGTTTTTATTTTTTTTTTTTGACACTATAAATGTTATTTATTCCATTTTATTCTAGTACGCATATAAAGTGAATATTGTCAAGCTTAAATCAAAAGTTACTTTTTGTCATGATCGGCAGTTGTCTTTCTCCTAGAAGGCGTTAAATTAGCATTTAGAAATATTGTATAAATGGCTGCCACTTTTCTAGTGAACTGATATAACTTGAATCAAGAAGCTTAAAAAATTATTAAACTCTGCGACTTTTCTTAATTGTTTTTAAATGATTTTTCAACGATATATAAACCTTTGAAATTGGACTAAAATAACCGACTTATAGCCGATTCCGCTGCTTTTGCCACGCCCACAAAAAATTTTACCACTCCCGTAATCTTCTCGACATAACGGTTATTTGTTTTTATATAGAGCGATACGGCTTAATGCACATCAATCAATGTTAAATCCACTAACTCATTGGAAGGAAGTCTCTAGGGTGAAACATAGGTTTTGGACACGGTCGTCAAATGAATATTTAAATGAACTTCAACAGCGCAGTAAATGGACAGTAGAGCCTGTGGTTAAAACCTATATAGGAAACGATGGTTAATTCGAGTTGCGAAAATAAAAACATCTCACGGAACGTATAGGTCGCTTATGCGTCTACTAGCTTCGTTACCAACAATTTCATCAGATTATCAAAACTCTAAATCAATATCAGAAAGTACAAACTCACTACAGGGTAGCATACCTTCAAATCGTTTATGAAAAGCAGAAAGACTCAGTCCTTTAAATGTGCCAAACAAATAATTCGCTTATACCCAAACTTCTGTTAACTATTTAGGCACTAATATTGCTACCAGTTGCACTATGTTCACCAATAAGTTAGCAAAGATTCCTGAATAAACCAGGTATATATTTCGAAGGATTTGGCACTGCAACTCGCATCGTTGAAGAATGGAAAATCATTACATACTATAATCTGTCACCTAAACAAAGGGAGATTGAAATTCATCGAAGCAACACCACAGTTCTTGAACACTTGTGTCTACTAGACATCTGCATGAATACATTCAAATGCCTCTTCAAAACATTTGCTTGATAAACGTATACTTACACTCTATCATTCTAAGCAACCAAGAACAAGTGAGTAAAAGAGAAAATGAAATGAAAACATTCGAGTACTTTAATCAAAGCAGATGTGTATTCGATATGAAATATATTCAAATATCTCTTGTTATACAGCGAGTATGGTGGCGTCCGTGGTGTAGTTGGTTAAAGTGCGTGGCCGCTATGTCAAAGAACTTTGGAAACCCAGGTTCGAACCCCAGCAGCGACAGAAAATTATTTGAATGAAAATAATTTTTCTATACGGCCGCCACCTCTCTGCAGACAATGGCAAACCTCAGAGAGTAATCAAAATGCCATGTAAAGTTTCTTGAGAACGAGAACTTTGCGTTCATCGCCGTTCGGAGTCGGCGTTAAGCATGTAGGTCCGGTTCTCGGTCAATTGTGTACAAACTTAATAACACGCACAACACAATTGATCATAAGAAGCTAGGTCAAAGTCCTTTCAAGGGCTGAAATGGCCAGTTATTTATTTTTTATTTTTTTTTTATGCAGCGAGTTAGACAAATACATACCAAGCATATAGAAATGTACTCGTTTAAGCAAACGAATTTGCGCTGTTGGCGGCATGTATGCTCTTGCTTGCATGTTTATGCAAAGTTTTAAGGAAAGGTTTTGAAACTTTGTTTTTTAGTCATAAATAAAAACAAATTTTAATGTTATTGAAAATTATTTATATGTTAAATTAAGTTGTTTTATGCCTTAACCTATTGTTAGGTTCGTAATATTTGGAGGAAAGGAAAAGGTTAGTATAATTTTAAAAGCTTACTAAGCTTTGTAGTGTTGGCTAAAAAGCCGCTCTTACATTGTCCTTTTTGGTTTAGTTCTTTTGCAGCTAACCAAGCTACTTTATTTGGTTTAGTTGTTTATGCAGCTAACCAAGCTACTTTTGCAAGAAACAGACCTTTTGAGTTTCTCTGATCTAGTCTTCTAGAATCAGAATTATAATTCATTTATTTTCGGATCGACTCTGCCTTTTATTGGCAAATCGATCACATTCCAATACATATTTCTGGAATTCTCTTTCCAGAAACTCTCTTACAAATATTTCTTACATTCTAATTGTAACATGTAAATATCTGAATTCTAAGTTCTCACCAATACATGAATCCCCATTCCTATTGGAATATTGAAAGAACTATGCAAACGCAGCTTAATTCCTTTGTCACAAGCTTCTGTTTGGACTTTGAGTTTGCGAGCACTTACAAAGTGTCAATGCTTCGCTTACTCATGACTTTGCTTACAAAAGTCTAAAGTTTCTGGCTGAGCGTAACTAAACGCTGCAGTGGGTCATTGGGTATTTTACAAACGTATACAAATGTATACAATGTTTGTTAATGACTAAACTACATTGTGGTAGGTTAGTGTGTAAATTAAAGTGTGTGCAATAAGTACACTACACCCTTGCCCTTAAGAAAAAATTTATATTCGAATGAGTGTTCATGTATGAGGAGATACATTTTTAAAATAATTGTGATGATCTAGTGGAAAATTAAATTTCACTATGTTAGTGTTTATTATTATTTTTGGTAGACTATTTTAGATGTAAAATGTAGGATTAAAATATTACTTAATTCTTATAATTATTATATAATTTTAATTTTTTTTGTTTTTTTTTTTTTTTTTTTTTTTGTAATAGTTCTTGTACATGAATAAAATGTATGTTTTTAACTGTTAAATTTGAACGAATATTTTTATTTTTGTTTTCATTATAAGTAATCGTTAACTTATGTGTCTATTGTATATTTAATCAAATTATTATTATGCATTTTCTTAATTTGTCCCTTAATTTCTATATAAGTATTTACTTCTTCTGTTTCAACTACTTTATATGGTCCATGATAAGGACTTTGATTTTTCTTTCTATTACCTAATTTTACTAAAACTAAGTCTCCTATTTCTACCTTTAACTTATTTGTTTTTATGTTGCTATCTTTTTTTCTTTTATCTTTTACGTTATTTATGAGTTGTTTTGCTTTATCAATTGACGTTTTTAATCTTATTTTGAGTTCATTGACATATGAGTCAATGTCATATACCGGTATATTATTATTTTTTGTATCAGTTGGCATATATGTTAATTTGCCAAAAACTAATTCATAAGGCGAGTAGCCTGTGTCTATATTTGGAGAAGTGTTGAAAGCAAAAGTGTAAAATGATATCCACTTATCCCATTCATTATCTGTTGCAAAATTAAGCATGTACTCGTTGAGTACTCTATGGTTACGTTCTATGGTTCCTAATGTCTCGTGGTGATAAGGTGCTGAAAATGTTTGTCTTATGTCTAAATATTTACAAATGTTCTACATTAGTTCGTTCACAAATTCAGTTCCTCTGTCCGATTTAATAACTTTGAAAATACCATATTTTAGAATAAACTGATTTACGAGGGTTGATGCAACTGTTGTCGCATCTTTGCTTTCCATTGGATAAGCCATGACAAATTTTGTCAGTTCGCATTGTGCTGTCAGTATGTATCTGTATCCGTTTGAAATTTTTAATGGTCCTACAGTATCAATTGCGATTACCTCAAAACTAGTGTTTGGTGTATCTGTAATAACTAATTAATCTTTTGTATGTCGTATCTGTTTATTTGTTAGACATTGCTTACAGTTTGAGACGAATTTCTTTACCATTTTAGACATATTTTTCCAAATATATCGCTGTTTTAATTTTAAAATTGTCTTCCTAACTCCTAAATGCCCTCCGCAAGGTGAGTTGTGATATTCTTCAATTAGCTTGTACTTTATTATATCTTCTTCTATTCTTTGGGGACTTTTATATATTAGTATATTTACTCCTGAGCGATTTTTCTTTATTTCATTATGTTGCAACATATTATACTTTTTCTTAAATTCATTCTTCTGCACGTGCTTAAATATTTCATCTTCTTCATTTAGCGCTAATTCTTTGATGTTTAGTTTGTGCATTTTTGATGATAGTTTCTCCAAAGACAAATCGAGTTTGTTTAGATTATCACTACATCTCACAAGTACTACATCTTTTAATTTAATTTCTATTTGGGTACCCTTAGTATCGCTCTTTATTTCAAATTTTAATTTCTTTATATTTCTGACGTCAGCTAAAGATGTGCAATCCCATATGTGAAGGTGATCAGTCTTCTGTGGAAAGCTACAATTATCTTCTATTTCCTCTTTGTCTGCCATATTTCTTGCAGACATGCCCCTTGTTATTACTAAAGTCTTCTTCGCGGATTCATCGTTTGTTTTTGGTATCATTGTTTTCAGTAAGTCGGAGTCTATCTTTATCCTAGATAATGCATCAGCATTTGTGTTTATCTTGCCTTTCTTATAAACAATTTCATAATCGTAATCTGAAAGTTCTAAACGTATTCTCGTCAATTTAGAAGATGGATTTTTGTGAGAAAATAATGAAACTAAAGGTCTGTGATCAGTTACCACTATAAATTTGCGTCCAAATAAATATGGTCTGAAAAAACTAATTCCCCAATGGATGGCTAGTAATTCCTTTTCTATCACTGGTTTATTTAGTTCATGTTTGTTTAGTGTTTTGCTGGCATATGAAATTGGTAAATCGTTTCCTATTTCTCCTTGTGAAAGTACTGCGCCTAATGCATAATCAGATGCGTCTGTCGTTAGAATGAAAGGTTTCTCAAAATCTGGATATTGTAAGACTGGTGGATTAATAAGTTTCCTTTTTAATGTCTCGAATGCATTTTGACATTCTTCTGTCCATATGAAAGGTTGTTTCTTTTTGAGCAAATTGTTTAAACTTTTGGCTAAATTTGCAAAATTTTTTATACATTTTCTGTAATAATTACAAAATGCTACGAATCTTCGAACTTCGTCTGCATTTTTCGGTGTTGGATACAGTTCAATTGTTTTGTGTTTTGCTGGGTCTGTTTTGATACCATTTCTTGTAATTAGATGACCTAGATATACTACTTCTGGTTTAAGAAAATGACATTTCTTAGGATTCAGTTTAAGGTTATATTTGTTAAGTCGTTCAAATACATTTATGAGATTTTCGTTGTGGTGTTTTAAGCTACAACCAAAAACTATTATGTCATCGACATAGAGAAATGCTTTTGATTCTAAACCGGATAATGGTATTTTTAACATTCTTTGAAAACTGTTGGATGATATTTTTAATCCGAAAGGTAAACGTTTGAAATGATAATGTCCTTTTGCTGTTGAGAATGCTGTCATATGTCTTGAACTTTTATCTAAAGAGATTTGGTGAAATGAACTTGTCATGTCTAAAGTTGAGAAATATTTAGCTCGTCCTAGTTGATCTAGTACGTCTTCTAATATAGGTAGTGGAAATTTGTCATTTACAATTTTCTTGTTTAATTGTCTGAAGTCAACTACTAGTCGCCATTTTTTTGAATCATTGTCACTCCTTTTCGGTACTATTGATAATGGTGAATTGTATGCGCTTGTTGATGGTTCAATCAAGTCATCTTCTAATAATTTTTCAACTTGTCTATTTATTTCTTCGTGTTGAGAGTGTGGCAGTCTGTAATTCTTTATGTATACTGGTGTATTATCTGTTGATTGCAAATTTTGTGTATAAAAATTGTTTACAGATAAATGTTCGTTGTCTAGATGAAAAATATGCTGATATTTGTTAAAAATTTTGAAAAGAGATGTTTTTGCTTCATTGTCCATACCGTCAATATTAAGTATTTTTGTTAGTTCTTTTAGTCGTTGGTTGTCATTTGATTTCAGTGTTGATTTGTTTTGTCTTACTATATTATAATTGTTCAAAGGTTCCCATTTAATGTCTAGATGGTCTATTCTTGCTTCTTTCTCGGTTGTGTTTAGAATTTTAACGTGACAGTGACCTATTGCAGGTGTAATTGAATTTCCTATAAAAATCCCTTCCTGTATTTCTTCGCTTAAAATTACACTATCTTGGTCTAACTTCAGATCTATAGCACATATTAATTCAGATCTTGGTGGAATACAAAGTGTTCCTATATTTGCTTGTTGAATATTTATTGGTAAAGTTACTTCTTCTTCATCTATTGTCATTTTAATTGTGTTAGTTTCATAGTCACTAATACACATATGTCGTTTTAGAAAATCTGTGCCAATTATTCCATCTGTGGCAATTGGAAAATCTGTATCTACAACTTGAAAATAATGTTTTGTTATACTGTTTTCTATTTTTAATAATATTTCTGTTCCTCCTAATGAATTAACCTCTTCTTTGTAATTCCTACTAGTTTGCATGTGTCATCTGTTAAAATTTGTTGTTGTTCTGGTAAAACTTGTACTTTACATATTGAAATGTCTGCTCCGGTGTCTATTAGAAATGTTAGTCTGTTTTGTGAATTATTGCATTCTAGAGTTATGTAATTCGTCAGTTTGTTTGTTATATTGTACAATTTTAACACTGGTCTCCCGGAGTTGCTTCTTGTGTGCCCTCCGGGGCTTGTCCGTTTCCCGAAGTATTCATCACGTTTACTCGTCTGTAATTTCCTCGATTGTTTCTGTAGTTGTTATTATTTTGTGTATTTCTATTGTAATTTTGAGGTTGAGACCCTCTTTGATTATTATTTGTTGATCTGTTATTATTATTATTTCGAAAATAACTATTTGTGTTCGTTCGGTTGTTGTTATTAGTTTGGTTGTTATTATTATTACTGTAATTATTATTGCGGTTGTTAGTTTGTCCAAAGTTTCGGTTGTGTTCGTACCTCTTAGAATTGAAATTGTTGTTCCTATAGTTAGATCTATTGTTATTTAAATGTCTATTATAGTTTCCTCTAAAACCATTATTTCTTGGAAAAATTCTATTTATGTGTAGAAGTTGAGATTGGTTACTTCGATTAGAATCATTTTCTAGTTCTGATGCTATATTGACTGCATCATTAAGTGTCTGTGGTTGTGCTGCATATACGGTTGATCTATATTTTTCATTCAAGCCATTTTTAAATATAGTCAATGCGTATTTGTCATTCATTTTTGTAATGATTTGTTTTTCTGTCTCGGTCGCTGTTGTTGGTAAATCTTTGATTTGCATAGTGCTTAACTCGCTTATTAGTGTTAAAATACTTTCATTAAAGTTCGAAATTGAACCTTTTTGCGTTAAATTAGATAATGTTGTATGGATAATTGGAATAGTTTTGGTACTCTTATACCTTGCTTCCAACTTTTCTTTAAGTTCACCAAAAGTTTTTGGTTCGCTTACTGCACAAATTGATGTTTTTACGTTATTTGACAATTTAACATTGCAAATGAACTCAATTAAAGATTTTTTTCCCTCTGTGTTTAACACATTATGAATAAGTTCTGTAATTTTTTAAAATGAAGATAGTTCTTTGTATTGTCCATTAAACAACGGTATCGCCTTAATGGCTAATTCTAAATTAAAAGAAGACATTTTTACTTCTTCCTAGTTTTGTTCAACTTCTGTCGTTTTATTTTGTAACTGTTCTAATAGCAGTTGTTTGATTATTGTATAAGTTTTATTAAACTCAATTTTTAATGCATTAACCTTTGTTTCATCTGTATCAATAATAACGAGTGCTTCTAATTTTTCTTTATACTCTTCTATTGATTGTAACTTTTGTAAAATTGTCTCGTAAGAGTATCCTCTTGCTGCACTTTTCTTTAGGTTTGTTAAAATAACTGTCAAACTTTCAATTATGTCCTCGCATTTATTTGCTCCTCTCTTAAATTGGTGCAAATTTTTTTATCATTCTACTTGTTTCTTCCGTAGTGTCAGGGTTAATAACGTCCTCTATCGTTGGTTTTCTGGTCATGCCTATCGTTTCCCAAAATTTAGTTAACCATTCTAATTCTTTTTGTACGTCGCGGGGTTTGGGCATTTTTATCATACTATCCGCGTTAAATGGTGGTGGTGGATTCTTACCTAGCTGTTTCGGTTTGCTTACCTAAAGTATGCATTATAGATCAAAATTTTGTTGATTTTATCTTAACATTTTTAATTCCATTTTTTTTTTTTTATTTTTTTTTTTTTTTTTTTTTTTAAACTTGAGTTGATACATTAACTTTACTCAACTGTTTTTGGACATATTTTTTATAATAGCTATTTATTTTTAAAATCATCAGCACAGCTAAAATGAATACTAATACATATAAAAGATTATGGTCAGTGACCACAATGCTGCTACTAGTGTTGTTATTCAGGGCATTTGTGTTTTCCTTTTTACTTTCTGTATTGCCCATATTGAGTTATTTAAATTAAGTTAAAATTAATTTTTATTATTTTTCTCTTTTTTTAAAATTGCGTCCACCTCCTCTCCGTTGATTATGTCGTCATCATTCATATATTATTGTGTTCAAATAATAGTTCGCAGGGTCGTGTCCGCAGGATCGCCATGTAAGGTTCGTAATATTTGGAGGAAAGGAAAAGGTTAGTATAATTTTAAAAGCTTACTAAGCTTTGTAGTGTTGGCTAAAAAGCCGCTCTTACATTGTCCTTTTTGGTTTAGTTCTTTTGCAGCTAACCAAGCTACTTTTGCAAGAAACAGACCTTTTGAGTTTCTCTGATCTAGTCTTCTAGAATCAGAATTATAATTCATTTATTTTCGGATCGACTCTGCCTTTTATTGGCAAATCGATCACATTCCAATACATATTTCTGGAATTCTCTTTCCAGAAACTCTCTTACAAATATTTCTTACATTCTAATTGTAACATGTAAATATCTTAATTCTAAGTTCCCACCAATACATGAATCCCCATTCCTATTGGAATATTGAAAGAATTATGCAAACGCAGCATAATTCCTTTGTCACAAGCTTCTGTTTGGACTTTGAGTTTGCGAGCACTTACAAAGTGTCAATGCTTCGCTTACTCATGACTTTGCTTACAAAAGTCTAAAGTTTCTGGCTGAGCGTAACTAAACGCTGCAGTGGGTCATTGGGTATTTTACAAACGTATACAAATGTATACAATGTTTGTTAATGACTAAACTACATTGTGGTAGGTTAGTGTGTAAATTAAAGTGTGTGCAATAAGTACACTACACTATTTTTGGCCGTTTACAGTGCTCGACGCCGCACATTTGGAAAATATTAGAAAAATATTATACACAACTTAAATATCACTAAAATTTAAAAATCAAAAAACTATCACTTTTCAGGACACTTGTTTGCTGCAGAGTGTACAATTTCTGACTAGAAAAACATTTTCTTATTCGTTTTGTTTGAGTTAGCAAAAACTAAGTCTATATGTGTTCACAAAAAGAATGAACGACAACAATAGCGACAAATGCTGCACAGCACAAGATAAATTCGAAAATTTCTTGGTGTATTTCAGATGTACTCGGTATGTAAATGTGTATCTCGAATACATAGCATTGTAGTCTGCAAAAAAGCAACTGTACAAAGAGAACAAACGATAAGCAAGTTCTGTACTCATTCTGTTGAGAGCCTGCCGAATGTTGTACAGTGCTCGCTTCAGTTTCTATTTGTTATGCAAGTACTGCACTCTAGCTTAAAATATGATTCGAAATGTTGTTCATAGCAGTTGTGTATACTTTGCAGCAGGCAAAGCAAATGTATTCATGCAGATGTCTAGTGTCTACTACTTAAACAACAAACAATGCGTTTGGAGCTTGTGAAACAGTTTAACACCATAAATCTTGATTTAAAAACTGATGAAACGGCGAAAACCAGAGGGGGGCTATCAACATTGTTGGAAATCTAGCTAACAAACTTTTTGGCGTATTAGACTCTGAGTATGCTGAAAATATTTCAAAAACCATCAACCAGATTAATAGAAACGAAGAGATTTTGTCAAACATGACTCAAAGCCAGACCTCAGTCTTTGATTCAACTTTAGATATAGTCAGTAGAGACTGAAGCAATCGCACTAAAAATAAATAATTGCTGGAATGGACAAGCAACATATCAAAGCAGTTCAATGATGTCGACAAACGTATAAACCTTGTGGAAATCTACGTATCAACAGTAACCCAACTTTCATTAATGGCCTCGAAAATAGTAAAAATTCAAGCTGATATAATTGATGTATTAGCCGATACTCGACATGGTAGAATCAATCCACTATTAATAACATCACAACAGCTCCAAGAACAAGTAATAAAGATAAGAGGGCATCTATCGCTGTACCTTGGACTCCCTTTTGATCAACATGATGTGCTCGAATTATATAGATTACTATCATTTCTAAATGGCATCACATACAACCATATTATTTTTATAATAAAATTACCATGGACTGATAATGAGCAATTTGACCTCTTCAATCAAAAACATTCGTGTTAGCTATTACATCTCATCGAGATCAATATTTTACATTAACTGATGCCGTTATTAAGGTTTGTGTGAACATCAAACCAACAACAAATCATTTATTATGCTCGGATAAACAAGTAAAGTACCAAAAGAGATTCGTTCAAAATCAGCTTGATAAAAAACAAAACCGATTCCACTTTTATTATGGAAGAAATCAAAACCGATACTACTTGGCAACCATTACAACATACAAATCAATGGAGAGTTGGATCAAAATTTATAACACAATTTAATGCAGTTTGTAATGGCTTCAAATTTGATCCAAACTACAAGGATCAAATTTGCTTACTCTACACGATGGTTGTATACTTAAAAAACACACTGCAACCATCCACACTCATCAATCGTTCACAGACACTCTTTATGTATCACATGTTGGATTTAGTGAACTGTTGGCTAGCAACATTTCCAAAACACGTATACTCTACAATTATTCGCCTTTGGATCTGAGCAAGGAATTACACCAATTAAAACGAAACGCTTCCCGAAACCATTAAGATGAACAAAATTATTGAATTCCCTCAACAATTTCAATTCGCAAACACTCATCATTACTTTTTTTTTAAGCTTTGAACAAAGAATTTCAGGTATAATACTTATTTAGTCAAGTCTGCCTTGGTTAGAACTGGAGTGATAGGTTAGTGGGAGAGAAGGGACAATCAAGGGAAACATGTGTAGGATGTTCTAATAGTGGTGGAAAGCCGTAGAAACATGTGAATTTGAACCTGAGGCAAGTGTTATGCCTTTACCTCAGTCAATTCAAGTTATAAGGCAATTTCATCCACTAACTTTTCTTCCACCAACTACAACTTCAAGTCGTAAATATATGAGTTTTCAATTTCAGTTGGTCAGAAATGATAGAAAATTGTAAAAGCGAAGATTAAAGCGTAGGATCATGGCCTTACCGGGATTCGAACCCGGGACCTTTGGGATGGCAGTCGAGGGCTCCCGGAATTTACGCTCGATGAACTAACGTCCGAAAAAAGAAATGGAAAAAAGCCCGATTTTCGATAGCATCGAATTTTGGAAAAAACGCCCGAATTTGAAATGACAATTGAGCCCGAAAGAAGGAAATTACGCCCGAATGGTTTGGAAATTAAGCCTGAAAAAAAATGGAAACTATGCCCGAAATTTTCAGCAGTGTTTCGGGCTTTATTTCCAAATTCTTCGGGCGTAATTTCCGTGATCCAGATTCAATGTACGACTATCAAGATATTAAACAACAGATTTGAGTAGTAAATTAAGGCTCTCCGCAAAATCGCCCAAAAAAAATAATGAAAAATCACCCAAATTTTTTCCATACGAATTTGGGTGTTTTTTTATATGAAAAATTGCGCGATTTTGCATTTTTTTTTTGGGTAAAATTTCGTTTTTTGCTTTTGGGCGAAATTCACCCTAATCAGCCTTATTCCAGGATCCGTCTTTGCTGTGATTTTCTTTCGGATTCGTAAAGTTGTATTCTACGATCCGAATCGTTACGTCGTATTCGAAATTCGTAACATTGTTATTCCACGTTCCGAACCCATCAACATTTGACAGTTGTTTTTGCGGATTTCTTACGACAGGTTTCTATTGGCGGAATTAATTTTGAACAAGAATTTTAAAGTATAATTGTTGCAGAGTTCGTGTGTGAATTATGTGTTTTCTTTGAAAATAAGCTGCATTTAGGAAAAAATGTAAGTATTTTCATTTAAATCACCAAAACAAATTTATTGTCTGTTTTTATAGGTCAAAAACAACAAACAGAAACCAATACGTGCGTTTGGTCAGCTTAATGACTGAAAGGCCAGATTTGGCGCAGGGATTTAGCAAGGACTCCAAGGAAAATGTCATGCGTTTCTGGGAGAACGCCAGTGCGCAGCTCAACAGCCTCGGGCCACCAACAAAGGATACTTCCAGCTGGAAAAAAGTAAGTAAAGTTTTAATGGTTTTTGTTGATACCTATGGCTAGTTTTTCATTGCGGAATGGCGTCAACAGAGGCAGCCACCAACTGCAAAAGAAGAATCGACCTAAAAATTTTAGGAAATATTTTGGGCAATTGTTCATTTGTGTTGTGGGTGATTTTGCACATTAGATTTTGGGTGATTATTCAATTGAACGATCACCCAAATTTTCAGAAATCATTAATCACCCAATATTAAATTTTTAAGTGCATTTAATTCATTTTATTAAAAGTTCTTAGGCCCTTTTTCCCAACTTTTGACCCCTTTAACTTCTTAACTAAAATTTGCTTCAATTAATAAATAACTTATAAAAATAAAATGCCTTATATAATTTCGAATTTTTGAGTGATTGTTCAGTGTTTTTCGGAAACCATTCATAAAGAGCAAACACCTGAAGATTTGTGCTTTTGTTAATTTGTGTTTTTGGGATATCGTTAATTTCATGTTTGGACGATTTTGCATTTTTTGTTATATTCAGTTTTTAATTTTGGACGATTATGCTTTGGGCGATTGTTCGTGAAGCCAGCCTCTGATGTTGACGGCATTCGATATTTAAGAATTAAGGCTGTAAAAGTCATAATCAGTTTGAATAAATTGGACTAATTCCACTACGAATTTTACCATCTTAACTATTTAACCATCTTTGAATTTAATGCAGGTTTGGCTGAATTATAAATCCTTTATAAAGCGGAAATTATCGCAGAAAAAGGCAGAGTTTAGAGCAACTGGAGGCGGACCAAACAAATTACACAAATTTAATGATTTAGAAGAAAGTGTCATTAAACTCACAGGTCTTGAAACCTGTACATCTGGGGCCTGTTTCTCAAAACTACAAGTTCACAAGCTCACAAGATACAAGTTACAAGTGTATTTTCTACAAGCGCTTGTAAAAACTGTTTCTCAAACATTTTCACAAGTCTTATTGCTTTTCTACACTTGTAGATTTTCCATTTGTTGAAACATGCCACTATTTTTTAAAACTCGATCGTCTTATTGCTTTTCTACACTTGAAGATTTTCCATTTGTTGAAACATGCCACTATTTTTTAAAACTCGAGCATCATGCGTACTTCCAGGCCAATTAGCGTATGAATAAATAATAAAATTGCAAGTCCGGTCCACAAACAACCATGACGTTATTAAGTGGTTTCCATGTCGGTCTACATAAGCTTCTTCGTGTTCAGTAGGAGCATCTATTTTTATGAGAGTTCCATCGATGCATCCGCAGACCATTGGCATTCCTTTTATGGCAAAGAAGCATTCTACGATCACCTGAACATTTTCTGGTCATTTTACGTAAAGTTGGGGTAACGTATTATTCACATCACTTACAACATTCTGGATAGCTCTGCAAACATTGGCTTTGCTAACACCATGCATATCTCCAATTGCATGGTACTGCGCTCCTGTCCCCATCCAATGGAGAGCAATTTGCAATTGTAATTCAACGGACATGGCATTGCTTCTTCCAGTACATCTTTTCAATTGGCGTCCTTATAGGTTGCCAAGATATTCCAGCTTATGTGCTGCCAAGCGAAACCTCTCGTTGAATTCATACGACATCTCAAAATATCCATAATTTATCTGCGGTCTAATAATCCTTGGTCTTCTGATAACTATGAATTCCTCATCACTACTTGAATCACTTGACCACATTTCTCTGACAGCTTTTATTTTTGGATAAAAATTATTTTTATTTTTGATTATTTATGTTTCTTGTAAATATTTGAAGAGACTTGCGAGACTGTCATAATTTTTGACAGATTGCCACAAGCTACAAGTGTTAAAGTAAGTTTTGAGAAACAGAATTTCATTTTTAATTATTTTTGAGACTTGTAAAAAAGGCAAATAGACTTGTAGCTTGTATTCTGCAAGTATATTTTCGAGAAACAGACGCTTGTTCAATTACTCCGTTCTACAAGTATTTCACTTGTATTATAAGACTTGTATTTTTTGAGAAACAGGCCCCTGGTGGTTGTGGGATTAGGATCTTCACAAACTAATCCAGCAAAGACTGAATTTGTGGATGCAGAGTATTTAGACCAGTCTATGAGGTCAGAGCCCGAAAGTCCCTTATTAAATCGGCCTCAAAGCCGCGCTTCACAAAAAAGACAGCCAACAACAGCAATTATTTTGCAAGAGCAGGTAAACACACAAAAAGAATATTACAGAAGCTCTATGGAGTTCCAAAAACATCAAAAGGAGAAGTTTACAGAAATCGCAACATCCCTTAGAAGGCTCGCTAGAGTAAGTGAAAAGATGCATGATTTGGAAAAAGAGAAAATCGCTGAACTTCGTCGCCACAATTTAGTCCGCGAAAATCTACAAAAGGAAGAACTTGATATAAAAATGAGAACGCTGCAAATCGAAGAGTCACAATTGTGACCAAATAGTAATTTTCAATTGTTTTTTATGAAATTTTAGCACTTTAGTGCCAGACTTTTGAGCGAAGCTCATAATTATATTTGAGTCGAAAAAAGTCAAAAGTGAGTAAGTCCAGATTGGTTTAACTGATATAGAACAACTAAAATTATAATTATTTCAGAGCTGCTTGAAGATTAAGATTTAACTATTGCTGTGTATTTTGGGGTGTTTTGGTCAATATGTGTTTGGATGTAAAATAATTAAAAAATTTTTCTTAGGACTGTTTTTCTCAAAGTTTTGTAATTGGGTTCTGTAAACTTTTCCATTTGATGTTTATGGAACTCCATAGTTTCTGTAATATTCTTTTTGTGTGTTTACCTGCTCTTCCAAAAGAATTGCTGTTGTTGGCTGTCTTTTTTGCGAAGCGCGGCTTTGAGGCCGATTTAATAAGGGACTTTCGGGCTCTGACCTCATAGACTGGTCTAAATACTCTTCATCCACAACATCAGTCTCTGCTGGATTATTTTGTGAAGATCCTAATCCCACAACCACAGCTCCTTCTACACCATCAGGGAATGCCAATTTACTGCAAAGATGAAGTAAAATTAACATTAAGGAATAATTTAAATTTGGGTTTCAAAAATAATAAAACAAGCACTGAAAAACGATTAACATTGAAAATTAAATGTTATTTTTTTAATGCCAAATTTAAATTATTTCTTAATGTTAATTTTACTTAATTTTTTCTATAAATTGACACAAATTTACTTAAACACACAGCTATAGTGTTATTCTAAGGAAGTGATCGTTTTGATCGTGCATCTCTTTTGATTTTTGAAGACTCACTTACTATATGAACCTATAATACTTTATTTATAACGAATGATCTCAGCGCACAAGCGCAACATGTGCCTTTTTATTATAAAATATTGAATTGAAATATATGTGTTTTTGTTTCAACGAATATATTGAAATAAAAATTGAAATGAAATACAAAAAATAAATGTGATAAACATACATACTTAAAATTAAATTTAAATTAATATGTTTTAATCAGACAAATGTTCTTAAAATATTTTCTCTGGTCTGTGGCGCCACAATATTATAACTGGCAGAAATCACATCCACGCCTTCAGGTTCAGGTGGTTCTTCTTGGTATTCCGATTCAACATATTCAATACCAAAGTGTATGCAGATGTTATGGAGAGCACACGCTACATTTATTATTCGACATGCTTGTACTGGTGAATAATGTAGTCCCCGAGCACATAATAGACAACGAAATCTATTCTTTAGAACACCAATGCTTCTCTCAACTAGATTTCTTGTTTTTCTGTGTTTTTTGTTGAATACACTTTTGCGGCTGCCTTCCTCTGGAGACCGAAATGGCGTTATGAGCCATGGCTCTAAAGGGTATCCCGCGTCGCCTTTGAAATGTACCATAAATTTTGGTTGCATATGAAAATGGAAACATATTATTAATTGTGTTCTATGTGTTACACTGTGCTCTGATATTACCGAGAATGAAAGAATTTCTTTTTCCATCCAGAAATTTTTGGTGGAAATATTCCCTTGCGCTGCTTAAATTCCATATGTGGGAATCGTGGTTGCATCCAGGATACCTAGGATCCACATATCGAATGCGCAGTTCGTAATCGCAAATCTTGAAAGACAAGAGAGATTTCCATTTTTTTGCAAGACTAAAAATGAGTGGTATATAATCAAAAGTGTTCTAAGCTTTTTTTAAGAAATTTCGTTTGGCATAAGAGATGACTACCTTATTATCATACTGTTTACCAAGAATACACCTAAAAAAATATTTGAAGTTATAATTTTTGACATTAAGTTCATGATTAACTTTTATTCGAGCTATTTTTTCAAATTGATAATTTGTGAATATTATTTGCTACTGGATAATTTATGAATATATTTCAGTTTTTTATGATCAATTTTCAAGTAAATTAAGCATTAATCATGCTGAAAAAGTAGCTACAAAATTTCTCTGAGTGTTCTACTACTAGTTTTACCTCTATAGTGTTTAAATGAAGAATTAAAATTTCAGATAGTTATTTTGTAAATAGAAGCAGATTGTTGTAGTGTTAACACCTATTTTTTTTTTGTTTCTCAAAAAGTTTTCAAAAATGAAAATTAAGAATTTTGATTATATACGTTTATCTCATAATTTAATTCAAAAATATCTTAAAAATTTACCAGCATAACGTTAAGACTATAAAATCCTTTTCGCTTAAGGTACAAAAACTTTTCCTTTGCTGGTGCAATTATCTTTACATGTGTCCTATCGACGCATAGTATAACTCCCGGAAATCTGCATTTGGAATAAAATTCCATTTTTGCTTTACGCTTTTCGTCTTCCGTCATTTCCAATTTAATCCATTCAGGGCATAGTTTTTTTTTCTAAAATTTTTAAAAGTTTTGATAATGTTTTTGAGACAGTCGGTTGTGCCATCCACGTCATCCACGTCATGGTCCTTTCCAACTCCATGGTCCTTTCCAACTCCATGTTGGTAACCACCTTCTGCTAAAAATCTCAATAATGCCATTAAATGCGATATAGGTGTTAATGCTGAACAGTTACGACTGGCAGGAAGCTCATCTTCCAAAATATTTAAAACAAGCCTGAATGCGGGTTTATTTAAGCGGAAATTTTTTTTAAACCTACGGATTTAAGAAGAGTAAAATTAAAAATGGACATTTAATTTTTTTTGTTTTTTGTTCAAAACCGAAACCCATTTCACTCAATAAATTTTGTGAAAATTAACCAAAACATGACGCAAGCCATTGATCTAAGCAGCAAATGTTTTACAACGTTTCTTATGTAGACGTTAGAAAAAGTTAATTACACCAAGCCAACACAATCAAAAACTTGTGTCGAAAAATGTCGAAAGTGTATTAAACGCGTTTTGAAAATAATTTTTTTTTTGCAAAAATGCTGATGTTAAATACCGGACAATTCATTGCGGCAGGAAATAATTCAATCTAGAGATGATTCGCGGCATGCTTAGGTTAGGTTAGGTTGACGTGGCTGTCTCCTATGAGACACACTTAGGCCAGTTTGGGCCGTTGTGATACCAGGGGTTAATTATTTCCACTCTATCTGAACCAGTTGGAGCTATGTATGAAGCTTTGTATTCGGTAGACCGAAGTTTTTGAGAGTTCGTCTAGGTCACTGTAGAAACAGTTACCTAGGAAGAGATGGCGCTTTCTGGCCAGCGATGGGCATGTGCAAAGAAGGTGTGTTGTGGATTCAACCTCCTCCTCATCTCTGCAGCTTCTGCTGAAGTCGTTATGGGGAATATTCAGTCTTCGGGCATGGTTTCCAATCAGGCAGTGTCCTGTTAGAACGGCTATTACTATATTTATTTGGTCCCTTCTAAGGGATATTGGTTCTTTTGAGCGTCTTAAGTTCAGTGTTGGCCAAACTTGACGCGTTATACTGCATGTACTACCCGTTGACCACCTGATGTTGGTGTTAACAAGGGAGAGCTCATTTATCAGTAGCTTACATGTTGCGAGAGGTATTCCAATTTGTTCCTTATCTGTCGAGAGGGGTTTGGTGGTTCCGTTTCTAGCGAGTTCGTCTGCTTTGCAGTTACCTTGGAAGTCTCTATGTTCGGGGATCCAGCATAGGAATATATTATTATTATTATTATTATTATTATTATTATTATTATTATTATTATTATTATTATTATTATTATTATTATTATTATTATTATTATTATTACTTTCAAATTCGTATAATAAGAACAAGTTCTTTTTCTATACAAAGTGATGACTTGAGAAATACAATATTACAAATTAAATTTAACACAAGTTAAGATTGCTTAAATACTTAAAGAAATATAATGACTAAGTAAGAATAAAATTAAATGACTCTTGAAGTTATATAAGAATTTAATTGAGGAAATTTAAGGAAGAAAACAAAAGAACAGAAAAATTTAAGAAAGAAAGAGAGAGCTGGTTACCATTTGTAAAGTAGTTAGTTAAAAAATTTAAATATAGCTTGCCTAAAGCTTCCAATACCATCAATGTTTTTTAAGTGATTGGGTAAAGAGTTCCATAGTCTGATGGCGTTAATGAAAAAAGTCTAGTAGAGTTAAGGTATTTAAAATTAGGTACAATTAGCATGTTACTTCGACTAGACTGGCAGAATTGTAGTTTGTCAAAAAGATATAGTGGAGTTTTATAGTGAATTAGCTTATGAAGAAAAATGCAGTTTCTGGCGTTGATGTAGTTAGTAAGGCTACAACCAAGGATAGAATTCCTATACTGTGATAGATGATCAAATCTTCGAATGCCGTAGACATACCTTGTTGTATGATTAAACGCTATTTGCAGTTTATGTTCAGAACACGAATCTAATTTACTGTATACAATTTCCGAATAGGTAATTATGGGTAAAATTAGATGTATCACGAGCTTACGTCTTGTTTCAACGGGTGTAAATTCGGCAGACATTCTAAGATTTCGCAAGATGTAGTATATTTTGCGAATGATACTATTTACATGATCACTACATGTTAGTGTTGAGTTGATGTGAAAGCCAAGACTCACAACATTAGTCACAAACTCAAGTTTTTTGTCGCCAATAAACAAGTGTGGAATATTTTCAAAATACATTTTCGACGCTGAAATCGGTAGCACAAAAGACTTAAGCGCATTTAGCTGTAGACCATTGCTAATGGCGCACTGGTTAATATTGCAGAGATCTTCATTCAGTCTATAGCTTAAGTCTTCTAAGAGACCCGTTCTACGCGAGAGATATAATTGAACATCATCCGCATAGGCATGCAGGGAAGAATACCTACATGTTGAGAAGATGTCATTTATAAACACGGAGAACAGCAAAGGACCAAGAATGGAGCCTTGGGGCACTCCACTTCGTACCAATTTAAATTGAGAAAACTTATTTCCGACTCTAACTCTTTGCAATCTATTCGACAAGTAGCTTTCTAAGAAACTTACAGCACTGTCACAAAAACCATACCAACATTTAAATTTCTGGCATAACAACAAGTGATTAACAGTATCGAATGCTTTTGAAAAGTCAAGCATGCAAAGAAGAGCAACCAGACCATCATCGTATGATTTTCTGATATCATCTAATACTTTCATTGTAGCGGTTGTGCAGCTATGACCAGCACGAAAGCCGGATTGTAAAGGAGAAAGCATGTTATTTCTGTTCAAAAAAGATGAAATCTGATCTGCCATAATAGATTCGCATATCTTAGACAAAGAGGACAGAATACTTATAGGTCTGAAGTCACTGGCTTCAGACGCTAAAGCTTTTTTGGCAACAGGTATTACTTTTGCAATTTTCCAGGAGCGAGGGAAAAAAGACGTATTAAAACAATAATTAATTATATGTGCTAGTGAACTAACATAAGTACGTGGGGTAAAATAAGTTTTATAAATTTAACTGAAATACCATCCTCACCAGTAGCATTTGATTTTATTTTCATTATGCACTTGCCAACATCACTCTCGCTAACAGCAGAAAACTGAAAATTAGGTTCAACTAGTACATCTACAATTGTTCTGCTTCCCAGAGTACCATTGTTTGAAAGAAAGAAATTGTTCAGTACGTCGGGATCTACGTTACAATCACCAGCAGATTTTTTCCCAATACCAAGGTTCTTTAAGTTCCTCCACAGCACTTTAGCAGGAAGTGAGGTATTCAGCTTAGCAGAGCAATAGATGATTTTAGATTGTTTCGTTTTTAGTACTGAAGCATTTCTGGCAACTCTGTAGTTTTCCCAGTTCTCCGGTGAAGGGTCCTTTTTCCACCTACTATGCATTTTATTGACCGATAAATTGACCGAGAAATTTCTCGGTCAATTGTGTTCAAACTTAATAACACGCACAACACAATTGATCATAAGAAGCTAGGTCAAAGTCCTTTCAAGGGCTGAAATGGCCAGTTATTTTTTTTTTTATTTTTTTTATGCATTTTATTACGTTTTTTTATTGCATTTTTCACGTTACTGTTAAACCATGGACAGGAAGCATTTTTGATAACAGTGGTACGAGTGGGAACATGTCTTACGAAAAGATTGTTGAGCATACTAGAAAAAAATTCTACTTTTTCGTCAATACCAGGGATAAACCATATATTATTCCAGGGAACTAAATACACATCATTATACAGTGCAGGAAAATTAATAGATTTAAAATCTGAATATGATATTGTTTCTGAAAAACATGTACGAGATAACATTATGTCTAATGTGCAAAAGATCAAGTCATGATCAGAAATGAAATAAATCTGATCAAACAGAAGGACAGTTGATAAATCAGAGACAATAAAATAGTCTAGAAGACTAGGGACGTTATTATGCGAAAATCGCGTGGGCATAGATTCATTCACAATTGACAGACCGACGGACGAAACATTTTCATACATAGACTTAGTGACGTTATCATGACATAACAGATTAACATTAAAATCCCCACACAACAAAATAATTAAAGTCAATTGCCAGATCAGAGAGTCCAGAAAAGAAAGTATTCAGACTATGACATTTATTAGGGTTATAAACGCAAGACAGAAGTACTTTTGTAACATTATCACATATACTAAGATTCAGAAATTCAACGCTATCACCAGCAGATTTATTAATGATTGTAGCATTTAAGTTTTTTCGGCAATAAATAGCTACCCCACCCCCTCTCTTATCCATTCTGTCATTTCTAAATAAGTTAAAATTTTTTATATCAAAAACACTGTCGTTAACATCAGGACAAAACCAAGTCTCTGAAACACATATAACATCTAAAGAAGATTCCTCAGCCACAAACTTCAAATAGTCTAACTTATAAGTATTAAGGCTTCTGGCATTGAAATGTACAATTTTAAGACCAGGATAACGACTACACAACACATTTAACAAGACTTTACAATTTTCATTAGCGCCATTGCAGTAATTGTTAGAACCAATCATAGGATTGAAGATAAACAGAAACATTAGGCAAACTAAATAGAGTACAAACTGATATTAGGTACAAAGAAAAAAGATTTCAAAAAATAGTAGCAACTAGTAACCAGGTAAATCTTAAAGTAATATTACTAAAAAAATTAAAAAGACGAAAAGAAAAAGATAGGCATAAATAAGAAAGCTTATTTAACTTAGCATAAGTAACATACATAAATATACATTTAATATTAATTCTCATTTCCAAATTTATCATCATCCAGCTCACCCGCAGCAACAGCAGAAAGTTGGTTGTAGCTTTCTATTAGCAAGCTCTCACCATTCTCAACCCGCTTGATAAAAATAAGCCCCTTCTTCGCATATGCAGAAAACAGCTGTTTGCGATGCTTTAGTTTTATTGCACCCTGTAGAAGTTGACGGCTACGCTTAGTCAAGCTTTCATTTAAGTATATGCTTGAGTTAGAGTTGAGTCCCAAGTCATTCAGCGAGAGGTTTTTTCTATTTTTTCTTCGATAAGTGGCTGCAGATCGAAGAACAGAATCTCTCTCATATGAGCTGGCAAACTTAACAACAATTGGAGTGCTTCTTGCGTTGCGCGCATTACTTCTCACTCGAAACACACTCTTGAGCTGCTCTGCCATCTCATTTAGAGATCTGCGGCAACTTAGGACTGTTTTTGATGTTATTTCAACAGATTCCAGGCCTTTCAAAGCGGCTTGACTATCAGATAGAATGCAAATATCTTTTGCTAATATTTCGTTCATCTGAAGCCAAGTGACTGCTTCATGTATGGCAGTGACTTCCGCTTGGAAGACACTGCAGTGGTCGGGGAGCCTAAAGGCAGAGTTAATGTTTAGGGATTCAGAGTAGACTCCTCCCCCTACTTTGCCATCTAGTTTTGATCCATCAGTGTAGATTCTAGTGGCATTGTTTGGTGGAGGGCTTCCAATCTCCCATTCGTATCTGGAGGGGATAGATACATCAAACTTTTTGTGGAATAAAAGTTTTTGAGTGTTGTAGTCTTTGTTCTTGGGTATTTGAGGAGTGAGTTTCCTGGTGTCAGTGTGTCCTATTGTGTCCTCTTTCCATTGGGAAGTGGCTTCTAGACGGATCGCTGTGTTTGCAGCTATTCGTTTTGTTAGGATATCTAGTGGAGTTAGATGGAGCATAGTATCGAGTGCGTCAGTAGGAGTGGTTCTTAGCGCTCCACTGATGCACAGCTCTGCTGACCGTTGAACTTTGCGAAGTATATTGAGGTGTGTTTGTTTGTTTAGTGCTGGCCACCAGACTATAGCACCGTATAACAATATTGTCCTAATAACAGCTGTATAAAGTCAGTGAGTTACCCTAGGTTGTAATCCCCATTTGCTACCCACTGCTTTCTTACATGTGTATAGGGCTATATTGGCTTTTTTGGCTCCCTCGAGCAGGTTGGGTTTCCAATTTAGTTTCCTATCTAAAATGAGACCCAGGTATTTTGCTTGGTCTGAGAAGTTTAGTCTTGTATTTCCCAGTTTTGGAAGACTGATAGTGGGCAAGTTGTGTTGTCTGGTAAAGATCACTAACTCGGTTTTATCGGGGTTAACGCTAAGTCCACAGCCGGTAACCCAGTTTGCGAGAGTGTTAAGACAATTTTGCATAATATCTCAGAGGGTGGACACATATTTACCTGAGGTGACGATAGCAACATCGTCGGCATAGGCTATCACCCTGCACCCCTCTCGTTCTAGTTTACCCAGTAGTTCATTTACCACTAGGTTCCAGAGTAGAGGCGAGAGAACTCCTCCCTGAGGTGTTCCCCTTGGTACAGATCTTAGCGTGGATGCTGCTCCGAGACTCGCGCTTATAATCCTGCCTACAAGCATTTGATTTATAAGTGCTATCAGAATCCACCCTAAGCTCCGTCAGCGCATTTGTGATAGCCTCCGCCTTGACATTGTTAAAGGCACCTTCTATGTCAGTGAAGGCTATCATTGTATATTCCTTTTGATGAAGGGACTTTTCAATGATAGATACTATGGAGTGGAGAGCCGTTTCCACAGATTTGCCCTTGGTGTAGGCGTTTTGTGCGGGTGAGATAGGATTTACTTCTATTTTTTGTCTCAAGAAGATGTCTATTAGTCTCTCGAGAGTTTTAAGAAGAAAAGATGAGAGACTGATTGGTCGAAGGTCTTTTGGGTTTACGTGCGAGCTTCTTCCTGCCTTAGGTATAAAGACTACCTTCACGTGTCGCCATTGTTTTGGGATGTGATTTAGGTCAAGACAGCTTTGATAGATTGTCATAAGCCATTGGCTTATGATGTCGTAAGTTTTTTGAATTTCAATTGGGGCTATGCCGTCAAGTCCTGGAAACTTAAACGGTTTGAAGCTTTCTATGGCCCATTTTAGCTTCGATTTTGTAATTATTTGTAGAGAGTTGTCAACGGA
This sequence comes from Pherbina coryleti, assembly GCA_943735915.1. NCBI lineage: Eukaryota > Metazoa > Arthropoda > Insecta > Diptera > Sciomyzidae > Pherbina > Pherbina coryleti. The sequence continues at coordinate 108,818,402 of OX030948.1, read as the reverse complement.
TGGAAAATGCACCTCTCGTGTTGGAGCAATCCCTTTCTTTGAACAGCCCGGGAAGTGAGTTTCTACCAAAACATTAAGAGATTCTTCACTGTTGGTGGTCCAGGTTCCGTCTTCTTTTTTCATGAAGCTTGGGTTAGGTGGACTAGATGCCAGAATTTTCCTAAGTCTCGACGCCTCGGAGGTTTGTTATATTTCTTCACAAAAATTTCTCCACGATTGTCGTTCAGCTTTGCGTAATTCTTTTTTATACTCTTTTAGAGCCATTTTGTAGATTGTCCACGCATCTGTGGGTCTAGTGGCTTTTGCCTTATTGAAGAGTTTTCTGCTCTTCATTCGGAGCTCTTCTAGTTTAGTGCCCCACCAAGGTGGCTTTTTCTTTCCTTTTGGTGTTTTGAGCGGGCACGCAGTGTCAAGAGCTTTATTCATTGACGCAGTGAGTTTGTCTACTAAGTCATCTAAGGAGTTTTTACAAGTGGGGAGACAAGATGGTCCGTTAGAAAGTTCTGTCATTAGTGTTTCTGTATAGAGATCCCAGTTGACTTGCTTGAGATTACGGAAACTACGTGATCTCGGAGCAAAGTCATCTATGTCAAAAAGAATATATCTATGGTCAGAGAAGGAATGTTCTTTTGAAACTCTCCAATTCTTGATTCTATTAGATATATTATCGGAGGCAAGAGTAATGTCTTAAACTTCCTGCCTATTGCTAATAATAAAGGTAGGTTCACAACCCACGTTACTTATGATAAGGTTAGTAGTAAGGATGTAATCAAAAAGAGACTCACCCCGTTTGTTGGTATCTGAGCTTCCCCAGATCCCATGATGGGCGTTAGCATCGCACCCGATAATCAAGTCCTTGTTTTCTGCTGCCGCTTTGGAGACCAGGTCTTTTAAGACGTCTTCCGAGAGGACTTCGTGGTCGTGGCCCATGTATGCTGATGCGAGCCACAAGCTGTTATGGCCCGTCTCGACACTTATGGCCACAGTGTCCTTGTTGCTGAAATTAGAGAGAGTAAAAACACTCAGATTGTTTTTAATTAGAATACACGCCCTCGGTTTACCTTTCGCTTTGGTGTAGATAAGCGTGTATGAAGGGGTCCTGAGTCCACATACCAGGCCGCATACTACCCACGGCTCCTGGATCAGGACAATATCTTCTCCGCCCTTGATAAGACGGAGAGTGAGACTGGCGGACGCAGCCTTTGAGTGGTAGAGGTTAATCTGTACTACTCTCAGCATTAGCGCTGCTAGTAGTGGGACTAACCTCCACGACAGTAATGTCGGACTCATCGTCCGATTTGAGGAGGTCATCCTCTAATGAGGATAACCGGAGGGATTGTGCTAGCTCTGTATCAGAGCTAGCCTCATCTGGTGCAGGAGTGCAGGATTGAGGAGATGAGACGTTCTTAATTGAACTGGAAGCCTGCTCTTTCTCCAATAACGCCTCATCTTTTTTGAAGACCTTCATTTCTATGGAGGTGAAACCATAGTCTACCACGTAACTTTTGGATGACAAGATAGCCAGGGACTCCTGATTGATTACAAAGGTTGCCGATCTGAAGTCCCCTTTTGGCTCTTCAACCCTTGTCACCTTCCAGTTACCTGTAGGTAGATCATGGTCAGAAGGTTCGGCAGGGATCCGGGAACGCGCTCTTGGCCGGTTAGGAATCTGATCCCTTCCTTCAACCTCGATTTTAGCGCCCGGCCATACCTCCCCTATCCTGGAGATCGCGATCTTGTAGAGGTCGACTGACCTCTGGTCGGCGCAAGCGATCAGCTTCACGTGGCCCTGATGCCATCCACTGTCGCGACAAGAAGGGCCTTTGCCCGGAAATTCCTTCATAATTGGAATGAAGATAGTAGCCATTTTGACTATGCTGCCGTCCGGATCGCTTTTTTCGATGACCGCAATGGTTATATGCCCAGCTAAGACATCGCTGAAAAGCTTTGGAGTGGTTGTGTTACCACAAATTTTTTTAGCCATCGGCTGAGAGACCTCCTCAAGAGATCTCTGTCGCTTTGCAGGCGTTGGTTTTGGGGGAGCCTTGACTTCTCCTATGATGCCTACCGCCCACTTCAAGGAAGCTTTCTGCTCCACGGTACGCTGGTTTTCCGGTATGCGCAAAACGTGGTCCCGTACTCTTAGCGCTTTTTTCCGTGCAGCTTTGTCTGTCCTCTTCGTGGGTGGCGCACTTTTAGCCGAAGCAGGCTTGGTGGCCAGAGCAGCAGTTTCCGTCGCAGATTTTTGTGGAGGAGCGTTAAAATACCGCATGTCTGTAGGGCGTTTGCCCAATTGAGCGTTTTAAGACCGCGTGTCTGATGCAGCTGGAGGCTGCATCTCGTTGGCATTTTGAGACTGCCCGTCTTGTAAAGTTTTGTTTAAATTTAAGGCACTCATTCTGGTTTGTGCGACCACTCCCTCCTCGTTAGGCGAAGAGAGTTAAAATGACAGGCTCTGATACCCATCCTCGAGCGGAATCGGAACCGCATTCAAAAACAATGCAGCCTTCGCGTGGAGCCCCGATCCAGCCCGAGACTCGGTTCAGGGTCTGCCATTACAGTGGTCAGTAAAATAGTGGGGAAAATATGTCCACCGCGCCCTAACCCCAATGCCGCGGTAAGGCCACAGTTACTCCCTGAGGCGGCGAGGTATCAGAGAGGCTCCGTTATAATACAGGCAGTTTTATACTCCCTGCCTGCAAACTATCCAATGGGCACGGAAAGGCATAACACCCTGGATTAGGGAGTCGGATAGCTCTTTGTGCATTGCTCTTCAACAGCCTGTATGACATGGGTGACCCTACCAGGAACCGAAACTCCAGTCATCATAGCCCGTTGAGTCTTTGCAACCTAAGCCCCTACACCGCAACAAGGTGGCTATCCAGCGAAGAGGCTATCGCGGCATGCTTGATCGTTGACAAAATAAGTTTTCATCTACTAAGTCGAGCACTTGCAAGATCTTTGAAGCTTGCACAACTTACATTTCGTCATCCATTTCAAAAGGATCACTGTAGTCTCTCAATACTTTTCGCCGAATTTTCAACGCTGTTTCTTTAAGCATATCCTCCTCATGCTGTGCAAAAATGGAAATCGCAATGGAATTTATTTTAAAACAGAATTTTGTGACACTTTTTAAAAACTTTAATTAATCACTTCTTTTACAGTTCTTCTTCTTTTGAAGTAATTCTTTTAAAACACAATTTATGTGACACTTTTTAAACACATTAATTTATCACTTCTTTTAAAGTGTCTTGTCTTCTGTCAAAAACAGCAGTGTTGGAATTTTCGAAACTAAATTTCAATGAGGCAACGCTCCGCATCGTTTTGTTCGGATCCTAGAATAGCAAATTTTTCGTATTCGTAGCGTAGTCTTACGTTCGTAGGTTTATTACGACGGATCCTGGAATAGGGCTGAATATGTTGGGCGAAATTTCACTTTTCGTTTTTGGGTGACTTTTCGTTTTTTATTTTTGTTTTTTTGGGTGATCTTTCGTTTTCAATGTTAAATAAGAAACGTCAGTCAGTTCTTAAAGATAACGGTATTTAAAGTAAAAAAAGCGGTTCTTCTTTTGTTTTTCTTTTGTATTTGCATCATTTGCTTGAGTTTGCTTGGTCAAGTCAAAGGAAATATTTAGTACCCCGCCCGGGCATCGTGAAGCGGCGGATTACGCGTAGTGCGACGGATCGTACGCGCCACCCGTCGCCCCGCTTGCTCCCCCCCACCACCACCGCTGTCATTTTTTTTTTTCTTTTTGAAATTTTTTGATAACCAAAGAAACTTGTTTCTTGTTTTCAAAAAGAATCGGTATTTTTCCCTTGTACGAAATGTTTTTATAGATTTTTGAGTATGCGATTATATAAAATTAAAATGAATTAAATTTTTAAATTTAACGAACTTTCTACACAATTAAGATTGATTAGTAACGTAGTAGTGCAATTTAAAAATCAGCTTACCCAGTACCTTTTATCGTTGCAATAATAGTTCTAATAATAGTTTTCGTGTTATTATTTCATGTTTTAATAACAGTGGTTAATAAATAACTATATTAAAATAAAAAATAAATAAATAGTATTTATCTCATCAAATATATTATTCTCTTGTTTTAGATTTTGTTAATACTTTTTCACCATTCAAAATTTTAGTCTCATAATATTTTTCAATGAAAAAATATATAAAAAATACGGTTTAACCCACTTAAGAACTCAAGGCCTCATATATCAGCGCTTCTGCAATGTGTTTTCTTGTAATCTTCAATGATTCGATGCAATATTGTTGAAATAAAATTGGGAAGGAGCTTGCAGAGAACAATTTTGGAAACGGTGATCTACATAACAGTAATAAAAACTAATTTAAATTTCGCAACTTTTTGTTAAACAAAAGTCGGGCGTTTTGTCCTTATTTTAATTTGGTAAAAATTCCCGATTTTTTTTTTTGGGCCTAAGTTCCAATTTTTTTTTTTCGGGTCTTTCTTCCATTTCAAATATTTGGAAAAAAAAACCGACATTTTTTGGCACAAACACCCGAGAACATGCCAAAATCACACAAAATTTGAGGCATTTTTTCCTAGGAATTAATGCCCGATTTTGTATGGAGAATTTCGGGCTTTTTAACCATTTTTTTTTCGGGCGTAAGTTCATCGGGTGTAAATTCCAGGAGCCGCAGTCGACCACGCTGCCTACTGTACCTACTGTGGCAGTCGCCGGGGCCGCCCTACTGTTAGTTACCGGGACCATCCTGTGGTATATGTGGAAATTGAGACAAATGAAACATACAGGAGTGCTACGGCCTAACAACGCACCCATCCCAGCACCAAGATTTTCTATCGATCCTCAACTAGTAGCGTAGTTACTAAGAAATGTTTCCAAGTTAAAATCATAATTTATTCATCATCAATCATTTAAATATATTAAACTTAAAAAAAAAAAACTCTCCTCCAATTTCGCACCAATTTGTCAATAAGTTCTATGTTAAAATTAAATTTATAATTGAAGTTTTCTAACATTATAATTTTTGAAAATTGCAGCATATGTGTTAATTAAATTTTCTTTTTGCTTTTTTTTTCATTTTGTTTTGTTTTGAATTAAACAATTCAAAGGTGAGCAAGATGTTCAGATTGACAATCTGACAAACACAATAATTTCATTATTTTGGTTTTACGAAACATAAAACTGAGTCAATGCACTTGAAATGCCCTTCTTTATTTAACTTAAGATAAATAAAGCAACTTCAGCATAATTGGGATTGCTTAACAAAAAAAGCTAAAGCAAACCTAGGCAACAACAAGTGTTGGAAATATGTAGATCGACCTACGCATTCTTTGTTTACAATAAATTTATTTGATAGTTCATTGATTGGAACATGTTAACGTATTGTAAAATCAATAATTAGTACATAAGAAATGCACAATATTGTCAATTATACAATCTAGATTAAGTTAATTTAAGTTTGAATTAATTATAAAAGCACAGATTTACAAATAAATTTAGATTTTCATAAGAATTCTGGTGAGTGTATTTCACTTTATTTCAGCGATCTAAACTCCCGATACCTAGTATTACGCGCCAGTTGCCCACATAACACTTATTACACTATTAAATCGGTACCTGGTATCACGCGCTAGTTGCAACTTTAATAAAAGGCTTAGGTGTATCACCTATAGTCTGCATTACAACACAAACAACTAGTGTTTTAATATCAATTACATTTTCAATTAATTTAACTGTCATTTTTTTTTTTAAGTGAAACTTCTTTAGCCGCGGTGGGGAGTAAGACCGACGAATCAATTCGCCGATGAAACACTCCGCCGTGAAACGCTTCGGCGTGTTTTTAACATAGTATTACGCAAAATTAAATAATTATAATTTAGTATGGACACAGTAGCTTTTCAACTGCATTGTTCATACATCGAGTAATTATAATATTGCCATAAAAATTTTAAGCATATGGAGCATGTCTTTGATATTCATATTAAAAACATGAACCTTAAACAAAAAGACAAACACTTACTGCTTCTAAGTAACAGAGTTGTAATGTACAACATTTTTAAGTAAATTTCAAACTTTTGAGAGTAACAAAAGAGTACACAGAGTATATTTCTGTATTGCATTTATTTTCCTCATATCTTTATGTTTTTGATACAAAATTCTACATATCTGTAAGCCTATAGTGTAAACTAGATGTAAGCCCATAGTGTTAACTATATGTGAACATAGAATGTAAATTACTCCTAAATTAATTATACTTTAGGAATGTAAATTAGTCCTAAATCAGATATACTTTAAGTATGGCAACACTCTATGAGATGTAAAATCACATGTGATGTAAAACTGTAAGCTGTCATTAGATGAGATGTAAAATCATATGTGACATAAACAGAAAAAGACCAACTTCGAACTCTTCCAAAAAGATGGTCAAGCGAACAACAACGCATAAATAAATTTTTTTTTATCTTAAACCAATCGGCTATATCTTTAGAATAATAAGTTTAAATCTCAGATGTGGGGTAGTAGCCCGATTAAAACAGAACATAACGTTAATTAAAATATAAAATTTACGAAATTAAAAGAAGAAAAATGACGACACGGAAGATGATAAGGCAAGCATTACATACGCGCTTATGAATGCCGGTGTTGAATTCCCAGTGACCGCCACGACCGCGCAACTTCAAGAATTGTGCAATGTGCACTTTGCCGATTGGAATGCTCTAGCGGGCGATACCGAGACTGAACATAATGCCGCTGATGAAATCTCATATTCCGAACATGACGTTATGAATGCCGGCGAAGCCGCAAATTACTTAGACGACGAAGATTCAGATGCTGGACAAAGAACTAAACAAATTGAGAAAGCAACATGAAATTCAAGAACTACAGCGGAAAATTGCGAATTCATCTATTGACGCGGCTGCAAACAATGCCCAACGCAAAGAATGGACTTCAGCGAAATCGAGCACGCCATTCCGAAGTTTTCCGGAGACGTCCCAATTCAAACAGTGCATAGTTTCTTATCTGACTTTGAAGAAATTATCCAAACCGTCAACGCGTTTTCACGGCGACATCAGCATTAAGTTATGACCAATTAAAAAGCGAGCTCATTAAGGAGTTTGATGTTTCAATCTCCCGCCACTATGTCTACAAAATGTTGGCACAGAGACGGTGGGAAAGACGTGATGAATCATGCACTGCTATGTCTTAACTATGCAGACTATTGCTAAACAGTCGAACATCGAAGAAACCGAGGTTGTGGATTTCATCATGATGAAATTGGTAACAGTGTCGTTAATGTAAATCTGCTGGGCAGCGCTCGTACTATTGAAGAGTTGAAACGGCTTATTAAGCGATATCAGTTTCGCTACTTAACTCCATCCGGTAATTCCAACACAACTTCAACTGCTAGACGTTATGTAACTAGAGACCAATGCAGAAAAAGATGCTGTTTTATGTTACAATTGCTTCCAGACGGGGGACATTAAACCAAACTGTCAATTTACGTTACGCCAGAATAGGTCATGTTTCCGATGTTGGCGAATGGGCCACGAAAATTATTACGGGACTGAAGATTCCAGTGATGTAATTGTCGCACTTAATTTGCTAGGTATTGCTTTAAGGATTGATTCAGTGAGTTTAACGAGTTTTTATCTCTTTTCGATACGGGCAGTCCGGCTAGTTTTATTCAAGAATCATGTGCTCCAAAAGTATTATCAAGAGCAGTGGTGTCGTGGCAGTGAGCTGGATTAAAAATTTAAAAAAAAAAACAAAAAAACAAAACAAAAAAACAAAACAAATTAGATATTCGATGATGACGAAAAAATGAAAAACAAAAACAACATGTGTACACTGAGTTTCACATGCAATAACAATAGAGTTTAGCTACTACAGCTTTTTCGCACATTCTCAGCATTAACGTATTCAAAGTCACAACCCAAAAATCTTTGAAATTTTCAACGATATTGATATAAGTGGCTCAAAATAAGTTAATGTGAGAAAAATTTACCCACCAAAATATGGTTGGGCTCAAGGACAACACAAGACATCACGACTAACCATGCAAAAACATAACCATGCAATTACACAATAGTTTTTAATCTACTCTTGAGTTGACCTTTAGACAAGTTAACTTCAAAAAAGCTACAATTGTTAACTAATTTACTCATACGGTTTAAAGGAGCAGTTAACATATAATTTGTTCTACTAAATGGTAAGTAAATTAAATTGTTAGCATTTCTACTGCTTCTACGATTAGAGTTAAAATTTATAAGAGAAAGAAGTTCGAAAGGAGAATCGAATACACCGGTGATGAGTTGGTGCAAATAGACGATATCTGCAGACTTCCTTCGCTTACTCAACGATTGCATTTTTAAAAGTTTTAAGCGATCCTCGTAAGGAGGGAGGTAAAAAATGTCAAATCCACCTAAGCCCCTTAGGGCAAACCGAACAAAGCATTTTTGGATTCTCTCTATTCTATCAACATGCACATTGTAACTTGGAGACCAAACTTGACTTGCGTACTCCAAGTTGTATATTGCATAATACAACGTTGTAGTCGTAATCATGCTATTAAATTCTTTGGCCCAGCGTTTAATAAATCCAAGCATAGAAGATGCTTTTTTACAAATGTTATCAATATGAATGCTAAATGAAAGCTTAGAATCCATATATATGCCCAGATCTTTGACGACATCCACACGACATAAAGCAGTATCTTTAATTTTATAATCAAAAACTAAATTATTCCTTTTTCGCGAAAAAGTCATAGTTTGGCATTTATCTGGATTAAGAAACATATTATTTTTAGAACACCAAACTTCAAAAGATTTCAGATCGGACTGGAGTAGGGCTGAATTGTCTTGAGAATTTATTTTTCTGTATATTTTCATATCATCCGCATAAATAAGCAGATGAGAGTTTTAAATGATATTGGTCACATCATTAATGGCTAAAATAAACAGAAGTGGACCAAGGTGACTTCCTTGAGGAACACCTGATAACGCAATAAACTCAGTAGACAAAACCCCTCGGAATCGTATTTGATAAGATCGTTCTGTCAAATACGATTTAATCCAGTTTACAAAATATTGTGGAAATCCAATGGACTTAAGTTTAAATAGAATTAGATTGTGTGGTAACTTATCAAATGCTTTGCTAAAGTCAGTGTAGATACAGTCGACCTGGCAACCAGATTCAATGGTGTTTAAGCAAAAGGTTGTTAAATCGAGTAGATTAGATACCGTAGATCTGCCATTAACAAAACCATGCTGACGAGTTGTTATGACTTCACGGCAGTGAATTTTTACCCGATCATACACGATTCGCTCAAAAAGTTTTGGAAGCGATGACAGTTTAGCAATGGGCCTGTAATTAATAACATCATTCCTGCAACCTTTTTTATAAATAGGACTAATAAATGATTTTTTCCAAAACAGTGGAAAATAACTTTCGTTTATAGATTTATTAAATAACAAAGAAAGTGGTTGACACAAAATTGAACCGCATTGAGTTAACACTGCGGCAGGAATTCCATCAGGTCCAGCGCTAAAATCTTCATCTATCGAACTAATATATTTTAAAATATCCTCTGAGGTAAAGGATAAAGAGTCCAAAGAAACTCTGGGTGTAGAATTCATATATTCAAAATACCCCTCATCAGGATCAAAGGAATCCGAACAAAATGACTCTTTAAAAAGATTTGCAAATAAACTACAAATAATGACAGGATCGTCAGTAATTCCATCAACAGTTTTGAATGATGAAGGGAATCCATCGGATTTCTTCTTTGTATTTATGAATCCCCAAAACTTCTTTGGATCAGACAGTATTCTCAACTTTATATTGTCTAAATATTCATTATATAATGCAGCTGAGCTATTTTCAAATTCCAGAAAGAAACGTTTGTAGGTTTCCAGGTCATTTGAGTCTAAACTACAGACATATTTCTTCCATGCCCTATTCCTGTTGTTGCGAAGAGTTTTTAAATCCTTTGTGTACCAAGGGTACGCACAGTTTTTCGCAAATTTGAGGCTATATGGTACGGAGGCTCCGTATAAAAAAAATGTATGGAATCATTATTTCCATTTAAGTACTCTAAAATAACATTTAGTTTGTTATGAAGTAAATGATTCAACTTCAAAAAGTCAGCTTTTTTAAAATTGAATTCATAAACCTTATCGATTGAACTCGAATTAACTATGCTCTCTCTGTCCGATTTATACCAAATGCTCAATGGTGGATGGTATTCATCTGCAATAGTCAGAGCATGGAGGGCCCTCGTAACAATCACATTATTACTGTCTGTAGTTAAGACCAGGTCAAGAAGTCTTTCAAGACTATTATAAATACAACTAACTTGTTGTAAGTCAGAACATATATTGTCAACAAATATATGCTCTTGGCGAGTCTTCGAATTTGATGCACAAAAATATGTATCATCGTCGGAAGAATGCCATTTTAAGTCAGGCAGATTGAAATCGCCCAACAGTAAAATGTCGTCATTAACGTCAAGTAGATTAATTATGTATTCTATGCAATCCGCAAGGTTTGCATAGACTTCTGCACTGCTCTTTGGGGGAAGATATGCATTAATAACATATACATTGGAATTACAATGTAACACCTTAACGCATAAAAGTTCGATATTAGAAGAGCAGGGAATATCAATTAAGGAACTGACAAAGGAATTCCTTACAGCTAAAAGGACACCACCACCAACAGCAGAAATATTGTCAGTGTGTCTGTCCCTTCTAAAAACTTGAAAACTATTGTCGAACAGTTCCAAGTCAATAATGCTTCCGTTCAGCCATGTTTCTGTTAACGCGATAATATCCTCAGAGAAATTCTGAGATGCCAAAAATATGTCGCGTGTTTTAGAACGTAATCCCCTTACATTTTGATAGTGAAGGGATAATCTATTTAGTTTTTTTGTGTCTGATGGGCGATTTTATTCGTCCTTCTAGACTTATTTTTAGGCGTAAACTCAGAAACGAAGATATTATCGGCCCACATTTTAGAGTTAAGAACAGATGCAAACTCTTCAGCTGCAACCGTTAGAATAAAGGAGGCGTGGGAAGGCTTGTTGCCAATTTTTTTGCATGAACAGAATGCATTTTGACTAAATAAAATATTTTGTTTGACAAACGTCAATACATTTTCAGTTGTTGTGTCGGGCTGAAGACGTGAAATGAATAAGCGTTTTCGCCTCGACACTGCCCTTAAATTAATTATTGGGTTATTGGGCTCAGTTGAAATCACATTAGGACTATTAGCCAATGGAGGAGTATAAGAAGGAGGTGAAGATACAATTGTATTATTGTGTATTAAAGGCATAGCTGAGGGCTGCTTAGCCTGAGGAGGGTTTGAAGTCGTCCTACGACGCTTATTATTTTTATTTTTATTTTTATTCTTCCTCTTCTTTTTAGAAATATTCTGGTCTTCTTTAGACTGAATATTTGTTTGCGTCCCGGAAGAGATTGTCTGAGACAAAGAAGGCGAAATTTTTTCCGGTGAAGAACATTCATCATATACGCTAATACTGGGTGCGGCACTTACTTCGCTAAAGAATGTTACAATTTCCCTAAAATTGTTATTTAACGAGTTTAGACTTTCTCCAAATAGCTTTATTTTAGAATAAAGCTCATCTGGGGAAAGGGCTCTGCACGAAGCACAGTACCAGCGAAGACCTGATCGGACAGACATTAAATCGTCTAAGCACGATTTGGAAATACCCGCACATCTCGAATGAAACATTCGCTCACATGGGCCAGAACAACTGAACATTGGGTTCAGAATATTCTGGCTTTTGCATAGCTCGTTTAGGGAACAAGCAGCAATATTTTCAACAGAAAAATAGTCCATGTTACAAATTGAGCTGAACGTGCCTAAAGGGTTAAAATTCTGTTGCTACATATGCAGTGAGCGCACAGTTAAAAAACAAATACAACACTCACTACGCTTGATAATAGCAAAACAGAGGACAAAGAAGAATAAAATTAAAACAATAACAAAAACACACTAAGCAAGCAAGCTAGCAAGCAAGCATGCAGACGAAACACACTAAAACAAGAATGTTATTAGCACAAATTATTATTAAATTATAACATTTATTAAATATACATATAAAAGAAAACTTAAACTTTTACCAAAATCACGTTTTTAAATTGTATTTTATAAAAACACTCACGAAATACTAGATACTAACAAAAAAACAAACGCAATCTTTTAATCACATAAAATACGTCCAACACCGACTAATAGACGAAGTCAACTGAGTTAATATAGTCCTTAAAAAATAAAAAACAAGTAAAATTGAAAATGTGACAACAAAAAAACTAGCCACCGCTTGAGTATGCGCTATTAGAAAATACCAACAAAATATACACAGCATCAATAACCCTGATATTTTTCGACACGAGCTAACAACAACAATGCTATGCACACTTTTTTCTTGCTGTCGCAGCGCGATGCGCCGACAGTCATTTCTTCGAATTACAACAAACACTGAAATATTCGAGTTGTTGTAAGTGAGCTAAAAGAGCTAATTGAGCTATGGGATTTACAACTCTGATCAAGAGCACCAAATTATCTAGATTTTTTTGGAATTGCTGGATGCCAGTTGCAAGTAATCGACGAGCAAGAATGTGAAATTAAATTTTAAGATAAAGTAAAGAAAATGAACATCATCATCTTGCCCGATGATATAATGCTGATGCCAGTTATTTTGGCAGTCATTTCTTACGTTTGTTCAATATTCATTTAACTAGTGTGAAGTTACGATATAATAAATCAAAACTAATGAATTTAAAGAATGAAATTAATATTTGCACTCTTCCTCTGGACAATTATTTTTCAGTTCTAAGTAAATATGGCCTTAGAGATAATTATAAATCAAATTTTACATCGGAGGTAGGGTCATATGGCAAATTTAATAACCACAGGGACGTTTTTGAAGTGCCGTACATTTTTAATATCGAAATTGCTTCTGTTGACGTTGAAGTCGATGTTGATTTTAAATTAAATAAAAGTTTTTATGCTGAACTGAAAACGTTGATTGTAAATTCATACATTTCGCCAAAAAACTTTTGGATAGACCCAGTTGAATATAAAATGGAAATTTAACATCTGATTTGCCGTTTTACAGTGCGCCGCGACGACTTTCTTATTAAGAGCGATCTAAAGTACAATCAATTGTTGAAGAATTACTGTGTGATGGTATTATACAGCAGAGCCATTCAACCTACGCTTCCGCTATTGTATTAGTTAAAAAGAAAAATGGTCAGACCCGAATGTGTGTTGATTACCGACTAAATAAAATCACTGTACGCGACAATTACCCATTACAGTTAATAGAAGATTGTATAGACTACCTCGGAGGTTGCAATTTTTTTTCTGTTCTAGACTTGAAAAGAGGCTTTCATCAAGTCAGTATGTCTGACGTATCAATCCCATCACAGCATTCTTGACGCTTAATAGGCAGTACGAATATTTAAAAATGCCTTTTTGACTCAAAAATGCACCTGCCGTTTTTCAACGATTCATCAGTAGTATATTTCGCGATTTAATTGACGATAGAAAAATAATTATTTATACGGATGATATTTTAATTGCAACTACTGATTTTAGTGAACATAAGATTTTGGTCGAAATAGTTTTGCGACATATAACGGGTAGTAAGTTAAAGCTTAATTTTTCCAAGTGAAAATTTGGTTATGAAAAAATTGAATATTTGGGGTATGCTGTTTCTGCTTCTGGAATATCACCAAGTGAATCACATGTTGCCGCTATAAAGAAATAACCAGTACCGTCCAATCAAAAAGAACTGAATTCGTGTATTGGTCTCTTCTCATATTTTCAACGGTTCGTACCGTCTTTCTCTAGTATAGCGAAACCATTACAAAATTTATTAAAAAAGAACGCCGATTTTAAATTAGATGAAGAATGTCTTTCATCTTTTAATGAATTGAAAACTAGGTTGACTAAGCCACCAATACATACATATGTATATATCGCTTGTTTTCTTCAATAACGTTACAAGCCAAAAAACATAAAATTTGAGTGAATTACACAGCAACATTCGTGTTACCAATATCTATACTGTGCACAATTTTGGTAACGATATCTTCTTTAATTTTTGCAGGAGAGTAGAATTTGTGATTCATTCACCTCAATATATTTCCGATCAGATCGTATTATATATCGATAATTTCCAGTTTTTTTTGTCACTTTGTATGGATTAAGCCATGTACATTACATTAGTACTTGTATATTTGATGTTTTGTCCATATTTTGAAAATGGTGATTTAATTTCCTTTGTCTGTTCAAAACTTAAAATGCTTCTCCTGAAAAATCTAGTTTTTGGAGTTGTGACGTTATTGCAGAAAACGAGCGATATAACCTGACGAAAGAGACTTAACTACACTGCGACACCAGCTCTTTTGGATTCGGTGACGTCTTGTTAAAGCGACAAAATGACGGAAAATTTCATCCAATAGTATATTTCTCGAAAACGACATCTGCTGCAGAATCTAAATATCACAGTTTTGAACTAGAAACTCTAGCAATTATATATGCCTTAAGACGATTTTGAGTTTATTTGGAAGGAATACCCTTTAGAATAGTTACATACTGCAGTTCCTTGACAATGACATTAGAGAAAAAACAAGTGAATCCTCGCAAAGCCAGATGGGCTTTAGAGTTCGAAAACTATAATTATTCGATTCAGCATAGATGTGGTACTTCTTTGGGCTATGCAGACGCTCTGAGCAGGTGTCAAATTGCCTCAATTTTGGACGCTGGTGATATAGATTTTCAAACACAAGATGCTCAGGAACGTGAAGATATCGTTAAAACTTTAATGACCCATTAAGAGGCGAAAGAAGTAAATTATTTGGAACTAGCCGACGGACTAGTTTTAAAGAAACATAAAAATGGGACGGAAGCACTATATGTGCTGAGAGAAATGGAGGATAACGTCATAAGACTAATTCATGAAAAGATTGGTCATCAAGCAGTTGATAAATGTTATGAAAAGATAAGTTTATATTATTGGTTCCCGGCTATGCGTTAAAAAATAGAAAAATTAACACAGAATTGCCTTAAATGCCTTCTATATGCCGCACAATGGGTTGAACAGTACCAATAGTGAGGATTAATTCAAAAACTGAAGTTGGTACACTCAAACCTCGTTTTATGCGATTGATTCGTTCCGCAAAAATCCGCGTAAAACGAATTCGCATAAAACGATACACTAGGTTCATATAAAACTACTGATTCGTTTCTTAATTTAAAAAAATCGCATAAATTCAAATCAGAACATTAAAAGTCAAACAAAATCGCATAAAAAGGAATAAAAAAATATTTTCATTTAATAAAGCAATAACAAAAAATAAAGAAAAAATAAACAGCAATTCATATACAATACATAGGTACATTTAAAAGAAAACTTATGAAGAAAAAGATTAAAAATTAAATTCAAAACTTTATATAGTTTCAGAATCAGTTTTCGGGAACTTTTTTTCTTTCTTCTCGTACAAAAAAATTTGTTATCAGACTTTGTGATGTTGATTTTTTCAGTTGCTTATACAACTCCTGGTATCCTGAAAATAGATCGTTGAGTCCTCGCTGTAGCTTCATTGCTCGTTCCGTATCTGGATCAATATTGAAAATTTCGTTTTGTAAATCATTAACTGTTTTAAGAACTTCTCCAATTTTTTTTGAAGTAAGATGTTCAACAGTTTCTTCGCAATCACTTTCGGAATGAGTGTCTTCGACATTATCTGTGGCTAAACTAATAATATCATCATCGGATAATGACTCTTCGACAAGTAGTTCTTCTAAATCATTGTGGTCCAGAGAATCAAATCCATCGCCTCCAATTTGGCGAGCTAGGGTTAAAATTTCATCTGATAATGTTGATCGTTCAACATCACTACTATTGCTACCAACACAATCTGGCCATACAGCTTTCCAGCACGCATTTAAGGTTTGCGGTCGTATTTTGGATATGGCAGATGCAGCCAGGACTATGCAATCGAAAATTGTAAATTGTTTCCAAACTTCATTTAATGTCAATGTTTCATTTTCAAGTTTAGTTAAAATTAATTGGTAAGTGCTTTTTATTTAATATTTCTTAAAAGTTGATATTATTCCCTGATCGAGAGGCTGAAGAATGCTAGTTGTATTAGGTGGCAGAAATTCAACTTGAATGTTTGGATGGTTCAAATGAGGATGTCCTGGTGCATTGTCTATAATGAGTAAAATTTTAAATGCAAGATCTTTTTCCTTCATATAAGATTCCACTTCTGGCACAAAACATTTGTGAAACCATTCACTAAACAATGCCGATGTAACCCATGCTTTGCGATTTGCCATCCAGTGAACTGGCAAACGTTTTAAATCTTTGCCTTTAAACGCACGTGGTTTCAAAAATTTATTGACGACTAATGGTTTCAACATTTTATTTCCTGATGCGTTGCAGCATAGCAAAAACGTTAACCTTTCTTTACAAGCTTTGAAGCCACTGGCTCTCTTTTCTGCTTTTGCAATATAGGTTCTACTGGGCATTTTTTTCCAGAATAGTCCGGTCTCATCTGCATTGAATATTTGATCTGGGGTGTAGCCTCCCTCATCAATAATTTTTTTTAATTTTTCTGGGTAATTTGCGCATGCTTGTTCATCTGCTGATGCTGATTCACCTCTTATTTGAATGTTGTGAAGATTGTTTCTTTTTAAAAAACGTACCATCCATCCATTGCTTGCTGCGAATTCTTTTGGCGTAGAAGTTGACGGCTCTGAGAATTTTATCTTTTTATAAAACAATAGAGCTTTTTCTTTTATCATGTATCCGCTTATGGGAATCCTCTTTTTGATTAAATCTTGGATCCACAAGACAATAGATTTTTCCACTTTTTCGATCAATGTGTCTTTCGATCAATGTTGAATACGAAGAATGTTTAGAGCTAAGTTTTGTACCAGCAATTACGAATTTTCTTATGGAAACCTCATTTTTCTTAATCGATCTTATAGTCGATTCTCCTAGTTTGTACTCTTTTCCAAGTGACGTGTATTTTGCTCCATTTGAAATGCGATCTAGAATTTTTATCTTTGTCTCAAGGGATATCGTTTGTCTTATTTTCTTATTTTTCTCCATGGTGATATCTGAAAATACAGAAACCTTTTTTAGCACAAAAACTTCAAATCGAAAGAGTTTTTACGCTTACTTTGATCACTTCTACGATAAATATTACAAAATATGAATTAAACTTCACTAGGATGTAAAAACATTGACGACAAAATAGCACCGTGGTTCCCCTCAATTGTAACCAAAATTGACAATAACACACATAGAGTTCTAAGCTGACACTTGTTTTTTTACCGGCGCTGATGTAACTATGTACATATGTTTGCCAATGCTGCCAACTGTTTAAATATTGTAAATGTTTATGTAAAAATGCAAAAAAAAAACAAAAATTTTAAAATCGCATAAATTTGAATTCGCATAAAAAGAATTCGCATAAAACGAGGTTTGAGTGTATATTGAAAAAAATTTGTAAACCGGATTACAGAGAATAAAATTCTTCGTCACTATCTGTTTAATTTATTGTTGTAGTTTGTTTATTTTTTTTGCTATACTCTCTGAAAATTCAACAATTTTTATGAACTGAACGCGTATTGATAAAAAGTGAAAAAAGCCAATTTACAATGTATTTTTTATAAGTTTTCTTAGACTAAAATATATTTTTTTTAATAGAAGCGTCAACTTCAGGTATTAGACTTTATTCTAAATAAATATTTGTTAAGATAAATGTAATAAATATATTTTTAAAAAATTTTTTAAAATTGTTCCAAAATATGTTTTTTTTTTTTATATATATGGTAAGTTTTCAAGGGTTGTCAAGTGAGATCGAGCAAAAATGTTTACGCGGCAATAAAATATAATATTTTAGCCATCTTTGTAATAAAAAATATATTGCGAATATTTGCAGAATCGTAATATATTTAAGTTTCTCTTAATTGTACAGCTTTTTATTATATTGATGACGCCTCTTTGTATGGACTATAGGCGTAGTTTACTTCCAACTTCTCCGAATTTCAAATTCAGAATACATTTTAATTTTTAAAAGTATTTATATTTGAATTAATTTTTGAGGAATTTATGAAGGTTCTACTATTTAGATGACGTCATTTTATATGGGAAGTAGGCGTGGTTTTTATCTGATTTTGCCGAATTTCATAGTAAGGATTTACATTGGAGAAAAACTTACGTGCAAAATTTCAAAGCATTTCTTTAATTTTTGTAGGTTTTTGAGAGAATTTAATTCTAAGATAAAGTCACTTTGTATGGGAGGTAGGCGTGGTTTTCGTCCGATTTGGCTCATTTTCGAACTTAATCTTTATATTTTAGAGATAAGCTTAAATGCGAATTTCATGACGATAGCTTCAAAATTACGACTTTAATCATGTCGAAAGACGGACAGACGGACGGACGGACAGAATTTTTTTCTTCATTTGTACCCAATCTAACTAAAACAAAAGTCAAAAATTTCCTCTGACTTCTAGGTGAATTAATCTCCATTTTTTGGGATTTCAACCCAATGTGTGCCGCCCCAGTAAGACAATGTGAGAGGAACCTTTATAACATTCCCAAGCTGCCGTTGCCATTTGACACCATACACATTGACCCTTTCGGTCCACTGCCGTTAATAAATTCCAAAAAAAAAAACATATCCTAGTAGTTATCGATGTATTCACAAAATTTATGAAATTATACCCGACGAATTCAACTAGTACAAAAGAAGTCACTTCCGCTCTCGATAAATATTTTAGTTATTATAGCCGACCTAGACGATTAGTATCAGACAGAGGGACATGTTCAATTAATTAACAGAATACTTGGAAGACAAGAATAATTTAGATAAAAGCCGAGATTTGGACCACATCCGATCTAGTGCCGCAGATGCAATTAATAAATCTCAAGAATACAATTTGAAGTATTTTTTTTAAATATAGCGCCGATGCTAAAGTTTATGTCGTCAACGATTTTGTACTTATTCGAAATGTTGATAATGCCGTTGGAACCAATAAGAAATTTTTGCCAAAGTATAAAGGGCCTTACGTAGTGCATAAAAAATTGGGAAATTATCGATATATTATACGTGACATTGAAAATTGCCAGTTGACCCAGCTTCCGTATGATGGGGTTTTAGAATCTAACCGAATGCGAAAATGGTTATTTAAGCATGATGGGAAGGGTATAAAGAATAATGAACTAGGCAATACCGACAATAAGCTGAAGCAAGTGCATTCTAATCTATAGATATTTTAAATAATTTCTTATTATAAAGTTGATCGGGGTCGATCATTTGCCAGATTGGCCGAAATGTAACCCAATAGTGTAAACTAAAGGGTGTTTTTTTTAGAGGTATAGAACTTCGAATTGAAATAAAACACAAGAAAATCGTTTTAATGTCCATCAATTTGGCTTTATTGGAAGGATAATTTTATGCCATTAATGTTTAAATATGATTTCGGGCATGTGGCCGCCGCGGCTGGCTCGAATAAAGCCAATTCTACAGGTCCAATTTTCAACCACTTTTTCGAGCATATGGGGCCGTATGTCGGCAATAACGCCACGAATGTTGGCCTCCAAGTCCCCTAACGTTTCTGGTTTGTTGGCGTAGACGAGCGACTTCACATATCCCCAAAGAAAATAATCCAATGGTGTCAAATCACACGATCTTGGTGGCCACTTGACAGGTCCATTCCGCGAAATTATGCGCTCATCGAATGTTTCCTTCAATAAAGCGATTGTGACGTGCGCTGTGTGGCATGTAGTGCCGTCTTGTTGGAACCACAACTCATCCACATTCATGCCATTCAATTCGGGAACAAAATAGTCGGTTATCATGGCTCTATACCGGTCTCCATTAACGGTAACTGACTCTCCAGCATTATTTCGGAAGAAGTATGGCCCAATGACTCCACCAGCCCATAGAGCACACCAAACAGTCAGTTTTTGTGGATGTAATGGCGTCTCAAGGATCTCATGTGGATTCTCTTCACTCCAAATGCGGCAATTTTGCTTGTTGACGTAGCCATTCAACCAAAAATGAGCCTCATCACTGAACAAAGGCTTGCGGTAAACTTCGCGAACTGAACCATTATTTTCGAATTAAATTTGCACGATTTGCAAGCGTTATTCTTTTGTCAACCTGTTCATGATGAAATGGCAAACCAAACTGAACATAAATGACATTAGAGTTGCCAGATTTGACCACAAAATGCCAGTTTTATCTCTATTCGAAAAACAAACCCCTAAAAAAAACACCCATTAGATGTAAGCCCATAGTGTAAACAAGATGTGAACATAGAATATAAATTAGTCCTAAGTCAATTATACTTTAAGAATGTTAATTAGTCCTTACTCAGTTATACTTTAAGTATGGCAACACTCTATGAGATGTAAAATCACATGTGATGTAAAACTGTAAGCTGTCATTAATTGTTTTAGAAAAACGACCAACTTCGCTCTCTTCCAAAAAGATGCTCAAGTAAACCTTTTTTTATATAAAAACAATCCATATTAAGTGTTGAGCTGAATTAGTTTTTATTTTAAACATTTCAATGCAGTTGAATATTACATTATTTGCATTATTACATTATTGCTATGTTTAAGCTATAAGTATCAAATAGCTCACAAATAAGAACACAAAATATGATTCATTAAGCGGTGTATTTACCCTTACCTCCAAATTTGCTTAGCTTTAAAATTTTATGTTAAACTAATATTATAAGAAAGAATTTTATATAAAGAGGGTCTCTTATGAACATTCAAGTAAATCGGCAACGCAAGTACTTCACACTTTTACATGAAATAACAATCGAGTTAAGCTACTACAACTTGTTCGCACATTCTCATCATTAACGCATTTAAAGACACAATCCAAATATCTTTGAAATTTTCAACGATATTAATACTAGTGGCTCAAAATAAGTTAATGTGGTAAAAATTTACCCACCAAAATATGGTTGGGCTCAAGGACAACACAAGACGTCACGACTAACCATACAAAGGCATAACCATGCAATTACACAATAGTTTGTAATCTACTTTTGAGTTGATCTTTTGACAAGTTAACATCAAAAAAGCTACAATTGTTAACTAAGGCTTAAAGGCGGCTTAAAGGAGCATTTAACATGTAATTTGTTCTACTTAATGGTAAATAAATTAAATTATTAGCGTTTCTACTGCTTCTTCGATTCGAGTTAAATTTTATAAGAGAAAGAAGTTCTGGAGAAATGAATACACCGGTTATGAGTTGGTGTAAACAGACAATATCTGCAGACTTCCTTAGCTCACTCAATGATTGCATTTTTAAAAGTTTCTAACGATCCTCGTAAAGAGAAAGGTTTAAAATGTCAAATCCACTTAAGCCCCTTTGTGCAAACCGAACAAAACGCTTCTTTACTCTCTCTATTCGATCAACATGCACATTATAGCTGAGGGACCAGATTACACTTGTGTACTCCAATTGTGAACGCACTATTGCATAATACAACGTTGTAGTCGTAATCATGGTATTGAATTTTTTTTTTTTAGACTAAACCAACGCTCAGGAGATGCCCCCTTTAAATGCGAAAGCATTGTGTTGATTCGAAAGAAGGGTGATAGTTGGATGGTGGAAGGATGGAGTAGTGTCGGTGAAGATTTGTTTTAAATTCACACAGCGACAAACTGCCTGAGAACACGTCCGTAGGGAGATTGTTCCTCAATTTAACTGTACGACTGAAGAAAGAATTATCTCGGTAATGCGAGGTTCTATTGGGCATCAAGGCAATGGTATAGGGATGGGCTTGGTGAGCTGCCCGAGTGGACCTGGGAAACACACGAGCTGATGGCGTCAGGTCATGTATCTCCCTTGAACACTTCCCATGGTAGTACCTGTACGAAAGAGTTCCAATGGTAGATCCTATACAAAAAGTGGTTGATATGGGTTACATCATTAATGGCTAAAATAAACAGAAGTGGACCTAGGTGACTTCTTTGAGGAACACCTGATAACACAACAAACTCGGCTTACAAAAGCCCTTGGAATCGTATTTGATAAGATCGCTCTATCAAATACGATTTAATCAAACTTACAATATATTGTGGAAATCCAATGGACTTAAGTTTAAATAAAATTAAATTATGTGGTAACTTATTAAATGCTTTGCTAAAATCAGTGTAGATACAGTCGACTTGGTAACGAAATTCAATAAGTGTTTAAGCAAAATGTTGTAAAATCGAGTAGATTATTCGATTTTTTTAATTTTGAGATTCGATCAAAAAGTTTTGGAATCAATGAGTCTGTAGTTAATAACATCATTCCTGCAACCTTTTTTATAAATAGGACTAATAAATGATTTTTTCAAAGGATGAAGAGTTCAAAGATACTTTGGGTGTAAAATTCATATATTCAAAGTACTCCATATCTGGATGAAAAGAATTTGAACAAATTGATTCTTTAAAAAGATTGGCAAACGGGCCACTTATTATAACAATATCGTCTGTAAATCCATTTTGGGTTTTGAAAGATGAAGGAAACCCATCAGATTTCTTTTTAGTATTAATGAATCCCCAGAATCTCTTTAGATCAGACAATATCAGCTTAATATTAGCTACATACTCTTGATATAAAGCAGCTGACTGATCTTCAAATTCCAGAAACAAACGTTTGTAGGTTTCCAGGGCATTTGAGTTCAAGCTACAGACATATTTATTCCAGGCCCTGCACAGTGGTCTGTATGCTCTAGTAGGGTAATTTAATTAATAATTTGTGAACGAATAAATATAGAGGGATTTTGGGATTTCATACATTTTATGAAATTTTGTGTAAATAATTTTTAAATTATAGCTTACATCTGACAATAAAATGGGCGAAATCAGAACAAGACCACGCCTACTTACCCTATAACCTAAAAATTTTTATTTTTTTTTATGACCTTTTTTAATGCAGACAACACAAACAGCAATTTGTTCAAGATTAATTGAAATATATTAAATAAATGCTGTTAATTTGAATGAATATTATTAATTTTTGATAATCCACGTCACCTTAGTAACTAAAAAAGAAAAATTCATGATTTAATAATATTAAAAACAGGTCTTTAACTACTTACCTCAACAACTACTCCGAGTCTGAATAATTGTCAGAACGTTTATCGCTGTCATCTTCTGTCGGCTGCGTAATTTCAATCAAACAACGAACTTCGCCGGTAAAAACATGGTGTTTTTTTTTCATTTTTCCGCAAACTGACTATATATAGGTCAGATGATATTAACAATCTGCGCATCAATTCCGTGTTTGTATCCACTCTTGAAGTTTTGCGCGTATATAATTCGCGATAACGCCGAACATCTTTGTTCCTTGGCTCCTGCGCTTCTTTGGATAACTCTCCAATTGGAAGTATACAGCTTTTGATAATAGTACTCCCATGGTAAAGTACTTTGTGTACACTGCACTGAAAAAAGTGAGTGTTATTTTAAGTACTGCCTTAAAATCAGCAATTGCCTTATTTTAATCGTAGTCTCACTTTTAAGTCTCTACAAACTTTATTTCAGACAGCATGAACTTAAAATTTAATATTTTAATGCTAGCTTGTTGAAAGTAATTCAGTCCTTATCTTATTTTAAGTAAGGCTCAATTTGGTGTTTATGAATATGGTTAAATTGCTGATTTGAAATTCAGTGAAACAATTTTTGTTGCTTCTTAATAGAAGATCACTTTAAAAGTCGAGTAAATAAATTGGAGCGAGCGATAGATATGATATTTGTAGTGGTATGCCAGATGTGGAAAGTTGCAAAAAACCTTAAAAAAAATGTCAGCAAAAAAATTATGATAACCTAAGGCGATAGAATAAACAAAGTGCTTTCTAAATATTCGAAATAGAGAAAAAACACCAATACGGATCATACACAAAGTCTGGAATGAGAATATAAATAAGACAGGCGTCAGAGCTTATTAATATTTTTGTCTTTATTTTCCGCTGGTACCCTAGGCCGAAACACATAGGAAGCATGCATGTTTCAAGCATCTCATATTTTTGATTGAATATACATATTGTTATGAAGTATAAATAATATATATAAAACACTTAGGCATAGGCATGGTTGAATACATAAGGTTGTCTCGGGGCTGATCGCAATCTCTTCTCAGTACCCAAAATTGTCAAAATCAATGAAAAGCTACAACAACAACTACATCGGCTTGCATGTTATCAATTTTCGATTTCAGATTTTGTATGAGCTGTCAACTTCGATTTGACATTTATGGGAACTCGCTCTCACTCATGCGAAAACCTTATTTATTCAACCATGGGCATAGGTATGCTGTGTGTGTGTATGCTGTATTCCATGGTATAATAATACAAGGTAGCATTGACAGTTGCTTGGGAAAACATCTCCTGTCAAAAAATATACTCCAAAAAAGAGCGCTTACAATACGCCATTGAAAACACAAACAATGTTGAAAACGTTGAAGTGAAAAAAAAAACAACAACCACAGCAGCTGCAGATGCATTTACACAAAAAGCGGTTTTTGACAGGAGATGTTTTCTTGTAGAAGAGAAAATAAGCAGTTGTCAATGCTACCGTGTATTATTATACCATGGCTGTATTCTAATACATACACAGCACTCCGCAATACAAAATACAATACAAAATACATAAACAAATTTGTCTTTTCTTTTTTGATCTTTTTTCATCTTTTTTCGTTGCACTTCGGTATGAGTGCAAGCAACAACACTTTCGTATGCTTTGTTGATACACTTTGGTGACAATGATCTTCAACGTAGATTTTATTGTTGTCTAACGTATGATTTCGTTTAAGAAAGTTTGTGAAATTTTTTATGTATTGATGTTTGCACTTCCATAGCACTTCCATGCACTTGTCCCAAAATGATAAATTTATGTCGCCCCGCTCCTGTCAAAAACAGCTGATGGTGAATTGGAATGAAAATAAATCAGCTAATGTGTAGCCGATGGAAACTCAATGTCATGTCCACTTCATTTGATGGCTATTATCAGTTTAGGCATTGAGCATTCGTTCATGGCATTCGATATGTTCTTGAAGCAGACGATGTGATTGCAAGACAATTTGCATGCTGGCCAAAGCTTCATGTCGGTAGCATCTTCCAGCGCATGTTTTTGATAAAATGGCAAAACCATTATATCGCGAACTTGGAAAATGGGCGAAGACAAGTGCAATAACTTTTTGTCAACACAACACGGTACAATTAATTGCATTTTATATTTATTTACACTTAATTTGCACAATCACCTATAAAAACTATAACATATCATCATCTAGCAACTCGAACAAATAATACAATTTAACAACTATCAACAGTTTCGCTCCTTCGCTCACAATTTTTTGACAGAAAGTTAGCTATTCATAGCAGGCACGGATCCAGGGGGGGCGTTTTGAGGGTTCAAACCCCCCCCCCCCCCCGAAATTTTAAAAGAACCTGTATTTAAATGTGATGTACTGATGTTTATTATGTGGGCTAAGAGTACCAAAAAGAAAAAAAAAATTGGTTTTTTATAATTTACTTTAAATATTCACACCCCTATGCTGTAAACGTTTGTAGCTGTTTCTACACGTATTGCTAAAATACTGAATTCTGTTCCAGTTTTTGTTTGTTTTTGCAATATTGCGCTTGTAACTGTAAACAGTCACACATACAATCTTAACCTGAAATCACAAAAACACCGCATTTTTTGGATAAAATATATCCAAACACCGCACAATCTTAATTTAAAAACCCACAGTTTCGATAGTTTCGGAAGTGTAGACTTAAAATTCTTTTTTATACAGTAATGGAGAAAAATTCCGGTTTTTGTAGTTTTTATTTATTTTGATGTTGGTTTTATCTTGGCCTTTAATATTTGTATTCGAGTCAAATAAACAGAGAAATCACTTTTATTATTATAATTATCTTCACCCCAGCGTCAGCTTGTGGTATTTAACACAAAAAAATAATCCTGAGCACCACACAATCATATGGAGTGAATATGGAGTGAAATGTGGATGGCTATTTTTTTCGTAGCAAAGTTTTTTCCAATAAGTGGAATAATTTTTTCACATATTGCAGCAAAACAAAAATTATAACCTTCTTTTAAAAAACCAGAGGCTCGAAATAGATTTTAGACTAACGGTTTCTTGAGCAAAGATGAAAGCTGTCAGAAATTACTTTATAATTTTTTTTTTATATATACGGGTTGCCCATATTCGACGGACCCATCTGGCAACGCCATAACTTTTGACAGAGATGTCAGATCGCTTAATGACATACCGCGTTTGAACAATACACGCCACGCGAGAGCTCTGAAATAGTTGAAATTTACATTCAACAGAAGAAGTCAATGGCGTAGTTGGTTAAAGTGCGTGGCCGCTATGTCAACGAACATTGGAAACCCAGGTTCGAACCCCAGCAGCGACAGAAAATTATTTGAATTAAAATAATTTTTCTGTACGGCCGCCACCTCTCTGCAGACAATGGCAAACCTCAGAGAGTAATCAAAATGCCATGTAAAGCTTCTTGAGAATAAGAACATTCCGTTCATCGCCGTTCGGAGTCGGCGTTAAGCATGTAGGTCCATTTCTCGGTCAATTGTGTACAAACTTAATAACACGCACAACACAATTGATCATAAGAAGCTAGGTCAAAGTCCTTTCAAGGGCTGAAATGGCCAGTTATTTATTTATTTTTTATTTTTTTTTATTCACAATAATTAAAATTAAATCCTTTAAAAATCACTGTACCAAAAATATCGTATCTGATTCAAAAATGGGTCGATCCTGTTTAATTATTAAGACCATAAAATGGGCTGCATTAATTAATTTTGAAAAATGTCCTAGATCAATGCAAAGAACATACATGAATAAAAAATTATATGAAAAAATTTTTAAATTTTGACTTAAAATGCGTTTATTGGGACCGGACTTCATTGTACATCAAATCTAAGTCCAGAATCAGATTCTTCAGCTAGTTAAACATAGAAGTAGGTACTTTGGTTTTTTTTTAAAAATTTGAAATGCATTAGAAAAATGTAAATACATTTCATCTAAAATTACTCTCCGAAAACCGGATTTGGACCAGAACTGGGCCATTTTTGACAATTCTTGAACTTTTAAGAGCTCTAATTACTTCATTTGCAACCATCTTGTTTTTCAGTGGGGGGAGGGCACGGAGGATTCCATACAAAGTAGCATTTGACTTGGTCTACTGTATATATGTAGATGGTAGGGCCCTTTTTTCTGGCACTGTACTCGACAGTTTGATCCAGGTTGTAGTTTTATACTACGTTTTTAATGTTGCACCTTCTCCAGATACACGAGCCAGCTTTGCATTTATATTTGGTGCAATTTTGGGAAAGCATGCAAAAAATGAATATAAGAAATTCAAATCAGTTTTAAAAGCATTAGAAGCAATAAATTAATTATTTCTGTGTCGTTTTTATAATAACAGCTTAAGTGTAATTTCAATGTTTCGAGAAATCTTGCTTTAAAGTTTTTAGTTGGCATAACTATAAGTTCTATGCAAGCTTCTTCGGTTTTTGTGTCATAACTTTGGTTAGAATAACATTAGAATTTGTGTGTACACAGATCATGAAGCACAGTTGCATCAATAACGCAATTTACTGTTAGTCGACTTAAGCTGTTATTATAAAACGACACAGATTTAATGTTTTTTTTTTTTACCTGATAAATATTTTTTTTATATATACATATCAAGCCCTAGTCGCCGAAAAAGCGAAGGGACATAAACAAAATTTTACAGGAGAAGCATTTTTCTAACTTTGTTAGACTAACAGCTCAAATAAAGTGACTATTCACTTTTCTATATACTATTCTATACTTTCAAGAGACTATTTAAGATAATATCTTGAAATTTTTACAGAATATTACGAACAAGTCTGCGTAATTTACTAAAAAAATGTGTTTACCGAGTTATGCCATTCTTCACACAATTGAGCGACATGTAAACTCGATTTTTGCAAAGCACCTTACTTCGAAACGGTTCACCTTAAAGGTGTGATTTTTCGAGTATAGATGGCTTAGTTAAAGTATTAATGTTTGCGTTTAAGAAGTGAATTTTAAAAAATAGTGTTTGTTTTTCGGCGGTTATGGCTCGATATTATATTATATTAAATATTATATTAGTTCTTGAATTGTTAAAGTAAAAACTTTTAAATTTTTTAGAAATAAATTTTTGCGACTGAATCGCATACATTTATGTTAAAGTAATATATGTAGGTTCATATAATATTATAGTTATTTTTTCTGAACCTTAAGAATTAATGTATTATAACGGCACACTGTTCAAAAGATGAAAAATTCACTGCGATTACCATGAAAAATGTGACTCAAAACTTCAGACTAAAAAATTTAGAAAAATTTCATATAAAGAGTCCAAAAAAAGTACACCCCAAGAAGGATTTTTTTGTAGGACTTACGGTTTCGAAATTACAGCTATTTTAATACATGCACTAATTGTATTTTTTACGATATTTTCAAATTTTTTCCAGTGTATATCTTTTAAAAAGAAATACAAAATAAAATTAGTATGTAGATATAATACGTTTCAGGAGAACTATCAACTCAGAGAGTTTACAAATTTTCAAAAATTGTGATGTCAGAAATGTGGGTATTTTGACATGGAATCACCGATATGTAGATTTGAGTTTTGGATCACGTGTTAATCGGCTTTCCAGCTCACTCCAATGCCATTTCGCGAGAAGTGCCAAGAACGCAAGATTGGTCTTTTTCTGGCAAAAAAGGTAATCTCACCAGTTATTTCGCAGTATTCAAACGTTGATTAGAACTGTTCGCATCACTATTCCTGTGTATTTACACTTCTGCTTTCACCAAAGTCTTCAAGCTCGCAAAACTTACGCATCAACTTAACAAGTTCGATGGTGCTGTGCAGTGATGATATTTTTATCGTTGGAGCGATAGGCTCTATCACCTTTCCGGAGATAATGTACCCAAAAGATGTTTGTTGCGCGACTCATTGCCTGACCTGCATACTTCACTCATGATTTTTTCGTCATAGACGTAGGCAATGGCCTAGCAGAATATTGATTTGTTGCGGCTCAAAATATGATGGATCTGCAAGCTCTAATTTATCAAGATGTTTCCAGCTAATAGTTACATACTTACTTATCTGGCGCTTACAACCGTGGGTCGGTTTTGGTGGTGCCATTTGGAAATACCAAGCTAGGGTCGCTCACAAAAATTTATAATTTCCGGACACTAAATCAATCCAAACTTATTTTTAATTCATCGTTATGACTTTATTTACCCTTAAACCTAACAATGGTTGAAAATATTTATAATTTTATAACTAATTTATAATATCATATTAAATTCATCTCATATTAAATAAATAATATCAAAATAAGCATTAAAGATTTATAAATATTGCAACTTCACCAAGTCCTTGTGTTACGTAATCCTGGGCTGACTGTGAGAGTCGTGGTCCGGGCGGTGGTGGTGTGGTACTAGCGTTTCCTCACAAAGATCCCTTAGTCCCTGGCTTCGCTGCTGACGTGGATGTTGTATGCGGCTGTACGCTGTCGACGTATCCTTGATACTGCTGCACACTATCGACGTTCACTCCGCACTTGCTGCTGCTGCGCGCTGTCGACGTTGGCTCTTCACTTGCTGTTGCTGCGTGCTATCGACGTTCACCCATATGTGATGCTGCTGCGCGCTGTCGACGTTCAATCTTTATATTTTATTCTTTGTTTTTCACAACTTGCCACCACCGTGGCTCTTAACTGACTGCCTTGACTTGCCACCACCGTGGCCCTTTAATGACTGACTGTGTTTTCGTTCTTCGCTTTAGCTTAAATCCATCGTTTCTTCACTCGCCCTGGTTTGTTCCGTTTCCAGCGTTAGGCGAACGTGTGACTTGATCAACTTCTCATGTTCTCTTCTCACACTCGGCTGTTTGTTCCGTTCCCAGCGTTAAGCATACGAGTGGCGTGATTGTCTTCCCCCTTCTTTTCTCACACTCGCCTTTTTGTTCCGTTCCCAGTGTTAGGCTTACGAGTGGCGTGATTTACTTCTTACGTTTTCTTCTCACACTCGTCTGTTTGTGTGTATCGTATCACGCGAGTTTACCGTTTCCCTTGGAATACGCGCATGTGTATGAAAATAATAAAAAAATATAACTGAAATACCCTTGTCCCTATGCTGGCAAAAAAAAAATAAATGCCTTGTCATGGAGCTTGAAACCTAAGGGGGGTCCTACCCTATTCTCCTAAAATAAAGTATTTTCTCAAAATTGCTTATAACCTTATTTAAATATTCAAATATTTCCTTATCTTTCAGGTATATTTCAGGTATTTAATAAAAAAATGTATTTAAATAAAAAAACTATTTTTCATGTAAAAAAAAGTAAAAATTATATTCGGCGGCCGCGGTGCCTGCCGTTTAATGGCCAAGGTGAGTTGCGATCTCCCGTCTCCTGGTATTGGGTTGAAATAAAGGTGTAAGCACATAATGTAGGTCAAAATTTATGACCAAAATTTTGGTCCTTACAAGCTTGTGGTTCCATCGAATTCGGTACTCGCCATTGACGCAGATTAGACCGAAGATTTACGAAGCATCTTTCTCTCGAAGGCTCCCAAAGTCTTTTCATTAGAACTGCTCACCGTCCTGGTTTGTGCTGCTTATAATAGGATGGGCATGATTAGTGACTTATAGAGCCTGAGTTTTGTCCGTCGAGAGAGGGCTCTGCTTCTCAATTGCCTACTCAGTCCTTCGTTTTATCTCAATACTGACATCGTTAAAAGAGTTTATGTTGGACCCCAAGTAGACGAAGTCCTTAACAACCTCGAAGGAGATGTTGTCAACAGTGACGTGGTTTTCAAAACGCTGGGACTGTTTATTTGTTGACACTAGGTATTTCGTCTTATCTGCGTTCACTGCAAGACCCATTCGACTTGACTCTTTCGCTAATCTGGAGAATGTTGCACTGACTTCGCGCGTATTATGGCCAATGATATCGATATCATCAGCATACGCCAGCAGCATAATACTTTTGTAGAATATCGTGCCACTGCGTCTCAAATCGGCAGCTCGGATGATCTTCTCCATCATCAGGTTGAAAAAGTCGCACGACAAGGAATCCCCTTGTCTGAAACCTTGTTTGGTATCGAATGGAGGAGTGAGATCCTTCCCGATCTTAACTGTGCTGCTGGTGTTGCTCAGTGTCATTCTGCAAAGACGGATGAGCTTTGCAGGAATACCAAATTCAGACATGGTGGAATATAGATGATTCCTTATTGGACTGTCGAAGGCGGTGATGTGACAAAAAGGTGATGTGTGTCGATTTGTTTTTCTAGGGTCTTCTCCAAGATTTTTCTTAGCGTAAATATATTAAGAAGGCTTATCCCACGGTAGTTGGCACAAATTGTGGGATCGCCTTTCTTGTGGATTGGGCAGAGCACACTAAGTTTCCAATCGTTTGGAATGCATTCTTCCGACCATTTTCTGCATAGGAGCTCATGAATGCATTTAAGTAAAACTTCGCCTCCATTCTTGAAAAGCTCAGCAGGTAAGCCATCAGCTCCTGCTGCTTTGTTGTTTTTAAGCCGAGCTACAGCTTTCAAGACTTCACTATGGTCGGGCAGCGGAACTTCAACGCTGTCGTCCACAATTGAGGTTTCCGGTATGTCATCTCTATTGACGGGATTGTCGTCGTCGTCACCATTCAAAAGCCTAGAGAAGTATTCCCTCCACATCATCAGTGTACCCTGGATATCTGTCACTCTGGATTCCAATTTTCATCCTTGCAGGAAGAGGCCCCGGTCTTGAAACCATCGGCCAGGCGTCTTATTTTTTCGAAAAATTTTCGGAAATCTTTCCTGTCACCATGCATCTCCATTTTCTCGCACTCACGCATTTCCGCTTCCCTTTTCTTTCGCCTGAAAATGCGTCTCTCTTCCCTCCTCCTCACTTTGTATCGCTCCTTAGCAGCACGCGTTGCAACCGACTGCAGGGTGACTTTGTAAGCGGCGTCTTTTTCTGCAGTGGCGTCGCGACACTCCTGATCATGCCACTGGTTGCGAGGGTGGTGATAGCCAATCACCGCTTCGGCAGCCGTACGCATAGAGTGGGAAATGTGATTCCACTGCGCGCATATATCGTCGATCGGAGGAGTGCTTTTTTGAAGCAGGAGTGAGAGTTGAGTAGCGAAGTCCTCGGCTGTTCGTTTTGATTGCAGCTTTTCGACGTCTAGCTTTCTCTATGCTGGATTGCGTGCATTCTTGGTTGCGCACAGACGTGTACGGATCTTGTCTGTGACAAGATAATGATCCGAGTCTATTTGGCACCATGGATCGTGCGTACATATAAAAGACTGGAAGAGTGCCTTCCGTCAATCAATACGTGATCAATTTGGTTGCGCGTCTTTTGATCAGGAGACAGCCAAGTTGCTTTATGAATATTGAGATGCTTGAATCTAGTGCTACTAAGGACCATGTTTCGCGCTGCAGCAAAGTCAATCAGCCTCATTCCGTTTTCGGAGGTATTGTCGTGGAGGCTGAACTTTCCGACTGTCGGACCAAAGATATTTTCTTTTCCCACCTTGGCGTTGATGTCACCAAGCACGATTTTTATGTCGTGGCGGGGGCTGCACTCATAGGCCTCTTCAAGGCGCTCGTAAAAGCTGTCTTTGGTCTCATCGTCCTTATCTTCTGTCGGAGCGTGCGCACAAATCAGGCTTATGTTAAAGAATCGTGTCTCTAATTCTAAACCGATTATGGCAAGTCGTTCGTTCACAGTTTTGAATCGCAGGACATGATGCCGTAGTCTCTTGCCAACCACGAACCCGCATCCAAATTCGTGCTTCTCCGCATGGCCACTGTAATAGATATCACAGGATGCTTGCCGTAAGCAACCCTGTCCCTTCCATCGCATTTCTTGGATTGCAGTGATATCAGCTTTGTATCTTTCTAAGATATCTATCAGTTGGATAGAGGCACCATCGCAATTAAGGGTTCGGACGTTCCAAATGCATATCCGTAAATCATTGTCAGTTTTTCGTTAGCGGTAGTCTTCATCAGATTTGGGGATCATTTTTATCTTTTTTCTTTTTCGTTTCATTGAAATTGTTTTTTAAATGGTGGGCTTCAAACCCAACGCACAACCCAACGCACAACAACGCAAAGGCAGGTAGCCCGCCGCTCATATTAGCCGTCAAACTTACGGTTGCCAGTTTGCCGTTTCTAGAGGACACCACGTAGAGGTTTGAGCATACTTGAGACGAGTTCGACATGGATAATGCTGGCCCCACCAGGTTGAGGCAGTCAAACACGTTGCCATGTGAAGATCGCCCCCTGACCCTAACGCGTTGCCTTGTGAGGATCGTCCTCCAGATAATAGTGTCTATTATTTTTTCAGTCATGACATTGCAGACCTTGGGTAAAACGTAGGCTAACATATTGAGTTTAAAATTCCAATTGAACCGCGGTGCAACTGATAACATAACGCTAGATCGAGCCTCATCAAACAATTGCTCTTGAAAGCCCGGTTATGTTAACGAAAGTTCGCTTTCGAGGCAGACGAAGTATCTGTGCAGAGTATTCCATGATAAATGAAGCTTGAGACCCCTGATCCAAAAAGGCGTAAAATTGCAATGCGCAAAATAGCATTTCTCCATAGGCAGAGTTGACTTTTACAACGGCTGTGGGCATACTGCATTATATCGATTCTGTTCTGGATAGAATTTTCTGTAATGCATGGCTGCGTCTTAATCATGTTGCAATACATTGCTATTTGTGTAGAAGTCTCTATTCCCCGATCCATATAGATAAACGTGTGGTGCTTGCCACCACAGGTTGCACAATTTCGACGGCTGCTGCACTTAAACGATGGTTGCAACATAAACAACTAAATCACAATTTATATTTTTGTACTGCTGCTCTTTTATCAGCTATATTCATATCGCGAAAGACCAAGCAATCTCGGACTGGATGTTCCCCTTTTGTGCAGACCGGACAAATAAATGTTTTCTTTGCGATATGTAATGATACCCTTTTTGTGATACGATGTTGATAAATCTCCCTTTTTCTTGTACGACGTCTTGTATCAAGATTTTCTTGTGATTGTGATGATGTAATCATCATTTGATACTGCTCATCCAGCACATTACATAAATCTTCAAATGTTAGTATTCTTTTCTGTGTACATACTCCACGATCCCATTCATGGTGAATACAAGTAGGCAATTTCTTCAGCATGTCGAGCATGTCGTAAAGCAATATTTCGTTTTTACCATAGACGTTTGCGCCTAATTTTTTTATTGAATTCACTCATGAGCGGCATGTTTGAATGAAACGCTTTAGCGACTACAGGCTGCTTATCGAACAAATCCATGTAATGTATAAACAAGCCCTGTAATGCGATCCGATAGTGAAATTGCTCGAATTCGAAGAAATGATACTCTGTGATTTGCTGTAATAAATTGCGTACTTTCGCATTTCAATTTATCTCTTTATGCATTTTCGGCACTTGACAACTCGAATGGGAATGTCAAATTCATTCAATTTCGCAAATTTTTATTCGACGGGTAGTTGGCTTGCACATAAGCGAAAAATAAATTAAAATGTAAGTTTTTATGTAAATAAACATGTTTACAGTGTTTAAACAATTATTTTTTCTAAACAGGAAATCTTCTAAAAAAAAACATTAGCACAAAGGCGCGGCAATTTGAAATGTTGGTGGATTTCTTTCAGCAGCACTCCGACTTGGCCAAGGGGCAATTGAAGACGGCAACGGCAAAAACTGCTGCTGGGCCACCATCGCGCAATGTCGTTGGATGGAAGAAAGTAAGAATTTTTCAAATTTTGTGTATTTATCGTAATGCTAAATACTAATATTTATAGCTATGGGCGGAATACAGAAACCACCTCAAAACAAAACTGCAACGCAACAAGACTTTCATTTCAGACACAGGTGGTGGACCTTCAAGATATTGTCCATTTAACGTATGGAGGAGCAAGTCCGCCAACTGCTCTGTATGAACGAAGCCATCAGTGGTATGAGCGCAATGGAGTTCGGCTTTGTTGAAGGTTCCAGCTCACAGTTGGCGGTGACTGAAAGTGGCGAAGTAACGGAGGGCAGAGTGAACAGCATTTCCCCTGTAAGCACAACTGCTTATGCCCGAACACCGCAGTGTGGACAGTTGATATCGGCTTCGAGAAACAAGGAAAACATTCTTCAAAAACAACAACAATGGAGGCTACATTATATTTTTGCAATAAATGATCTCATATCAAGTGATATATTTTAAATAAGAATTAATATTAAAAAATTAATTTAAACTTACTTTATTTTATTATTACTCAATGTTTTTGTTGAACTGAAATAATATTACATAATTTATTTTTATAAAAAATTATCTCATTATATTAAAAAAAAAACAAGATTTTGGAAAAAAAATTGGAATTAATATCATTAAAAATTAATTCGAAATGCTTAGTTTACTTACCTTCAAATGTTACTGCTTTTTTTGTTTTTAAATAAAATAATAAAACAATAAATTTATGATATAATGCTGTTTTTTATTTCGTCTCTTATTCGTTTAGCAATATTGCTTAAATTAACATTATAAACAAAATTTTCTTTGAAAGGCGTTGCTTCTTCTTCTATGATCGGCAAATGTGTGGGTATGTCAACATTATATATCAAGCAAATGTTATGCGACGCACAAAAGGCAACGAAATCGTCGTTTCAATACTCCGAAAACTCGTTCAATAATAGACCTTGCTTTGGAGATCTTCTCATTGAATAATGATTCAGCCGAATTTTCGCCGGTATTCATATATGATGTTAATAGCCAAGATTCCAAAGGATATCCTAGAATGAAAAAAGGAATTGCATATTTCAGTGAATTTATTTTGGTTACATTTTAAGATTAATTAACTTAAAAAATGTACTTTTCAAGAATCTAAGTTCCTCTGTGGCCATTTTGATATTTCTCTTTCAAATTTTGTCTTTTCCTACATAGATTCCACACATGCGAATCGTGAAAAGCACCTCCAAATCGGCCATTGACTGACCTTATGGTCAGTTCGTGATCTTAATCTAAATTAATTTAAAATCAATTCAGAAGCAATTAAAATTATTTAACATTAGTAACTTACAACCATAGCTTTTATACTAGTTTCCTATTGAAGTATAAATGCTTGTTCCTTGACGGCCTTATCATTTGGATGTGGATGCCATCTACCACTCCAATTATGCCTGGAATACTGGACTTCTCATGAAAAAATGACTTTGCTTCCCTTTTCTTCATCTCAGACATTTGAAATGATATATGTGTGGGGCAAAGTGTTTTTTCGATTGCACTGCATACCTCAAACAGGCAACTACATAGACATAGTCTGTTGTGCTATGACAACAAATCGGTAATGGCCAATTTGATATTGGTACCCACCCTGACCAAGAAATTTTAAGGTCGCTGCCAGTTTGATAATAGGAGGAACCGCGGTAGACCTCTGGCTAACTTTTAAATCGTTTGTGATGATCCGCAAAACGTACATAAAGGCTTCTTTATCAAAACGAAAATTTTTCACAAAGCTGAAAAACAATAAAACAATAACTATTGGGTGAACATTAGGCGGACAGCAATATTCATTGTTTTTTACCTCCTATCACTGATAGCCATCACATTAGAGCAGTGGTCGGGTACACTGCGTACACTGAGGCAAATTGCACGTTGAAAAGAAAACATTCGCGCCGATAATTTCACACAAAAAAACAAAAAGACACAGTTTCGATAGTATCGTAAGTGTAGACGTGGAATTTTTTGTTTGATATATTTGGTGATGTATTTGTTGTTCTTATAAATTTTTATGTTGATTAAAAATAAATGTAATTCAATTTTATGTTTAATAAATGGAAATAACTATTTCGGAACAATATGAATTTATTGTTTTTCCTGCAGTAAAGAACTTAAATATATTTTAAATTCAATTGAAAATTTAAATATATTTGTATATGTTAAATATATATAACGACAAAAATGAAAGCAATTGTTATGCATATATATGTATGTATGTATATGTAAATTTTACATACGTTTTAATAACAACAACACCAACAACAACAACAATGGTGTCTTTCGACATTATACTTTTTCTTGGTAACTTGACGTCCACACATTAAGCATTCTGCCTATCCTGAGAAACTCTCAGCAAAAAAAAATTCTTTTTCCCATTCAACCTCAAACATGTTATTTAAAATAAAAAATAAGGTATATTATAAAAAAATGCCAATATTTTCTGATTCAATATGAACGGCTTATACTTTCTTTTAACAGAGTAAGCATCCTCTCTATGCGACAGCTTGTATGTGGCTGAAAATAAACACGCAAATTTGTTTTATTGCGTGTTGTTTTATTTCTTTAATATTAAGTGGATCTTAAACTGTTTAATTTAATTTAATTTTAAAAATATTCTTAAGTAAATTCAAAGTAAACTAGGTATAATTACTCTCGTAGTACTAAAAAAGACAAAGTCTTATTGTACACCTCAGTTTTCAATAATAAATAATTAATTAATTAAAAAAAAATTTTCTGAAGCAAAAAAAAAATCTGAAGAAAGCATGCGAGGCGAACCTGTTCACTCGACAGTTGGCATAAGACTGAAGTTCGTTTATTTAGCTTCGGCTTCACATGCATAAGGCACTAATACTGATGCGTTGCCCGCTCGCATGCTTTTGCCGATCACTGCATTAGAGTGATCCCGTATGATTCGCCGCTGCAACCTTTCTTCATTATTGTATTCATCAATCCACAAAGCCACTGAATCCATGTTTTTTTAGTTAAATAATATAAATATGATCTTATTTGTTGTTTTCAGCTATCACAATTTTTTTGTTTACATTTTTCTGACGTTTAGTAAAAAGTGATGCCAAATTTGCTGGCAATTATAGCGAGCAACACTCCCACTCAAGCGGAAGAGTTACAGACTGTGATTTAAAATGCGGATCGCATTTGCTTTACGAATCGGATTGCTTTTCGAATCGCATTACAGAGTAGGGCCCCACATAGTTTTCTTCGCAGTGTGATATGTTGAATGTCTTGTGCCGCTTCATCAATAAGAGCACCTTTGAGGTAATAAAAACGCTGTAAATTGGCCAATCTACATAGGCTCCACTGAAGGCTGGCAACTTTATTTCAGGTAGTGGCACATCTTTGCTCATCCCTTCTGCTTCATTTGTTGCTGAACAATTGACTTGACTGGTGGCTGCAACGGCTGATACAGTTTGCGAAGTTGGCAGAAAGGCAATTAGCCTGATTCTTTTTGTCACCTCACTTATGTGAGTTTTGTCACAGACGGTGTCATGTCACTTGAAAAGTGGTATCTTGGTTGTCACGTGACGTGAAGTGACGGAACGTTTGAAATGAAACAAAATATGTTATTAAACACATCTTAAAATGGTAAATAAATGACAGCTGTGCAAAAAGAAAAGTCAAAAAACAAAAGAAGCAAAAAACGAAGTTAAATAAAATAAGCTTTAATAATTTATTCTGAGTTCTTTTGTGTTATGGTTTTCGGATTCTGATAGCTCAGATAGTGCAGATTATAGTGAAAAATTAAGAATTATTAAGAAATTAAGAAGAACACTTGTTCTTCATGGGCTGAAAGTTGAGCTACACAAAATGGCCCACCCCCGGCAGAGTTTATCTCCTTTTTATTAAGCGCCAATTTTTTGCGGTGCTTCAGTTTGTAATCGGTCCAAACCTAGAACAATTTCATTGAATTTAATAGCATTTAAAATAAAGTCGTCTCTCCGCAGTTATGCTATTACTATTGATGTGTGTAATCATAACTTTAAGGCGACGACTGCAAATCATTCCTTTTGCCATCCTGCAGCATTCCTAATTGGAGGGCCCAAACTATTCAGCTTTGAGGACAACAAGTGCCATATACCCTCAAAAGTGGCTTTATTTAACTATGCAGCAATTTTCTGCATATTTTAAGCCCTTGGCTACAGATGGGTTCTTGATCATAAATGTGACCATTTCCCCGAACTGCCTCCTGGTGGTTATTTTCAAGCTAAAAATAATTAGTTATAAACAATTTCTATCAATAAACTAGAATTTTTGTTCATTTACCTTTTTTCTGCCTCCATCTCACTTCAAAAATTGCGGCGCCTAAAATATCACTTAAATGCGACACGCGGCGGTTTACAGCGACAATTATAATATGACGAAAAATTTTTTAGCTGTGTTTAGTCACGCATGTCATGTGACGCAGGTCGCTGTTCAGTGACTACTAGAATATGGCTTAGAGTCGCAGTGACTTGTATCACCTCACTCCGCCAACTAGAATAGAGGCAAATTTCAAACGCTTCTCGTATTGTCAATACAGCTTCTAAGTATGCTTCTTCGAACTTATCTTTCTATCTCTGCTTCAGTGTACTGGATTTTAATTTTTTCCAAGAAGGGAAAATGAGATATTTTCTCAGAACTCTGCATGAAACGACGAAAGACTTTCTAAACGAAGTTGAAGGTACAATTTTGTCTTGCGCGAAGAAGCATCCTTCTTGAAATTTTTCTTCGCTATGTGACATCTTGCCACCATAATACAAAAATAATCAATGCACTTATCTTTGTGCAACCTTTTTTTTTGAGGTTATGTTGCGCAACTTCTTGCACGTGACTGCAAAATCCCACTTGTTGCTGATTGATGTGTTGTTTACCGCAGGGTAAAGACCCGATAACCACGACAATCTTAACAGGAGGCACTAAAAATGTAGAATTACAAATAAAAGTCGTCCCGGTAAGTTGTCTTCGGTAGGGGCGACTAGACATAACTTTCGGATTCAACGTGGATATAGATAGATATACCCGTGTGATTGGTTTTTTCAAGTGGCAAGGTATCCAAATTAAAAGCCCAAATTTGTACTTAACTATAAAAACTTGTTTTACATTTCAATTTGTCCCATTTGATGCAGGCAATTAATTTTTAAAAATCTTATTCATGTTTCTATTTTTACATTATATTGTTCTTGTCTTCAATGGCAGTGTTGTATAGACGATACTTATTTTAGGTAGTAATAGGAAAGGTAGTAAAAGGTATATTATACAAATTAAAGTAAATATGTAATAAGTTCAAAGCTTAAGAATATACTTTAATGTAAAACTAAACAGCATTTAAAAAGAAAAACAAAACCGTCATTATTTTGCATATCAAAATAAACCTCAATTATTTCTACTGAATAAATAATATGGTAAACTAAAAATTTCGTCGAAGCATAATAACAAAAAATCGTTTTACAATAACGGTTAACTTAAGCAACTGGTTTTCTTTCTCGAAAGTCTTGACTAACGGTAATACAATATACATATATGTCGGTTCTATATTACGGTTCTTTATTAAAATATCAGAAGCGATATATTATGATTCAAGGTGATTGAACTCGGGCACCAGCCCAATGCACTCATGGCATTTCAATGCGGTGCCGATATTGGATATATATTGACACATTTAACGGTTATGAACAATTCGTAAAATTATCCTTATGCATGACACCACTTAGTCAGCGATTATGCAAATGCACATCGCTGGCTTAATAATTTAAGTTCTAAATATTTGTAAGTCTTAGCATAAGAACGATGTCTGTTAAACAATTAAGATGAAAAGAATAAAACGTAACAATATATAAAAAAATAAGAATAAAACTAAACACCAAGCCTTTTGTCACGCATAACAATAAGAACTATTGGAATAGAAACCATAAACATTTTTGGTTTGACTCATCTTAATGTGTAAAATAAACGTCAACTAAATGTGTTTGCCATTGTCTGCAGAGGTGGTGGCCGTACAGAAAAATTATTTTAATTCAAATAATTTTCTGTCGCTGCTGGGGTTCGAACCTGGGTCTCCAGGTTCTTTGACATAGCGGCCACGCACTTTAACCAACTACGCCACGGACGCCACAAAACTAAAATATATTAAAATATGTAAGTTGTTTTTATTTTTTTTCAACCTAAATTTTGTTTCTTTATATTTTATTCCTTCAGGCTCTAGGTCTTAATTTGTTATTGTTGAAACCCATGATAGAAGAAAAAGATCTGATCCGATCGGATGTTCAAGTACAACTAATTTATTGGTATATAGGTATAATAATTATAGGTACATAATTGTATAATAATGCATAAGTAAACCGGTAAATCCGCTGTTTGTTACATGTAGCTAAATCAGTAAATACTCTCAGCAACAGTGGGACAAATAGCATAATGTTTTGATGAATATTTAATATTAATATTTGTATACGGCCTCTTATTATTTATATTGACAACAAGTTTTTCGAGCTCTAGGCCAAGCATGTTGTCAACAAGACAACATGAAGAACAAAGAAGGCAACAACCAACAACAACAACAACGGCTCTGTATAGAGCAAATCACACAGCTTGACTATACAGACTGTTTCATTGGCCGCTACACCAACTCATCAGTAGCATTTGTATGACTTTACACTGTGATCCACTCAAGCTACTTAGGTTCTACATATACTGCCAATATGCCGAGAAAGTTACCCGGAATTTGTTTTTGGCAGAGAACGCGGGAATTTTTGTAACTGAGTTCTTATCTACTTTTTGATGCATACTGTACTAAGGCTAACAACCTAGATCGGATCATACTTTTAGGCATAGCCTTAATTCATGTGCATCTTCGAAATTCGATCACAGCGGTTTACTGCTATCAGAGCATATTGAAGTTGTTGTTATTTTTACTGTTTAGCTCCTCCCTTTTTTTCCACACTTTCATTTTAGGGTTCAGTTAGTTTAACTGATGGTACACCTAAGATGGCGTGGAGACCATTTTTTTGTTATGAAAGACTTTGTTGTTTTTGTTTTTATGTGATAAACACACAACCAATCATTTATCTTAACATTTTTATGGGCGTGCTCTCCCAGAATATTTAATATTAATATTTGTATACGGCCTCTTATTATTTATATTGAAAACAAGTTTTTCGAGCTCTAGGCCAAGCATGTTGTCAACAAGACAACATGAAGAACAAAGAAGGCAACAACCAACTTTTTGATAAATATATTTAACACTCCCACTTTTATCAAACATTTACTTTTCATTTCAAAATTGAATTCATTTTAATTTAACTAAAAAATGTTAAATTTCTCATCAGCATATAAAACAAAAACTTCAAAATTTAATCCAACTCAAAAGGTTTTAAATTTCTCATTACATAATATGTATATAAATTGATAAATGAAGTAATCATTATTAAAAACATTAACTTTAATTTATATTGCAATCAACTATAAGCATCATATTTCTAAATTGAATAAATTTGTCTTTACTCAATGGTTTAGTGAAAATATCCGCAATTTGCATATTTGAGGGAACATAATTAAGATCAAAAATGTTTTGTTCATATTTTTCACGAATAAATTTGTATTTGACGCCTATTGCTTTGTTCTCTGATGAAACTCGGGATTTTTCACTAAGCGCATGGCTCCTTGATTGTCCATGTTCAACGTAATTTTCAGCTTTTGTTTAGATAACAAATCAGTTCACAATTGCTGAATCCAAATAAGCT
The DNA here is from genome assembly GCA_943735915.1 of Pherbina coryleti. Taxonomy (NCBI): domain Eukaryota; kingdom Metazoa; phylum Arthropoda; class Insecta; order Diptera; family Sciomyzidae; genus Pherbina; species Pherbina coryleti. The sequence goes on along the minus strand of OX030948.1, from coordinate 108,775,785 downwards.
CCTTCATTGCATGACAACCGGCCACAAACTCGGATTCAGTAGTCGACAGTGAAACACACTTTTGCCTTATTGCCTGCAAGATGAATGCAGCATAATTACAAAACCGATAGTTGATAGTCGTGTGTTTATATCACCCGCATAGTCGGCATCACTAAAACAATTCAGAAGAAAAATGTTATCATGTGGGAAATAAAGACCATACCCTTTTGTGCCTTGCAAATACTTCAATATACGCTTCACCATAATTATGTGAACCAATAATGGTTTGTCGAGATACCGGCTGACATAGCTAACAGCAAATGTTAAATCTGGTCGTGTGCCTAACATTAGGTAAATAAGACTACCAACTGCTTGTCTGTAAGGATATTTCCTTGAATAAGTCTCGACCTCAGAAGTAATTCCAGTCGCAGACACGTCACATGGTGTACTAACAGGCGATGCCTCATCCACGTTGAAAGTATTCAGTATTTTTTGAAGTGATAACTTCTTTAGGCGCGTTTGGCAATTTCTGAAGAGTGATTTTCTCGATTCAATCGTCAGCATACCGTTAGATTCTGCCGCTGCTTCTGTATGTTCGAACATGTGCGCACTCGCATCGTAGTAGTTGCTACATACAATCTTACGTTTGCATTTTGTTGTTTTTGTGTCAACATTTTTATCATGCGTGTGAAGGTTTGTGCTTTTTATAGTTTGTACATACATACATAGGTATATGCATGATACAATTATAAGGCAGGCACATATTGAAGAGCGGGGTGCGCTAGTTGCCAAAATCAGCTGGTAATTTTTAGGTTTTCTAATTGTTGTTGTTGCTTTTGTCGTTTGACGTTTGTAGCTCCTACAGCATTTTTGTTGCAAAATTTCTCAATTGAGCAGCCATCTTAAAATGAGCTTACCTTGTAATTGTATCATGGGTATATGTAATAAGGAGTAATGCACTAGGCAGCTCGAAGAAAACTCAAAGCCTTTGGTTTATTTTCTGCAATTACAATTTAATTTAATCATGTCAAATGATCCAAATGAGAGCACCACGAATACGGTACAACACTTGACGGAGTTTTTTTTTTAGACATTTAAATAAATTTGAATCTAAAGTTTTTGTGTCGTATTTCAGCTACCACAAATCCATTATTTCATTCTGAGAATATAGCAACAATAAATAAATTTACAAAACAATATTAATATCAACTTTTTTCCAATTCATCATTTATTATATGAGATAAATGTTGTTATTTATGTACATAAATATATCTTTTAGAATTGTAAAATGAGAAGTTATCACTTCTATCGTGTGGTCATAGACACACAGCTTTTTTAATATATCCATGCTGATTTATATGAATACCGCCATCGCCGTTTCGCCGAATTTCTAGACCCAGGTAATGTTTTGCTTCGAAGACCTTAACATCTTTTGTTTTAAAAAGAATAATAGCTTGTCGATAAGTTGTTCACCATTAGCTGCTACCAATCCATAATCGATATAAATCGCTAGTAGAAACCTACTTTCAATTGTCTTATTAACAAAAACGCAATGATCGGCTCTACTCGCTTGCAGTCCAAAATCATTTAAAAATTGCGTGAAGGTTTTGTTCCAGCAGCGCGAAGCTTGCTTCAAGCCATATAGGCTCTTTTGCAGCTTACAAACCTTAAATGAATTATCCGAATATCCCTCAGGCTGCTTCACATATATGTTTTCCTCAATCGTCTTGTTTAAAAATGCGGTTTTTACGTCGAATTGCTTAACTTTAAGCTTCTCTGATGCAGCTATGTTCAAAATAGCTCTGATTGATGTAAATTTAGCAGTGGGACTAAAAGTGTCATCATAATCGATGCCATGCTCTTGGCTAAATCCACGTGCGACTAGCCTTGCTTTGTATCGTTCAGCTTCGTTCTCAGTTCGACCTTTTATTTGATACACCCACTTCGTTGAAATTGCTTTGCTGCCTTTTGGAATATCGACTAAGCCCCATGTTTTGTTTTTTATCAACGACTGCATCTCTTCGTCCATGGCTTTTTTCCACTTAGCTGCTTGCAAACAAGTTGTTGCTTCAAAATAATTTGAAGGTACACCACAATTCCTAACATACGCGTGTCCTTCAGCTACTGCTACATTTAATGACGTTGTGCGTTTCTTACTGATATCTGCACCTGTTTTTGTTTTTGTCGAGTTAGCTGCATGCATGTTTTTGTTTCTGCTACGAAGCCTGGTACTGACAAAACGTTCGTCACCTGATTGTACATGTTGTCCATGCGTTGTGGCTACTATGTCAATCTCTTTCGTAGCTTCTAGAAAAAGTTTTTCGTCGTTTACTTCAGCTTGCACATTTGAAATCATTTCTGGCATCGTTTCTTCTGGTGTACCTTCACTATCGTGAAGAGGAATTAGCGCAAATGATTTATCAGAAGGCGTTCTATTAGAATTATGTTCATTCGTATGAAAAACGATCCCTTGATATTTCTACCTTTCTTGTTTCAGTTATGTAAACTCGCCAACCTTTAACTCCTTCAACGTAGCCAACGAATACTCCTTTCTGAGATTTGTAATCCCACTTTTGCCTCTTCTGTTTTAGAACGTGAACATAGGCGTCAGTACCAAAAACTTGCAGCATATCGATATTGCCTTTTTTGCCAAACCACAATTCAAATGGCGTTTTCCCTTTTTGTGGACTGAAACTTGTTTTGTTGAGAACATAGACAACAGTATTTACTCTGGATTGTAAGGCACTGTTTTCTGATGAGCAATAACACTATTGCTCAACAACTCTTCGACTTGACTATTTACGAATTCTAAACCGTTGTCTGAACGAATGATTTTAATTTTTCGGCCTGTTTCAGTTTGCACATCTTTTATGTACTTCGCTATTAAAACACATACCTCACTTTTTTCTTTCATAAAAAACACTGTTCTGTAATGCGAGTAATAGGTCTTTCATCAACAAAAAGTACCTTGCACCACCAATTGAAGGTTTTTGCATGGGGCCGCATACATCCGTATGGACAAGATCTGCAACATTTGTTGCTTTATTTTGACTGACTGAAAACGGAGACCTATGCTGCTTTACAAATAAGCATGCTTCACAAAAAAAATTATCAGTGTCAACAAAAGGTATTTCGTTTTGTCTTAGAAACACTTTCCAATGAGCTTTGTTTTGATGTACCATTCTGCAATGCCATTCATAAACTGACAATACTTTCTTCGCTGCAGAGTAAGCAAAATTTGTTGGCGGCACGGGCAAAATCACTTTTATCAAAAGCTGAAAAAGCTTATCTTGACGAACTCCCACTAGCACAGTATTACCGTTTTTTAAAAATTCACAGTGGCGAGAATCTGATTGCATTTGCAAACCTTTGTCCAAAGCGCAGCTTGCTGAAAATAGATTTAGCTTTAACTTTGGCACGAAGAGTACACCAGCCAAATGGTTCTCTTCCCACATGTTGTTGTTGTATGTAGCAATGTTTATGTCACCCTGGCCGTAAACACATATAGTGTCACCATTACCCAGCCTTATTATCATTGGCGTTGTAAATTTCTCGTATGAAATAAACCACTCTCGCTTGTTGGTCATATGATCACTCGCTCCTGAGCCGACAAACCATTCTTGTTCTTTAGCAATGCTACTTGCAATCGCTGTCTCACATATAAACGCATTACCTCTTTTTGCATTTTCTCTTTTGCAAATTTTAAAGCTAAACTCATTATTTCTATTAAACTTTGTGGGGCAATCGCGCTTCCAGTGACCCGGTTTTTTGCATATGAAACATTTTTCAGGCTTGAAGCTTTTCTTAGATCGCATGTTAGGAGATATGTTTTGTTTAGCAAAAAGCGCATCACCAGAGTCTAGATTATTTGACATGACTCTGGCTTCTTCCATGACAAGTCTGGCCGTCAAGTTTTCTAGCGTTTGCTGTTTAATGTCAGTGGACTCCCAAGCACCAGGGGCGAACACAGGTAGGGGTTTTGGGGGTTAAAACCCCCCCCAAATGAACGAATAAAAATAAAATGAAATGTATAAAGTAGAACAATTACAAATTATAAAGCATTATTTATTTAAGTTGGAATGCTTAAAGCTACTTTCATGGTGTTATTAATTGTTTTTATGAAATTATGCTCTGTATACGCAAAAGAGCCCTGCCAGAGTATGATTTTTTGCCTGAAATATCATTAAATACATGTATGTTTTGGCAATGTTTTAAATAATGTAGACAATTATGCATTTTTAATTAGGAAAAGAATTACCTAAGAGGAAAAGATTACCTAAAACTTAAAATTAAAATTTAATAACTATTTATCTTCTTATATATAAAAATGAAATGCGTGTGCGTTAGTCTTGCTAAGGCTCAGAAACGGCTTGGCCGATTTTAATAATTCTTTTTTTGTATTGTTTGCCTTAATACAGATGAGGTTTAGAAAAAAAGAAAATTACGAAAAACTCGAAGGAACAGCGGAAAAATCTAAAAAATCGAAATTGGTCATTTTGTATGGGAATTGCCACATCAGACTACTTTAAATAGCCTACAAATCTTAACGGCTGAACGGATTTCACTCAAATTTTGCACACACATTACTTGAATCCTAGATAAGGTTACAGCGTACTTAGTTTTGACCACGCTCCTTCTTCCGCCCCTTTACAAGAATCCCAAATTATCCTACTAGCGTACTTTTACTAGCGAAACTGTTCGTCTAAATAATCAAAAGAAAATTCTCTTATTTTAACACCAAAAGCATTCACATATCTTAAAAATTGCACAATATTTTAGTACAGCGTCTTTTTCTAATAACATCGTTTCCTTAGAATAACAAAAAACTATCATTCAATTTCTTTTCGTTGATAAATTCAATTTAAGCACTTAATAAACCCTATTTGATGAGAGCTCCAACATCTTTACTCAAAAAAGCACACAAAAGCTGTCATTTCAATATTATTAAAATGGGCAAACAAAATTATTTGTTTGCCCATTGTGAGGATCGATCCTTAGACCACCTTATGACTTCAAAACTGATGGTTGAGCTGACTATTTTTATTCAAATTGAAATGTACTACAAAAATTTTCTTATAAAATTTGCAATAAAATGATATGACAGCACAATTTTCTGAATTCGAATTATAGCAGCCTTTTATATTTTTCTTAGACAAAAACCAATAGTGTTTTTCATCTTATTCTTATCTTCTATCTTTCTATCTTCTGAATATATAAATATCAATTGCCGTGCGTTAGTCTTACTAAAACTCGGAAATGGCTCGGCCAATTTTAATAATTTTTTTTGTTTGCCTCAAAACTGATTTGGTGTAGGAAAAAAGGAAATAAGGAAGAACCCGAAGCGAAATAATCGAAAGAATTGAACTCGGAAATGGCTCGGCCGATTTTAATAATTTTTTTATTTGCCTCAATACTGATTTGGTGTAGGAAAAAAAGAAAGTAAGGAAGAACCCAAAGCGAAAAAATCAAAAGAATTGAAATTGGTAATTTTTTGTGTCGTACAGTGTTCATTACAACTCCAAGGAGAGGACGAGCCTGACATAGGTCTACGAAGTCAGTCAAATGCGCGGCGAGGTAATACACTGACCAGCGAGCGACGTATAATGAAAACAGTCAGATTGTCATGTCCGAATAAGTGTCATTTATAAACAAAACAGAGTGGCATACATAATAACGCCCATAACTCGAGAACGGATTGCCCGATTCGAGCTGTTGTTTTTTTTTCACGTGTTCGTCTTCGCACAAGGTAGCTGTTAACAGCAAAAAAATTGTAATTTTTTCGGAAAAATCGGTGTTCCATACATTTTGTATGGAAAAATAAAAATAAAAACAAAATCGATTTGAATTTCATAATTCAAAATGCAATTTCTGCACAATTACATTCGTTCAGATCAGTTGATTGTATTCAGACGAAGCAACCAATTATCGAACAGTGTTCCTGAATTCATTGATTTGTAAGGATTACAAATAATTTGCCTCTGAAGGTTGGATCTGTTATCTTCATGCTTCGGAGACTCAAACAACCGAAATTGTGCAAGTGAACAAATTGGTCGTGAAGCAACTCAAGAATAATGTCATTCAAGCAACGATGAACGCTTTTGAGAAGGCAAATTCAAGGGCGAAGAAGTGCTCATTCCAAAAATGTCATTGATTCTAACCGATTTACCTTTCGGGTTCAAAAACGTTCAATTCAAATTCAGTTCGACTTACATCGCCATGACAATCAATGAATCACAAGGCCATTCTTTGTAATTAATTTTGGGACTGTGTGCTGGATTAAATCAAATCTAAACTTATTTTCTACCTTAAGAATAAAGAGAAGATACGAGTAATAACATAATATATAATGTATATAAAGATAATGGAGCGCAAAGCAGTGCGATCATATAAAGAGAGAGAGCAAGTAGAATATGCAAATGCAGCGTAAACATCTTACACCTGTAGCATGGAGATGCAATCAGTATTTTAGATATAGATATGCAGACGGAAGTTCCGCTCACAAAATTATATGGAAATAATATAAATGTTTGAAAGCCTTCATCTTTGGTTACTTTTGCTAACGTTGTCTATCAAAAAGCATTGAATTGATCTGACGTGTGATTCCCTCAACCTGCTTACATTCCGTGTAAATAAGGGATATTAGAGTGTTTCATTTAATCAATAATTGAAATTCGATTGGCACCATTTGTTATCGATCGCGAACGTTCCATAAAAAATTAATTTCGATCGAATCGTGATTGCTCGAAATTATTTCAATAAAAAAATTAATTTAGGGCGGGACGAAGTTTGCTGGGTCCTCTAGTTAAAAATAAAATTAAATTTATATTTCATTAAAAGTTAAAGCAAAAAATGATTGTACTATTTTTTATGTTACTTATTTCATTAATATCCAATGTGATTTAAAAATATTTTTTTTATTTAAATTTAATTTAAAATCGCAATAATTTTGCTTTTCAATCAACTCATCAATCACCAACTCAAATTAAACACATTTTGCTAACAGTTAATCAGTGCACCATAGTACATTGCTGAATATTAGCATACTTTATCCAGTATTCGATTAAACAACAAAAACAACACAACTCACAAATTCAGATCAGCGTAAGAAGTGCGTTGTGAGAGAACAGAGAACGAATTAGCAGTTATTCTCATGCGCTGATTTTCTCTTTACTACATGATCTGTTGTTTACATTTATTCGCTTGCTCCTACATATATATTACTCCTACACTCAAAAAAAAAAAAAAACACTAACTTAAAATGAAACACAATGTGTTCATAATTTGCCATTTCTCATGTTTTTTAAAAGTTTGCTTTTACTTTGACGAAATTTGCAAGCTAGTTTTTAAACATAAAATTCATCAAATTAATAACAGTTGTCGTCAATTTTAAAACATTTTTTCAGTGTACAACAGTTAAGCAGTGTATATTCGTTTAACGATTATATTCATGCAGGGCTCTAATACGCATACATGCTCTACTACGCTGTTGTTCTCTGTAAAGTCGAGTTCCGCTATCAATGTGATATGAAGTTAAAACTAGAACTAGATTTTCAAGCTTTTCGAGCACCCACGCTACCCGAGTATTATCGAGTATTTCGAGCTACCCGAATTTTGAATTTTTGTTTTCTACAAAACTTAAGAATCTCAACGAAAAATTAAGATGCAGTTTAATTAGTAATCGTTATTTAGTAAAAAAAAAAAACAAAAAAACTTCTCTTAATCAGTCTACATCAAACATATCCACGGACTGCCAAAGCAATGTTCTTTTTTATTTAAATGTAGCCACACAGAGCCAAAACAACCTAAAAAAATAGAAAAAAAATCAATAATTTCTCTATAGTTTTCATTCAAGAAGATTGTCTTATTAAAACCATTGAGAAAATCTTATTAAAACTTTGAGAATTTATTATTGGACAATCCACATAATTTTAAGAAGAATCCTATTATTTTTTTATGAGAAAACGTTTAAAAACTATAAGAAAATCTTATCAAAAATATTTGATTTACTTATTGATTTTAAAAGTTACCTTTTTGATTTTTAGGAAGAAATCTTTTAGATTTAATAAGATTTATTCATGAAATTTAAAAAGGAAATTCTATTGATTTAATAAGATTTCTTTTAAAATTTTATTAAAGAAATCTTTTTAATCAATACAGAGTCTTGCTTATCTTTAACCTAAAAATATATCTTTAACTGCCTATAATATTAAATACAAATCTACACATTGTTAAGATTTTATTAAAATTTATGCATTATTAAATAAAGTTGTTATTTATGAATATTAAATACATATGTTAAAATTAAATTAACTTTGACTTTGTATCCAAAATACCCGGCGCTGTCGAGGCCTTCAAAGAAATTGGCGGCATCCTCAATATCCAACTTTTGTCAAGAACCTTACCGTACATTTTTAATATAGTCAAAATTGAGTCACTCAAGCCCACGACTGAAATATGGCTTGAGTTTCGAGAATTTTAGCCTCGTCGAAAACAAGTTCTGGAACACAAATATCATTCTCCATTATAACATTTTTCTTATTTTACTTTATTTAAATCGACGGATAACTTTTCGAATTCACTTCACAACTACGACTGAAAGCTAAAGCAAAGAAAGCAAAAATAAGTAGCATTTTCACCATTATTATCTTCTTAATTTTATAAAAGCAGATCAATAAGATTTTCTTATTAATTTTAACTTTTAAACTCTTCTCTTCTCAAACTTTCGGGAGTGAAAAAAGAGATTTTCTTATTAAAGTTAAGTGTTAATAAGATTTCCACATTATTTCATTCATTCAATAAGAAATCTTATTAAAAAATATTTGATAGTAGTTGTTAATTTTTAATAAGATTTTCTCTATGGAATTGAAAAGATTTTTTTGTGGAAAATTCTTATTATCTTCTTATATATAAAAATGAAATACGTGTGCGTTAGTCTTGCTAAGGCTCAGAAACGGCTTGACCGATTTTAATAATTCTTTTTTGGTATTGTTTGCCTTAATACAGATGAGGTTTAGAAAAAAAGAAAATTACGAAAAACTCGAAGGAACAGCGGAAAAATCTAAAAAATCGAAATTGGTCATTTTGTATGGGAATTGCCACATCAGACTACTTTAAATAGCCTACAAATCTTAACGGCTGAACGGATTTCACTCAAATTTTGCACACACATTACTTGAATCCTAGATAAGGTTACAGCGTACTTAGTTTTGACCACGCTCCTTCTTCCGCCCCTTTACAAGAATCCCAAATTATCCTACTAGCGTACTTTTACTAGCGAAACTGTTCGTCTAAATAATCAAAAGAAAATTCTCTTATTTTAACACCAAAAGCATTCACATATCTTAAAAATTGCACAATATTTTAGTACAGCGTCTTTTTCTAATAACATCGTTTCCTTAGAATAACAAAAAACTATCATTCAATTTCTTTTCGTTGATAAATTCAATTTAAGCACTTAATAAACCCTATTTGATGAGAGCTCCAACATCTTTACTCAAAAAAGCACACAAAAGCTGTCATTTCAATATTATTAAAATGGGCAAACAAAATTATTTGTTTGCCCATTGTGAGGATCGATCCTTAGACCACCTTATGACTTCAAAACTGATGGTTGAGCTGACTATTTTTATTCAAATTGAAATGTACTACAAAAATTTTCTTATAAAATTTGCAATAAAATGATATGACAGCACAATTTTCTGAATTCGAATTATAGCAGCCTTTTATATTTTTCTTAGACAAAAACCAATAGTGTTTTTCATCTTATTCTTATCTTCTATCTTTCTATCTTCTGAATATATAAATATCAATTGCCGTGCGTTAGTCTTACTAAAACTCGGAAATGGCTCGGCCAATTTTAATAATTTTTTTTGTTTGCCTCAAAACTGATTTGGTGTAGGAAAAAAGGAAATAAGGAAGAACCCGAAGCGAAATAATCGAAAGAATTGAACTCGGAAATGGCTCGGCCGATTTTAATAATTTTTTTATTTGCCTCAATACTGATTTGGTGTAGGAAAAAAAGAAAGTAAGGAAGAACCCAAAGCGAAAAAATCAAAAGAATTGAAATTGGTAATTTTTTGTGTCGTACAGTGTTCATTACAACTCCAAGGAGAGGACGAGCCTGACATAGGTCTACGAAGTCAGTCAAATGCGCGGCGAGGTAATACACTGACCAGCGAGCGACGTATAATGAAAACAGTCAGATTGTCATGTCCGAATAAGTGTCATTTATAAACAAAACAGAGTGGCATACATAATAACGCCCATAACTCGAGAACGGATTGCCCGATTCGAGCTGTTGTTTTTTTTTCACGTGTTCGTCTTCGCACAAGGTAGCTGTTAACAGCAAAAAAATTGTAATTTTTTCGGAAAAATCGGTGTTCCATACATTTTGTATGGAAAAATAAAAATAAAAACAAAATCGATTTGAATTTCATAATTCAAAATGCAATTTCTGCACAATTACATTCGTTCAGATCAGTTGATTGTATTCAGACGAAGCAACCAATTATCGAACAGTGTTCCTGAATTCATTGATTTGTAAGGATTACAAATAATTTGCCTCTGAAGGTTGGATCTGTTATCTTCATGCTTCGGAGACTCAAACAACCGAAATTGTGCAAGTGAACAAATTGGTCGTGAAGCAACTCAAGAATAATGTCATTCAAGCAACGATGAACGCTTTTGAGAAGGCAAATTCAAGGGCGAAGAAGTGCTCATTCCAAAAATGTCATTGATTCTAACCGATTTACCTTTCGGGTTCAAAAACGTTCAATTCAAATTCAGTTCGACTTACATCGCCATGACAATCAATGAATCACAAGGCCATTCTTTGTAATTAATTTTGGGACTGTGTGCTGGATTAAATCAAATCTAAACTTATTTTCTACCTTAAGAATAAAGAGAAGATACGAGTAATAACATAATATATAATGTATATAAAGATAATGGAGCGCAAAGCAGTGCGATCATATAAAGAGAGAGAGCAAGTAGAATATGCAAATGCAGCGTAAACATCTTACACCTGTAGCATGGAGATGCAATCAGTATTTTAGATATAGATATGCAGACGGAAGTTCCGCTCACAAAATTATATGGAAATAATATAAATGTTTGAAAGCCTTCATCTTTGGTTACTTTTGCTAACGTTGTCTATCAAAAAGCATTGAATTGATCTGACGTGTGATTCCCTCAACCTGCTTACATTCCGTGTAAATAAGGGATATTAGAGTGTTTCATTTAATCAATAATTGAAATTCGATTGGCACCATTTGTTATCGATCGCGAACGTTCCATAAAAAATTAATTTCGATCGAATCGTGATTGCTCGAAATTATTTCAATAAAAAAATTAATTTAGGGCGGGACGAAGTTTGCTGGGTCCTCTAGTTAAAAATAAAATTAAATTTACATTTCATTAAAAGTTAAAGCAAAAAATGATTGTACTATTTTTTATGTTACTTATTTCATTAATATCCAATGTGATTTAAAAATATTTTTTTTATTTAAATTTAATTTAAAATCGCAATAATTTTGCTTTTCAATCAACTCATCAATCACCAACTCAAATTAAACACATTTTGCTAACAGTTAATCAGTGCACCATAGTACATTGCTGAATATTAGCATACTTTATCCAGTATTCGATTAAACAACAAAAACAACACAACTCACAAATTCAGATCAGCGTAAGAAGTGCGTTGTGAGAGAACAGAGAACGAATTAGCAGTTATTCTCATGCGCTGATTTTCTCTTTACTACATGATCTGTTGTTTACATTTATTCGCTTGCTCCTACATATATATTACTCCTACACTCAAAAAAAAAAAAAACACTAACTTAAAATGAAACACAATGTGTTCATAATTTGCCATTTCTCATGTTTTTTAAAAGTTTGCTTTTACTTTGACGAAATTTGCAAGCTAGTTTTTAAACATAAAATTCATCAAATTAATAACAGTTGTCGTCAATTTTAAAACATTTTTTCAGTGTACAACAGTTAAGCAGTGTATATTCGTTTAACGATTATATTCATGCAGGGCTCTAATACGCATACATGCTCTACTACGCTGTTGTTCTCTGTAAAGTCGAGTTCCGCTATCAATGTGATATGAAGTTAAAACTAGAACTAGATTTTCAAGCTTTTCGAGCACCCACGCTACCCGAGTATTATCGAGTATTTCGAGCTACCCGAATTTTGAATTTTTGTTTTCTACAAAACTTAAGAATCTCAACGAAAAATTAAGATGCAGTTTAATTAGTAATCGTTATTTAGTAAAAAAAAAAAACAAAAAAACTTCTCTTAATCAGTCTACATCAAACATATCCACGGACTGCCAAAGCAATGTTCTTTTTTATTTAAATGTAGCCACACAGAGCCAAAACAACCTAATAAAATAGAAAAAAAATCAATAATTTCTCTATAGTTTTCATTCAAGAAGATTGTCTTATTAAAACCATTGAGAAAATCTTATTAAAACTTTGAGAATTTATTATTGGACAATCCACATAATTTTAAGAAGAATCCTATTATTTTTTTATGAGAAAACGTTTAAAAACTATAAGGAAATCTTATCAAAAATATTTGATTTACTTATTGATTTTAAAAGTTACCTTTTTGATTTTTAGGAAGAAATCTTTTAGATTTAATAAGATTTATTCATGAAATTTAAAAAGGAAATTCTATTGATTTAATAAGATTTCTTTTAAAATTTTATTAAAGAAATCTTTTTAATCAATACAGAGTCTTGCTTATCTTTAACCTAAAAATATATCTTTAACTGCCTATAATATTAAATACAAATCTACACATTGTTAAGATTTTATTAAAATTTATGCATTATTAAATAAAGTTGTTATTTATGAATATTAAATACATATGTTAAAATTAAATTAACTTTGACTTTGTATCCAAAATACCCGGCGCTGTCGAGGCCTTCAAAGAAATTGGCGGCATCCTCAATATCCAACTTTTGTCAAGAACCTTACCGTACATTTTTAATATAGTCAAAATTGAGTCACTCAAGCCCACGACTGAAATATGGCTTGAGTTTCGAGAATTTTAGCCTCGTCGAAAACAAGTTCTGGAACACAAATATCATTCTCCATTATAACATTTTTCTTATTTTACTTTATTTAAATCGACGGATAACTTTTCGAATTCACTTCACAACTACGACTGAAAGCTAAAGCAAAGAAAGCAAAAATAAGTAGCATTTTCACCATTATTATCTTCTTAAAAGGGTGTCTAATAAAAAAATTTTATAAAAGCAGATCAATAAGATTTTCTTATTAATTTTAACTTTTAAACTCTTCTCTTCTCAAACTTTCGGGAGTGAAAAAAGAGATTTTCTTATTAAAGTTAAGTGTTAATAAGATTTCCACATTATTTCATTCATTCAATAAGAAATCTTATTAAAAAATATTTGATAGTAGTTGTTAATTTTTAATAAGATTTTCTCTATGGAATTGAAAAGATTTTTTTGTGGAAAATTCTTATTATCTTCTTATATATAAAAATGAAATACGTGTGCGTTAGTCTTGCTAAGGCTCAGAAACGGCTTGACCGATTTTAATAATTCTTTTTTGGTATTGTTTGCCTTAATACAGATGTGGTTTGGAAAAAAAGAAAATTACAAAAAATCGAAATTGGTAATTTTGTATGGGAATTGCCACATCAGACTACTTTAAATAGCCAACAAATCTGAACGCCTGAACGGATTTAAATCAAATTTTGCACACACATTACTTGAATCCTAGATAAGGTTACAGCATACTTAGTTTTGACCACGCCCCTTCTTCCGCCCCTTTACAAGAATCGCAAATTATCCTTCTAGCGTACTTTTATTAGCGAAACTGTTCGTCTAAATAATCAAAAGAAAATTCTCTTATTGTAACACCAAAAGCATTCACATATCTTCAAAATTGCACAATATTTTAGTACAGCGTCTTTTTCTAATAACATCGTTTCCTTAGAATAACAAAAAACTATCAGAAATTCGTATTTCATACTTTCGATGAAAATAACTCCGTTGTTTTTGAATATATTTCATTCAATTTCTTTTCGTTGATAAATTTAATTTAAGCACTTAATAAACCCCTATTTGAAGAAGGCTCCAACATATTCACTTTTAACTCCAAAAAGAACACAAAAGCTGTCATTTCCATAAATAAAAAATATTAAAAAAAATATATTATTTGTTTGCCCTTTGTGAGGATCGAGCCTTAAACCAAAACTGACGGTTGAGCTGACTTTTTTTATTCAAATTGAAATGTACTACAAAAATTTCCTAATAGAATTTGCAATAAAATGATATGACAGCACAATCTTCTGAAATCGAATTATAGCAGCCTATTATATTTTTCTAAGACAAAAACCAATCGTGTTTTTATCTTCTATTCTCTGAATATTTAATTATCAATTGCCGTGCGTTGGTCTTGCTAAAACTCGGAAATGGCTCGGCCGATTTTGATAATTATTTTGTATTTGTTCGCCACAATACTGATGTGGTGTAGGCAAAAAGAAAATAAGGAAGGAAGGAAAAGAATCGAAAGAATTGAAATTGGTAATTTTTCGTGTCGTACAGTGTTCATTACAACTCCAAGGAGGGGACGAGACTGACATAGGTCTACGAAGTCAGTCAAATGCGCGGCGAGGTAATACACTGACCAGCGAGCGACGTATAATGAAAACAGTCAGATTGTCATGTCCGAATAAGTGTCATTTATAAACAAAACAGAGTGGCATACATAATAACGCCCATAACTCGAGAACGGATTGCCCGATTCGAGCTGTTGTTTTTTTTTCACGTGTTCGTCTTCGCACAAGGTAGCTGTTAACAGCAAAAAAATTGTAATTTTTTCGGAAAAATCGGTGTTCCATACATTTTGTATGGAAAAATAAAAATAAAAACAAAATCGATTTGAATTTCATAATTCAAAATGCAATTTCTGCACAATTACATTCGTTCAAATCAGTTGTTTGTGTCCAGACGAAGCAACCAATTATCGAATAGTGTTCCTGAATTCATTGGTTTGCAAGGATTACCACCATATAATGTACCACTGAAGGTTGGATCTGTTATTATCATGCTTCGGAGCCTCAATAAATCCAAATTCTGCAAGGGAACGAAATTGGTCGTGAAGCAACTCAAGAATAATGTTTTTCAAGCAAAGATGAACGCAGGCCAATTCAAAGGTGAGAAAGTGCACATTCCAAGAATTAAATCAATGAATCACAAGGCCAATCTTTGGAATTAATTATGTCACTGTGTGCTGGATTAAATCAAATCTAAACTAATTTTATACCTAAAGAATAAAAAGACCATACGAGTAATAACATACTTTAACATAATGTATATCAATATAATGGAGCGCAAAGCAGTACGATCATATAAAGAGAGAGAGCAAGTAGACTATGAAAATGCAGCTTATTTTACACCTGTAGCATGTAGGTGCATTCAGTTTTTTAGATATAAATAAGCGGACGGAAGTTCCGCTCACAAAATTATATGGAAACAATATAAATGTTGCTCAAATAAATATTAGTGCAAAACAATGTATGTCTTAAATTATTTGTAAAAAATGTATGTATAGCTATATGACTATAACAATTAATCTTGAATTCCCAAGCTTCTTGCATGGCTTACAATATATGACATGTTCGCGTGTTGAAAAGCCTCCATCTTTGTTTACTTTTGCTAATGTTGTCTATCAAAAAGCATTGAATTGATCTGACATGTGATTCCCTCAACCTCCTTACATTCCGTGTAAATAAGGGATATTAGAGTGATTCATTCAATCAATAATTGAAATACGATTGGCACCATTTGTTATCGATCGTAAATGTTCGATACAAAATTAATTTCGGGTGGGATCGTGATTGCTCGGAATTATTTCAATAAAAAAAATAATTCAGGGCGGGACGAAGTTTGCCGGGTCCTCTAGTTTGGTAATATTAATAATAAAACCTAATAAAATATCTCAATTTGGTGGTCTTATTGATTTTATGTGGTGGTTTTTGGCTCTGTGCAATCATATCGGTTTATTTCCGTCTATATGTCTGCATGTAATGGCGATCACAGCAGAGATTTTGGGGCCATCGTTATGAATTTCGATATATTATAAGCTTGTATTTAAAATATAAAGATCATAATGCAAATTACCGATCTCGTATGAAAATTACGCTAACCGCACATATAAAGTGATATGAAATTGGAAGAATCTCTTAAAATTTCATAAAATTTCAATGCCTGAATTAATTTCAATTTATTATTGAGGACATATTAAATTCAATGGCACAAAATAAAAGAATAATTGACTTTGTACTGTAAATATTATAGATGAAATTTGAATAAGTCTATAAATTAAAATATAAAACACCCCCCAAAATTTTTTTCTGGGTGCGCCCCTGCCAAGCACTATAAAAGTGTGCAAAACTTGGAGGTAGCGTCATCAGAATTTTTGTTATTACCATTGATGTCGAAGCTTTTTCACCTACGTCACTTCATTGTGAGACCAAAGACTGTAGCCAAAGATCATATAATATAAAGATGCGCCACGGCCATACAAATCAGCGACACAGTCAAAATCGAATGTGGATTTATCATAAATTGTTTAGTATACGACATGGTATAATAATACTTGGTAGCATTGACAACTGCTTATTTTCTCTTCAACAGGAAAACATAAACTGTCTAAAACAGCTTTTTGTGGAAATACATCAGCAGCTGCTGTGGTTGTTGTTTTTTTTTCACTTCAACGTTTTCAACATTGCTTGTGTTTTCAATGGCGGATTGTGAGCGCTCTCTTTTTGAGTATATTTTTTGACAGTATATGATTTCCCAAGCAACTGTCAATACTACCTTGTATTATTATACCATGGTATACGAAAGATCTCAACAAACGATGTATCTGCAAACGAATTGTAGCTAAATTGTCTTGCGTAAAAAAACAAAAATGTAGGCATGATTTGTATTTAAATACCCTACGCACATTATAAAAAGGTAATATATAACATATGTCGCCCATTTCAGATTGAGGTGACCTATCAGTAGCACTGACCATCTCCGATTTGGCTCAAATTTCGTTCCTAAATTGGTTTGTTGCTTAGAAAACCAAATCCGAAGTTATAAATTTTTCAACCATTTTCAAAATCAAAAAAGAGTGTATTTTGAAAAGACGTAGCTCAGTCAATTTAAATCCGATTTTCGTAAATAAGGTATCATTGGAAAGGTGTCTGTTTTAAGGAAAAAATATAAAACTTTTCTTGTATTTCTTGGAAAAATTCTTGTAAGTTGGCCCATTCTTAATTTCAAAGTTTAATATCATGCCAACAACAGACGCTATAATTTTTTTTCAGTTTCTTTATTTTGGTTTTTTTTTACGTTTTAATACCTTTCCAACGATATAAAATGAAGGTGTGTTCTTGAAGAATTCAGAAGTTATGGCGTAAAACGTATAGTGTTAAAGAATTTTCAATACAAATTCAACTAGCTTTCGACTTTTATATTTTTGTTTGTAAAAAATCAAGAAAAAAAAAATTGTATGAAAATTGAATGTGTAGTTGAATTTGAATATAAATTATGTATATTATACTATATTATATTATGTTATATTATATTATATTATATTATATTATATTATATTATATTATAGAATATTATATTATATTATATTTATACATATACTAGCGATTCACTGCGCGCGTTGTTACACCCGGCAAGTTTATTGAAAAATAATAAGTAAGTTCAAAACTTTTATTAGACCCTTAGTCTGACACCACGCTCATGATCCACTATCGGTTTCAGTTTAAAAGTTTCCCACATCACTATCAGGTGGCAATTCAATAAAATACAATATTGGAAAAACAATTTTCTTCCAAAAAATCAAGTGGTAACTTTGTTTTCTGAATCACATAAGCGGTTTTTAATTTTTGGATGAATTTGAAAGAACGCTATCTTATAAGTGTTATATCCAGGGACCAAAAATAACTGTTATTTTCGAAATTTCAATTCAAAAAGTCAGGCGGTAAAAATTTGTCTTTTCGAGATTTGAATAAAGCAATGCTTGTTAGCTAATAAATAATAATCTTGAAAGCTTTTTATTTATTTGACTTTTTTAAAAAAAGGAAAAAATAGAATGGTTATTTTTTGATCGATTTTTTTTTGGTCAAAAATAAAGTTAAAATTTTACTTTTATTTTTACGGTCAAAAATAACAGTTAAAATTTGACTTTTATTTTTGCTGTTAAAAGTATAAATCATAACAAATGTATAAATTCTATTCATTCTACTCTTCTCTACCGTTGTTTTGCTTATCACTACACTTCTTTCTGACTCAAAAATAAAAGTCATATTTTAACTTATATTTTTGCCCAAAAAATATAAGTCATTTGCCATGAAGAGGCGTTTTGAATGGATAAAAACAGGATCAATATTTATGCCCTAAGGTGCCGATCTATATGGCAAAATCTAAAAATGGCTTTACGCCGTACTTTGAAAAATAAAAAGGGAGTTTCTTTTTGTTTAACCAAAAAATATAAGTCAAACTTTAATTTTTATTTTGACCCAAAAGAAATCTGTCAAAAAATAACTACTATTTATTAACTTCTTTAAAAAAAGTCAACAGTTACGGTCCCTGGTTATAGCTTCTGAAAAAGAGTTGAAAATTTGCATTTAATTTTAAATTTAATTTAAATTATTTTTACAATAAAAACAATGTTTGTCCCTTTTTTTTGGAAAACTCTAATATTTCAGATCTTTTTGAAAAAAAAAATATTTAAAAGACACCTATATACTCAACTAAAGGTATTTTTGCAATAACCCAATAAACCAAACGGATTCGTTTCGAATTCTAGGTGAAACCGAGATCTCGTGCATTTAGTTCGAAAACGAAATTCGTTCTGCTTTCGTTTTCGAATCCGCGATCGGAAGAAATTCACACTTCGTTTTCCAAACGAGATTTTTAGAATAATCGAATCGTTTTAGAAACGAGATTTTTAAAATAATCGCATTGTTTTCGAAACGAGATTTTTGGAACAATCGATTCGTTTTCGAGGCGAGATTTTTTAATTATCTTATATATATCTTATATTCTCAAATCTTATGATTTCAATATTCTTCTTATGAAACCAATGACTTTTTTAATAATTTTTATTTATTTTTAAAAATTTTGAATTATAACTTTATTGCAGCTTATAAAATTCTTTTTGTATTCTAAAATTTTTGTAAGAGAAGCCGTTCGGTGAAGGGAAAATTCTCTACTGCAGTTCACGGCCGTGACGGAAGGTGCTGGAAAAAAAGTTTATTCAATTGCAAAGAAATATTTATATATATCCTGTCTCGCTGACGCCTTGTGCATCCATTTTTTTGAAATTAATTTTTTTTTGCTTCTGCAGAGGAACTTCTTGTGTACAGCAGCTTCAGTCACGGCCGGGAACTTCAGTAAGAAATTTACCCCTCTACCGGGTGGCTTCTTTTAACCTATTTAATATATTTAAACTATTTATTTATAATTTACCTGGCGTGGTGTAGCTCCCTGATGAGGAGAAGTGACTTAAAATTCTCATACGTTTCATTTTATTAAAAATAAACTTTAAAAATGTCAAAACGCGAACGTTTTTGAAAACTTATACAATGAGTAGCAAGTGATTTGTTTTTCTTTTGTTTTTGACAAGTCTATAGTTGCCACGGTTTTGTTTTTTATTGTTTTGAAATTTGAGAAGTGCAATTTAAAAGTGCTTCAAGTGCTTTGTAAGCACATTGTAGAAGGTATTAAAAAGTTTTTAAAATTAAGTAAAGAATTTTATTTTATTCCTTTGGTACATTACAATCGTGTTAATAAGGAAACCAAATTTAAAAAATTGTTTTTATTAATATTCTCCACAAGATAGACAAATTTCATAAAATAAAATATTTGCTTTTTTAATATTCTCGGAATCATCTCGAATTCTAATAGAAAGCGAGAACTCAGATCCGATATCTCGGTTCTGTTTCGAATTCGAAACGAATGCGAGTCCGCTCTGTGGTTTATTGGGAAGGTAGGTTTTTTGTAAGGTTTTAAGACAAAAAAAAAATCAAAACAATTTATAAAAATCAGATATTTGAATCGAAAGTCACAAAATTTAATTTCTGATTGTTTTTTCTCATTTCTGAGCAACGATGTTGTATTAAATATATCGTTGCACTCAAATTTTTCATAGTTTTAAAGATATGCATGTTCATGTTTTTGGTGTCAAATTGACGAAATTTGTTTTTATGTTAGTTAAACGAAAAATCTTTTTTTAACAAATCTTGTGCACTGGTTTTGCTAAGGGAAAGATCTCACTTCTAAAATTTCATTGTAATCAAAATTTTAGCAGTATTGAAGAAATGTAAGTGTTTTTGTTATCAAAATAACGGAAATTTTCTTAATTTTACGAAATTTAAGTAAAATTTTATATTTTTAATTTGCATATGGTATGTAACCTAAAAAAACAAAAAAAATATGCCTATTGTAGACATATTGTAGTTTTAAGCAATTTGGTCAAAAATTTGCACTACAACGCTTTTGGTGTCCAAGGATGGATCATGAAAACCACTATATTTCAATTTTCATTTGAATCGCATGAGCGGTTTAGGCGGTGAGTTTTAGGCGGTTTTGTAAAAAATTTGTACTACAGCGCCCTCTGGTGTTCAAGGCGGATAACAATAGATAGCCTCAAAACGCGCACCGTACCCAAAAACTTCTTTACAAAAATGTTCATGCTAATCGGATGAGGAGTCTGTTGCGTATTTACACACAAAAACTCTTTTTTATGTAAAGATATAGATTATATTATTTAATGTATTAATAATATAATTGATATATAATTAATAATATATAATTAATGGCATTTCTGTGTCCAAATACGAAAAAGGGTGTCTCAAAATCAGGAAATTTAAATAATTTTAAATTCGGAAAATCTCTTACTGATTTCCTACAATTTGACAGAATTTATTTATTGCCAGCCTTTTTCCGTTTTTCTTCCATTTTCAAAAGAAAGGAATCAAATTAAGTAAAAATCCATTCATATGAACCAATCCAATCATATAAATCGTATTAAGTGAAATATTTAGATCAATCAATCAATTCAATCCGAAATAAATATCAAAATCATAAATCATTAAATATGCATTCACACAATATCAAGCAAAATACTGTGGTAAGAAAAAAGGGAAACAATAGAAATGCAATTGAAAAAATTCAATGACTATTTCAATACCAAGAAAAACTTTCTTCTTCTTCTCCGACGCATAAAATAAGCCAACTGAACTCGTTCGCTATCAAAATCATAATGAAGAGATTGCAAGCAATTGATGTAGAGAAGAGCATGCGGAGCGGAAGGGCATAGAGAAACGGAAAACTTTTCTCTCAAGCAAGAATTAAAAGCTTTTTCATATCGCACTCACAAAAGCTGTCGTGTTGGTCTGAAAATTATTTGTTACATTTTATTGTACTACGTAACTCATCTTTATATTATATGATCTTTGCTCTAGCTTTGAGATATGCATAGCAATGTCATCATTTGGATCCTTTTGAAAACTGTAAAATTTTTGTTGTAGCATATGAACATTTGCGCTAGATTTAAACTCATAGACACTCTAACTTTTTCCACATTTCTCTAGCCGTCTTACAATTTAAAATATGCATCATTGGTTGCTTACCAATAGTCATTACAATAATTTTTTTGAGCTATACTATCACCTTGATAAAAATCTTCCCTCTGTATCCATTCACTCTGCGCGCCACCAGCAGCATCACCAGCAGCATTTCCATCAGCAGCGACAGTAGCTTTTGACTCCCGTGAAGCCCCAGCAACAACCGATACACCCGAAAGTCATTAGCAGAATCTTGTATGTTTTGCAGTAAGCTTCCAGCACTTAGCAACACCTTGACTTGAAACCTCCACATATTCCATTGATCTGGATTCTGTAGTCTCTCAATCTTTGCGAATTCCGCATCCATATTATTGGGAAAATTAACTTTATCAAAAATTCTCGAAAACCGAAAATTAACTTTATCAAGCGTGTCTAAAGTAAACTCAAAAAAAATTGCGACTGTACTTATGTTGTGTCTGGGCCCATAACCTGTTGAAACCCACGATAGAAGAAAAAGAGCTGATCCGATCGGATGTTCAAGTACAACTAATTTATTGGTATATTGGTATAATAATTATAGGTACATAATTGTATAATAATGCATAAGTAATCCGATTAATCCGCTGTTTGTTACATGTAGCTAAATC
The DNA here is from genome assembly GCA_943735915.1 of Pherbina coryleti. Lineage (NCBI taxonomy): Eukaryota > Metazoa > Arthropoda > Insecta > Diptera > Sciomyzidae > Pherbina > Pherbina coryleti. The sequence goes on along the minus strand of OX030948.1, from coordinate 108,753,544 downwards.
AGTAAATACTCTCAGCAACAGTGGGACAAAAAGCATAATGTTTTGATAAATATATTTAACAGTTATAATTTAGAAAAACTTTTCATTTTTGTTTTTATAAAATTATTATTTTTATTTTTAATTATTTCGGATGTCTCTGCCTCTGGTATCCATCTTCTGAAAATTATTGCACAAACTGATTAGAAATTACACTTAAAACTAAAAAATTTTATTAATACGTTTTTATTAGCTACACTTCTTTTGTCTGCCTCGTACAAATCTTGGAATTCATTTTTAACCATCTTCCCGATGAGCTAGAATTTTAAAACTTAAAATGTAGCACAGAACTGGACGACAACATAATATTAACTTAAATTCTTGTCTTTACGTTTATTTGTTTGGCTAAAATGCGAAATAATTTGATACATACATATTAAAAATCAAACAAAAACAATTAAAAGCTCATTGACATTTTTAAATTTCAGAGCGTAAAGCGAGCGCTTTATAAATGTTCAAACAAATTCAAATTTTCAAAAATTCACCACAGAAGGTGGAACAAAATTAAAAAAAGTAGTTTGTTTGTTTTTTGCTATTTAGATGATATTTTTAAACGAGTTATGTGGCTCAGAATGCTCGGCGATGCTTTAAAATCGTGAGGTTGAGAGTTCGAGCCTCGACAATGTCAATGAATTTCTTCATTTTTTTTTGTTCAATATCCTGACGACGTCAAATAATTTTTGCTTTTTTCTGTTTGTGGCCGTATGACCAAGTAAAATTCTTCATTTTGATTTTACTACATTTATCGTGCCTCCTACTCCAAGCAATAATTCTATGCAACTCCATTGCATGATAAAGTATTTTGGAACTTGTAGCTGCTCTCTTCGCGGTCTCATGACTGCATGAATATTTCGTTTATTTTTGTCATGAGACTATGGAAGGGAAAGAAATTAAGAATAATAATTAAAGTAAAAACAAATTTTAATATATCACGTTTTTAAATCGAACTAAAAAGTATAAAATAATTTCTGCTAGAGTTGGGCTTTTAGTTCTCATAATAACGTGGGACACATATTAAGGATATGGAATATTAAGGAGTTAAGAAAATCTTCGTTGAGAAAGCATTTGTCCACTTACATATTCAACTTTTAAATTGCTAACAAATAATTTTTGACTAATTCATCAAAGAGGTTCACGTGGCGTCCGTGGCGTAGTTGGTTAAAGTGCGTGGCCGCTATGTCAAAGAACTTTGGAGACCCAGGTTCGAACCCCAGCAGCGACAGAAAATGATTTGAATCAAAATAATTTTTCTGTACGGCCGCCACCTCTCTGCAGACAATGGCAAACCTCAGAGAGTAATCAAATGCCATGTAAAGCTTCTTGAGAATAAGAACATTACGTTCATCGCCGTTCGGAGTCGGCGTTAAGCATGTAGGTCCCTTTCTCGGTCAATTGTGTACACACTTAATAACACGCACAACACAATTGATCATAAGAAGCTAGGTCAAAGTCCTTTCAAGGGCTGAAATGGCCAGTTATTTATTTTTTATTTATTTTTTCATCAAAGAGGTATAGAGTGAGGAAAATTTTTAACAAAAAAACTTGCCAGCCTTGATAACTTCGATAACATTAAAATTGAAGAATTCTGAAACCCAAGTCTTACTGGACTGAACGCAATAGATGTCTGCAAACTTGAATCTACCTTCCATGCAAGATCTTCTATCCTGGCAGTCAAGGGACATATGTTAAGAAATCATTTCTTCACTAACGTATTAGAATTGTTAATAAAACTACTTACTATTCTCTATAGCATGCGCTTTTAAAAACGTGGTATAATAAAAAATTTTTTACTTAAATTATTATTTTTCAGAGTCAAGTTATTACTAATGTTTGTTTTGTTTATGTTTGTTATTATGTTCCTGTAGATATGTGCAATTTTTTTTTGTCTGTTTTATAGTTTTATCGTTGATTTGCGGCGTGTTTATTATATGCAGCATTTCGATTGTGTATAGGTTTTTGTAATTTGCTTCTTGTTGTAATATTTGTGCGTTTTCTATGTTTGGCGAGTTTCCAGTGAAAACACAGCGGGCCGCTAACGCTGTTTTGTTGTCAATTGTTCCTTTTCTTGTTATGTAGTTTCATTTGTGTGCGGATAATCTTATCTTTAGTTTTGATTTGGTTGTTTCATATGTTGGATTCGTCTCCATTGTAGGGTATTTTGTAAATCACGTTTGATTTTTCCAATTTGTTTAATTTTGTTTTGTATTTGAATATAGTTGTTTTAATGTGTTGTTGTTTTTTAGTGCGATCTGAATTTGCCTTTTTCGTAAATGTCTGAGTTGACAATTCTATTGGAGAAGCCTGGAACGTGTGTCTTTTGTATATTTTTTTAGGTTTTTCAACATTTTTCTTATCGAGTATTGTTTTGTGAGGAAAGCTGTTTTTTTTTTGTAATTTTTTTTTTGTGTCCTTTAAATGTTATCCGCTTGAAATTGTGTGTCGATTATTTTTAGCCCTCTTCTTACGAATTTCTGTGCTGTGTTTATTATTATGTGTCTTTGGTGGTTCGAGTGGAAGTTAATAATTCGCCCTGAGGCTGCGGGTTTCTGGTACAATACACACAAGAATTAGAAAAAGGAAAGAAATTACCATACTTAGACACAATGATAATAAAGACACAAAATTTAATGGTACCAGAAACCCACAGCCTCAGGACGAAATATTAACTTCCACTCGAACCACCCAAGACACCTGAAGGAATAGAAGCCTGAAGGAATAAAATATAAAGAAATAAAAATATATATTAAAATAAATAAAAAAGAAACAATATATATTAAAATAAATAAAAAAGAAACAAAGAAACAATTAAGAAATTCTAAGGAAATGTCCAACCACAAGGCTAAAATTGTAGTTTGTTGAAAAATGGTTTTAGATAAATAAAGCGAAAAAAAAAAAATTAAAATGTCTTGCTGAAAAAAAGTACTCAGTGCAATTCTGATACCATTATCAGGATGTGAAGTCGGGCAAGAAGTGTAGTTAAAGAAGCTCGAAAACCGACGCAGAGAAATACTGAGTATATAAAGCAGTGAGTGTCTCGAAGCTGGACGCTCAACATCCCGCAACGATTGGGAATGGAGGATAAAAATACCAATATCAGCATCTTCATCAATATAAGCGTACATTAACACCAGCATCAATAGCAAAAAAGATAAGAATTGAATGATGAAAAGACTAATATCAGCATCCTCATCAATGGAACAAGCTGACATCAACACCAGCATCAATAACAAAACCAGATAAGAAATACATTTTTATATTTTTTGTTGTTTATATAAGCACAAAATTTCTTAATCTTCCTAAGGGAGGAGTGGCAAATTTTTTTCACATAGTTAATAAATAAAATAATTTTTTTTTAAATAAAACCTGGCCGTGTAAATAATGACAAATGCTTTATTTAGAAAAATATACATTAAATGCGAAGCGATATTTAATTAAGTGCGATTAAAAAAAAAAAGAAAGTTTCACGCATAATCAATAAACATAGTTTAAGTATTTTACCCTTAAGCCGGCTTTCAATCATAGTCGAACGCAACCAAGTTTTTACTATTCGCAATGGGCGATCAACTGTCGCCGTCGTGCATTGCTGGGCGAGAGAAATAGCCAGAGCCCTTTTTATGGTAGGAAAGAAAGTATCAGCCTCTTTAAAAACCTCACAAAGCATTTTCTTGCTCTTTTTCCCTTTCCAAAGCTTATACCAAAGTTCTGCTTCGCCTTCTGCTTCGTAATAAGAATTTACCACCAAAAAACTTTTTTATAGCCATTTATGAAAACAAATTAAATGCACAAATAATTCCAATTAGAAACTTTAACTTGAACAGATGATTTAGTTTCGTTAGTGATGACAACGAACGTTAGTGTAGCTAAAAAACCAACTGTCGAATTATGCAGCTCAGTGGCAACATATTATATTTTCGTTAACTTCGATATTCGACAATTTCTCGAAAATTGATTGCAATACTATCGACAGGTGATAATTTCGATAAAACATCACTTTATTTCAATTTTTTGATACTATTTTGTTGTTTTGTAACATACTACCCCATCGATATTTGCTTCGATGTTCGCTTCGAAAGACTAGTTAACCATGGCGCCACAGATTGCAGAAATACATATCAGTGATTCCATGTCATATTGGACGCTTTTCGAAACTCACATATTTGTAAAAATTTGGTACTTCGTGCTGCGTCTGCGCACAAGCAGCGAGCAAGCAGGGTGCGAAGTCAATTACTTAATGAATTCGGTGGTGGCTCGGATTGCGGAACGGAAAATTTCTAGAGGATAAAGCGCACACTTGAGGTTGTGTTAGTGTAGAAAAATATGTACTAATCTTACATACAGAACTATCACAGCTTAAGTGTTCAAACGAACGTCAAGCAGGTAAACCCTGCACGTGCCTGTGTGTTCCATGAATATATGACGATAAATTGCGATATTGAACACGGTATAAAATTGTATGTATGCAAACTAGTTATTAGTATTCTACTTTTATATTATATACCAAACTGTATAATTTTTTAAATGCCAAAGTTTTTTGCTTATGAATTTGTCAGGTACTGGAGTCAGAATTAAAAATTCTTTAATTCTGTGTTAAAAGTCAAGTTCTCTGTTTTAAGCTCTATAACAATTTTTGTGTTTCAAAAAAATCAAATCTCCAACTTTTTATGACATTTTGTTTTCAATAAAATCGAAAAAATTTATCTTTTCCCATGAACCTATCGCCGCATAGTGCGTTAAGGGGAGGGTAAGGTTTGTTTCGTATAAAAAAGACCTTTTTCATGAATTTTTTTAGAAAAAACTATTGCAGTAGGTTTATTTTACATATAATAATGTAAAAGGACAATATTTGAAGAATATTCAAAAAAATTTTTGTTACAAAATAGAGAGAAATAACGGATTTATTGTAGATCTCCGCAGGCGCCTCGAAAAAAAGTTTTTGTGCAGTGACCAGCCTACAGCACCACTGGATCATCTGAAACCAAAAAATCAAAATGACTATTTTATATCTCCAGTCACGTCAAGCTTTTATTAGTTTTTAAATTTTTAAATTTTTGGCACCATTTTTAAGCCAAAATGACGATTTTTGACGAAAAAACTCGACGTCACTAGAGAGCTACCCGAGTGGAAATTTTCCTAAGGATAGAGTCAGAAAATGATCAGGAAATCCTTATTTTGATAAGGATCCGATCAGGTCACCAGATCAGCTGCTAATTTTAAACGTGACGCACTTTTTGATAATCATCCTGATCAGGTAACATTACTACTTAGCATTGTCAGGTTGCTATGTTAAACCTGATCAGGTTACCTGAAAAGGCAGTCTAATCAGTTTGACATAATAAATCTGGTCAGGTAACCTTATCAGGAAGCCTTATCAGTTTTGAGCACTAACCATGAACAAGGTTTCCAGATCAGGAACCCTAATTCAGATTCGTATTTTAAGAAGCAAAGACATGGCATTGACTTATAACTTCCAAACAAATATCTATCTATGACAATTTGTGGAATCGTGTGCAGATAATTATGGCGAAAAGTGTGATGTTCTGAGTGTTCATACTCTAATTTATTTAGCTGACAATGTTGTTAATAAGAAATGTACTATGAGTGAAATCTCTGCGTTCCCATTTGAAAGTGAATTACATATTATTAAATCATACTTAAAAACTAAAAAAGTGTACTATATTTCTATGCTTTTACAAATAAATGTATAAAAAACATTACAGAGTTTAATTAAAAATAAAAAAAAAACATAGGAGAGGATCAGGAAAGAACTAGTATAACCTTAAGTGAATACAAAAAAGGTAACCTGATCACAACCTGATCAGTATTTCATAAAAATGCCGTTAGTAAGCATCAGAAAAGGTTGTTATGATGTCAACCTGATGAGTATTTCATAATAGTGCCGTAAGTAAGGATCAGAAAAGGCAATCCTGATGCAAACCTGATAAGAATAAAATAAGGTTTATCTTATAAAAAAAGAAAAGGTTTCCTGGTATTCTTTTCTCCTGGTATAACCTGATTATCCGTTCTTGAGGATATTCCTTAAGTAATGATGAATTCAGGAAAACATGATACGCACCTGATCAGATATTAATAAGGCTTCCTTAAAAGGGCTATCGGTATCATATCCGGATCAAATTCGGATCAAAATAAGGTTTTCCTTAACTTATTTCCACTCGGGTACTTATGCTACTGCTTAATGACATACGAAAAATCTCTGAGTGGGGGCTTGCTAATAGAGTTGAGTTTGATGCTAGCAAGACCCAGTGTTGCCTGTTAACCCACAAACGAATGAATTGCCCCTTAGCTCCCCTCAATATGAATGCTGTAGATCTTGCTAAATCAGATGCTCTTGACGTTCTGGGCATATCGACCAGATCAGATCTTCGTTGGAATGATCATATTTTCGATGTGTCGAAAGAAGCGGCAAGTGAATAGGTTTTTTAAAACGGTGTAATAAATACTTCACTCCAACTGATCTACGCGTGATCTATACCTCATATATAAGGCCGAAAATGGAGTACAATTCGCACATTTGGGCAGGGGCCTCAAGATCTTATTTGGACCTTCTGGACCGAATTCAACGACGCGCGATATATCTGATAGGGGATGAAAATTTCATTTCATCTTCTCTCGACTCTCTTGGGCATCGACGCAATGTTGATTGCCTAAGCCTTCTGTACAGGTACTACCATGGGAAGTGTTCAAGGGAGAAACATGACTTGGCTCCATCAACTCGTGTGTTTTCCAGGTCCACTCGGGCAGCTCACCAAGCCCATCCCTTTACCATTGCCTTGATGCCTAATAGAGCCTCGCATTACCGGGATAATTCGTTCTTTAGTCGCACAGCAAATTTGTGGAACAATCTCCCTGCAAGCGTGTTCCCCGGCAGTTTTGAGCTGCGTAAATTTAAAACAAATCTTCACCGACACTACTCTATCTTTCCACCCTCCAACTAACTATCACCCGTCTTCCGAATGAACACAATGCTTTCGCATACATAGGGGGCATCCCCTATGCGTTGGGGAGCGTTGGTTTAGTCTAAAAAAAAAAAAACCCCCATACAAGCAATGGACAAGAACTGAAGGATTCGTTGGATATCGATGAAATGTGGTTCTATAAGTTATTTGGGGTCGCTGAGCTCAAAAATGATCAGATTTGTTATAAACTTTATAGTTTTGCTAAAAACTAGGTATTTAGGACGATTTTCTTAAGCCCCATACAAAACGATTTTTTATTTTTTTTATAATTTTTTTTTACTGCTTTTTTCTAAAAAGTATTTTCCATGTTTGGAGTTTTCATTACTAATTAATAAAATGTAAATATTTTCATGAATTTTTAAGTTTTTAAAAAAAAATATAATTTTTTAATATGTAAGACGAAATTCATTGAACAGATAAGGATATCCATATATTGTACTAGATAATATTTCAAGTAATATTTTAAATAATTATTAAAATATTTTTCACTTGAACTTTCCTCAGAAGAAGAAATTTTAAAACATTTTTATTCGTTAAAAATATCTTCTTCAGCACTTTCGTCGTATATGATATATTTCTTGATTTCCTCATCTAGTGGTGCCTTTTTTCGTTTTATATTACGATTTGAAGATATAAGTGGATCCGAAGACAGCAGCAAATGAGACATCAAGTCCTTATTTGTGTTTTGACATCATGTCTTGTATGCGACAAGCGAATTTTGCGGATGGCCTTGTGCCGTGCTTCTAAAGCCTCTTCAAACAGACCCTTAAAATAAGAAAACTTAATATATAGTAATATATAAATATAGTGGCGTCCGTGGCGTAGTTGGTTAAAGTGCGTGGCCGCTATGTCAACGAACTTTGGAGACCCAGGTTCGAACCCCAGCAGCGACAGAAAATTATTTGAATTAAAATAGTTTTTCTGTACGGCCGCCACCTCTCTGCAGACAATGGCAAACCTCAGAGAGTATTCAAAAATGCCATGTAAAGTTTCTTGAGAACGAGAACATTCCGTTCATCGCCGTTCGGAGTCGGCGTTAAGCATGTAGGTCCGGTTCTCGATCTATTGTGTACAAACTTTATAACACGCACAACACAATTGATCATAAGAAGCTAGGTCAAAGTCCTTTCAAGGGCTGAAATGGCCAGTTATTTATTTTTTTTATAAATATAATAATGAAATTAATTACCAATTGGCAAATCGAAAAATTTTATAACATCGCTTCCTTGAACCAAAACCTTATATACCGAATTTGGCACATGGTACCAATTATATTTTTCAATATACATACTTCTGCACTCTGCCAGAAGCTCATTAAATGTATTTGTATTAATTTTAAGGCCACAAGATAATGTTCTCAATAAAATTGAAACATAAAAATAAGCCGCCTATTAACTTTTGTAATTGCGGCTGATGTCTCTATATCGCCGAAAAAACGCAAAGTTGTGTTGCCATCATTTGTGATACCAAAACCACAACTATATTGAGTTAATTTTGTATACCTTAATATTTTGTTACTCAACTACAGTACTCACCCGATAATAAAATGAAAAAGTAATGTTTAATATAACAAATATACGTAGTAGAAATAATATTTTTTGTACTTTTGAAACCATTTGTGTTAATAAAAACAAAACCAAATTGTCAACATGGGAGGACGATCCTCACAAGGCAACTCGTGAGGTTCAAGGGGGCGATCTTCACATGGCAACGTGTCTGACTGCCTCAACCTGGTGAGGCCAGCATTATCCATGTCGAACTCGTCTCAAGTCGACTCAAACCTCTGCGTGGTGTCCTCTAGAAACGGCAAACTGGCAACCGTTAGTTTGACGGCTAATCTGAGCGGCGGGCTCCCCCTGCCTTTAAAGGGTTGTGCGTTGGGTTTGAAGCCCACCACGTAAAAACAAATTTCAATGAAAACGAAAAGAAAAAAGATAAAAATGATCCCCAAATCTGATGACGACAAACGAAAAACTGACAATGATTTACGGATATGCACTTGGAACGTCCGAACCCTTAATTGGGATGGTGCCTCTATCCAACTGATAGATATCTTAGAAAGATACAAAGCTGATATCACTGCAATCCAAGAAATGCGATGGAAGGGACAGGGTTGCTCTCGGCAAGCATCCTGTGATATCTACTACAGCGGCCATGCAGAGAAGCACGAATTTGGATGCGGATTCGTGGTTCGCAAGCGACTACGACATCATGTTCTGCGATTCACACCTGTGAACGAACGACTTGCCATAATCCGTTTAGAGACAAGATTTTTCAACATAAGCCTGATTTGTGCGCACGCTCCGACAGAAGATAAGGACGATGAGACCAAAGACAGCTTCTACGAGCGCCTTGAAGAGGCCTATGAGCGCATCCCCCGCCACGACATAAAAATCGTGCTTGGTGACTTTAACGCCAAGGTGGGAAAAGAAAATATCTTTGGTCCAACAGTCGGAAAGTTCAGCCTCCACGACAATACCTCCGATAACGGAATGAGGCTGATTGACTTTGCCGCAGCGCGAAACATGGTCGTTAGTAGCACTAGATTCAAGCATCTCAATATTCATAAAGCAACTTGGATGTCTCCTGATCAAAAGACGCGCAACCAAATTGATCACGTTTTGATTGACGGAAGGCACTCTTCTTGTGTTTTAGATGGGTGCCAATATAGACTCGGATCATTATCTTGTCGCAGCCAAGATCCGTACACGCCTGTGCGCAACCAAGAATGCGCGCAACCCAGCACAGAGAAAGCTAGACGTCGAAAAGCTGCAATCAAAGCAAACAGCCGAAGACTTCGCTACTCGACTCTCACTCCTGCTTCAAGAAAGCACTCCTCCGATCGACGATATATGCGCGCAATGGAATCATATTTCCCACTCTATGCATACGGTTGAAGTTCCGTTGCCCGACCATAGTGAAGTCTTGAAAGCTATAGCTCGACTTTAAAACAACAAAGCCTCAGGAGCCGATGGCTTACCTGCTGAGCTCTTCAAGAATGGAGGCGAAGCTCTATTTAAATGCATTCATGAGCTTCTATGCAGAATATGGTCGGAAGAATGCATTCCAAACGATTGGAACCTCAGTGTGCTCTGCCCAATCCACAAGAAAGGCGATCCCACAATTTGCGCCAACTACCGTGGGATAAGCCTTCTGAATATCGCATATAAGGTTCTGTCGAGCGTACTATGTGAAAGACTGAAGCCCATCGTAAACCAACTGATTGGACCTTATCAGTGTGGCTTCAGACCTGGCAAATCCACCATAGACCAGATATTTACGCTACGACAAATCTTGGAGAAGACCCTAGAAAAACAAATCGACACACACCATCTTTTTGTCGATTACAAAGCCGCCTTCGACAGTCCAATAAGGAATCATCTATATTCCACCATGTCTGAATTTGGTATTCCTGCAAAGCTCATCCGCCTTTGCAGAATGACACTGAGCAACACCAGCAGCACAGTTAAAATCGGGAAGGACCTCACTCCTCCATTCGATACCAAACGAGGTTTCAGACAAGGTGATTCCTTATCGTGCGACTTTTTCAACCTAATGATGGAGAAGATCATCCGAGCTGCTGATTTGAGACGCAGTGGCACGATATTGTACAAAAGTATTATCCTGCTGGCGTATGCTGATGATATCGATATCATTGGCCATAATACGCGCGAAGTCAGTGCAGCATTCTCCAGGTTAGCGAAAGAGTCGAGTCGAATGGGTCTTGTAGTGAACGCAGATAAGACGAAATACGTAGTGTCAACAAATAAACAGTCCCAGCGTCTTGGAAACCACGTCACTGTTGACAACATCTCCTTCGAGGTTGTTAAGGACTTCGTCTGCCTGGGATCCAGCGTAAACTCTTTCAACGATGTCAGTATTGAGATAAAGCGAAGGATAACTCTTGCCAACAGGTGTTACTTTGGGCTGAGTGGGCAATTGAGAAGCAGAGCCCTCTCTCGACGAACAAAACTCACGCTCTATAAGTCACTAATCATGCCCGTCCTATTATATGCAGCACAAACCTGGACGTTGAGCAGTTCTGATGAAAAGACTTTGGGAGCCTTCGAGAGAAAGATCCTTCGTAAGATCTTCGGTCCAATCTGCGTCAATGGCAAGTACCGAATTCGATGGAATCACGAGCTGTATGAGCTGTACGCTGACATCGACATAGTTAAGCGTATTAAAATCGAGTGGCTCCGCTGGCTAGGTCATGTTGAGCGAATGGAAAACGACGCTCCAGCGAAAAAAATATTCGATTCGGTGCCCGGTGGTGGTCAACGCAGAAGAGGACGCCCACATCTTCGTTGGAAGGATCAGGTGTTGGATAACCTGACCACGCTTGGTGTTTCCAACTGGCGCCAGCAAGCGCAGAACAAAAATGGCTGTCGCAATTTCTTATACGAGGCCAAAACCGACTTACGGTTGTAAGCGCCAGATAAGTAAGTAAGTAAGTAAGTAAATTGTCAACATAAACTTTATATTTTATGTAAATTTTTCATTTTAAGCATTTAAAAAAAAAAAATATTTGTAGGACGGAGTAAGAAAAGTTATTTGCAGTTCCTGATTATATAATCCGTACTAGTAGATTTAAAAAACGGCACTTATTTTTATAGGGGTTTTTTTTTCATCGAAATTTGTCAAATTCTGAAGTTCTTCATTTGATAATATCGTATATTAAAATCACTAAAATATGTATCAAATAATATTTTTTCTAAAATTATTTAATTCTATTTATTTACCCAAATATTATGTATAGTAAAAACTTTACTTCGCTTAGTTTAATCAAAACACAAATTTTTGATAATTATTTGTTAAGAGAACCCAAAACGTATTGAACAAAACATGATTTTTCTTTTAAAAATATCTCAACTTTAAAGTTTCCCATCGTAGCGAAAACTGAGTCTTTCCCCTAAATATTTTGTTTTTATTTTATTGATGCAATTTGTAAGGAAACATAAATTCGCTGAATTTATGCCTTACAATTCCCTATAAAACACCGCTGCACAAAGGGCCCCGAAAAACATGAACCCGCCCTGCAACCCTAAACCGCACCTGTCCATAAAACACGCAGCTGGGCGACCCGCGATCAAAACAGCCGATGGTAACGCGCCAACAGAGAAAGCTGCTTGCTTCACGCTCCAACATAAAGACTGACGGAACACCAAAGCTATACAACTCGGATCCCTTCAGCGCACAACTAAATGCGTTAGAAGAACGGCTTAGTGCATACGCCAAAAGTGAGCTTAAACTTCTGGAAGAGCGTCTTCGACAGCACATTGAAAAACTTTTCAGCACTCTCTCCATTGAATTTGCGTGTAAGTTCTGCAAACTGGAAAGTGATGTTGCAAACATTAGTGCTAAATGTTCGGAGTATGATCTGAAAATCCACTCTTTCGAAAGACAAGTAAATGCTCTTAGTACTCGATGTGATGAACTCACAAATAAGATTAATTCCAAAACCAACAACAGCGAAAGTATCATGGACTACTCACCTGATGCAGTCTTGTTTGGGATACCTTTTTCTCAGGGAGAAAACTTAAAAAGCATTTTTAACCTAATTTGCAGGTCCATAGATTTCCTATCTCTTCAATTAAAAGATATATTTCGCATTAAGCCAAAAACACAAAATTAAGTACCTATAACGATCGTTAAATTTTACACACCCGACCGCAAAGTATCGCCGACTATCGCCGACGCAACAAAACTGCCGTCAACCTTCATAATGCTGGGATTGAGTTTGGCAACAACATTTTTATTCATGAGAGCCTCCCTATAAAATCAAGAAAGCTACTTCAAGTTGCGACTGGACTCAAGCGCAAGAAAAGCATCTTCAATGTTTTTACATTTCGCGGCTTTGTTTATATTAGAATGCAGAGAGATGCCGATAACATTAAAATCAACAGCTTGGATGAACTTTAGACATGCGTATGTAATGATGATGCTGGAGGTGGATGCGACGAGTAGCAGAGTTGTATTATCTATCTATTTTATATTTTTGTATGATTTATATACATTTTCATTGTTTCTTGTTTTCTTTTGTACTTGTTTCTATTTATGCTCCAAAATTTTTATTTTAACGTCAATTGCTTACTGTGCTGATATGTGTATACAGTCAAACCTGTTATTGTGCGGTCTTTTTTTGTGCGAATTTTTTTTGTGCGTGTTGTGTTATATTTTTTTTTGTATGCGATCTATCCTATGCATAGAAAAAAACTTTCCACTTGCTGAAATTATCATTTAAAAGAGCAATAAAGAGAAAAGCGTAAACTGATCATGAAGATGGACAAGAAGAATTAAATTTTATGACTGCAGATAACATCTATGATGAATTTCATTTAAAAATCTAGATAAAACTGAAATTTTGAACCCGACCACCTCAGATATCGATGAAATTTTGTTCATAGCTAAATTTGATCAATACAAAAAAACCCTCATTTTTAGAAATGACTGTTTTGCGATTTTTTGGGCGTGGCACAGTGGGAAAGTTTTCGAAAAAACGCGAAAATGGTCGAAAAGAGCTCCATTTAAACTGCAATAACTCAGAATCGGCTGAACCGATTTTCATGATCTTAGTATCATTAAAAAGATATTTTAACAGGCTTTATGACACGTTTAAAAAATAAAAAAAATTACACTGTAAAAAATTTTATAACAAAAAGAAAATTTTACCTAACGAAAAAACCAAAAAGATCAAGGGTTTTTTTACAGTGTATTACTTTTTTAGAAAGGTTTATCCTTCACCTATAACATATCAAAAAATAAAAATGGGTTCTTTTTTAGTTTTTTTTATATAATTTTTTAAGTAGTGGCACTTCTAGTAATTACCCATATATGTTTATATTGAAGCCACGAAAAATAGCCAAACATCTGTTATATTACTGAGAAGTGTTCAAATTTCAGTTATATTCAAAATATACTTATAATGTGCAAAGATTATTGATATAATATGCATAAAAGAAAATTATGTATGTATACAGGTAAAAAAAATAAACATTGTCCCAGAAAAATTATGAATATGTTTTAACCCCAAAAAGTTCTTGCGGCCGTACCAGCCCAAACCAATAAGTATACAGGTAAGCGCATAAAATGCTAACTGGAACTGTGTTTCTAGGATTAGCAAAATAAACACACTGCAGGTACCCCTAATTAAAGAATTGATTTTAAAATTGCCTTCAATATTGCTATATAAATGCACCTGATGAACATACCCAAATTCATAATTATAAGCCGTTTCGAGAAGCCAAGATATCCCATTACAATTTTTACGTGTATATTTTAAAATTTTGAGTGAATATTACGAAGCGAAGCGCAACACTTATTAGATATTTTTATGCATCTGTACTTATTGTTTGAATTCATATTCACTCAAATTTTTAAAATATACACGTAAAAATTGTAATGGGATATCTTGGCTTCTCGAAACGGCTTATAATTATGAATTTGGGTATGTTCATCAGGTGCATTTATATAGCAATATTGAAGGCAATTTTAAAATCAATTCTTTAATTAGGGGTACCTGCAGTGTGTTTATTTTGCTAATCCTAGAAACACAGTTACAGTAAGCATTTTATGCGCTTACCTGTATACTTATTGGTTTGGGCTGGTACGGCCGCAAGAACTTTTTGGGGTTAAAACATATTCATAATTTTTCTGGGACAATGTTTATTTTTTTTACCTGTATACATACATAATTTTCTTTTATGCATATTATATCAATAATCTTTGCACATTATAAGTATATTTTGAATATAACTGAAATTTGAACACTTCTCAGTAATATAACAGATGTTTGGCTATTTTTCGAGGCTTCAATATAAAAATATATGGGTAATTACTAGAAGTGCCACTACTTAAAAAATTATATAAAAAAAACTAAAAAAGAACCCATTTTTATTTTTTGATATGTTATAGGTGAAGGATAAACCTTTCTAAAAAAGTAATACACTGTAAAAAAACCCTTGATCTTTTTGGTTTTTTCGTTAGGTAAAATTTTCTTTTTGTTATAAAATTTTTTACAGTGTAATTTTTTTTATTTTTTAAACGTGTCATAAAGCCTGTTAAAATATCTTTTTAATGATACCAAGATCATGGAAATCGGTTCAGCCGATTCTGAGTTATTGCAGTTTAAATGGAGCTCTTTTCGACCATTTTCGCGTTTTTTCGAAAACTTTCCCACTGTGCCACGCCCAAAAAATCGCAAAACAGTCATTTATAAAAATTAGGGTTTGTTTGTATTAATCAAATTTATCTATGAACAAAATTTCATCGATATCTGAGGTGGTCGGGTTCAATGCATCTCGATTTTTACATGAAATTCATCCTATGCAGGGACCCGGCTAAGTTGCAAATTAGCAAAGCATTTTCTTAAAATAGATAACAACGTCCGCAGAAGAACGAAATTGCAAAAAGAGCTTATATCGTGTATATCTGGTTATCGCGATATTTGTAATAAGCTTTTAAAACGACCGTCATCACAAAGACTTATCACCGACCATATGGTTATCGCAGATAATAAAGACAGAACGATATATATTTTATACATATTCTAATTCTCGATACCACCGCCTTGGACCCTCTGGATGATTTATTATTAATTTATTTATTTTTTGTTTTATAATACCTTTATTCATACAATCTATTAGTCTGTACATTTTTAAACGCTCATACTTTAATTTACATTACGTTACAATTGAACTTATTTTACTTTGGTTTTGTTTTTGCATTTGAAATGAACTGAGCTCTTTATATTAGTAGTATTGTTAGCATTATTAGTATTAGTAAAATTGTATTTTGAATTTAAATTTTAAAAATTTTTTAAATTGCTATAAAGCCTAAAAGGCTTAGCAAACAAATAAATATAAATATAATTCCATTCCAATGGAAACAACTAATAACTTCATTACAATATCTTCAAGTGACGAAAGCGATTTCGAACCAGATCATCACAAGAAAATGCGCGTTTTGGACTACGACAAGTAGTATTGATAAACTTATGAATTTATGTATTTGAATTTTTTTAATTGAATAATTTTGTGTATTTTTCACATTTAAAATGAGGAATTAAAACTTTTTTTAAACGTTTTCGTGTGTAATTTATTTATTTATTTGGCTTGGATAGCACTTTTTCGCTTTTTATTAGAATGTAGAGCTGTAGATGTTTTTATATGTATATATGATTGGTGCCAATAACACAGACAGCAGCGCTAACGAAAATACAAACATAGTGATTAAAGTTTTTTGCAAGCAGAAATCTGGACTTCTTCAACGCAAGAAGTCTTAATGACACGTAATTGGATTATGTGAAATATGTGGTTGAAATATTACCGTCGACTTGATATGTATTTCAGAAACCTGGTTCAACGAGGACATTGACAACTCGTTCTTGAACATGCGTCATTTCAAATTATACCGTAATGATAGGTCTCACAAAAGGGGTGGTGGGCTAGCAATTTATTGTTAGGATAGTTTAAATGTTTAAGTATTAGGTAAAATGGTTCACATGTTGAATACTTAAATGTTGAAATATCCGACAATAGGAACAACGTTTTTCTTTCTTGTGTATACGACTCGAACCGAAGCTGCAGCCTAAAACCACTTTTGGATGATATCTCTAGATGTGCCATTGATGTTGATTATTACATCATATGTGGAGACTTCAACCTTTCAAATCCTTCAATCCTTTAGCGAACGATAGCCTTCGATAGCGATTTTTTGGATTGTTTAGCTGGTGTTGGTTTAAGTTTAGTCAACACCACGTTGCCAACACGATTTTCCAACAACGCCTGCCCTAGTTTACTTGACCTCTTCGTTACATCTAATTTGTCGTCAGTGCCTCTTTTTAACCTGATATCATTTGTTTCAGACCATGATCTGATTTTCTGCACATTTGATGTTAAAGCCCTGCATGAGTATAATCGCAAAGCGAATACACTCTGCTTCACTGCTAAAGAGTACACTGTAACTGAATAAAAGTTCAACAACAGGTCGTGTAGTGAAGAGCAAATCTGCGCACGAGCTTCACTGCTTATACCTTATCTGTTCTCTCACATACACTGCAAGCCCTGATCTGAACTTTGAGAGGTTTGCGTTATTTTTGTTTCTATTCGGTGTACTCGCATAACATACTCTCACATACACTGCAAGCACTGATCTGAACTATGAAAGCTTTGCGTTATTTTTGTTTCTGTTCTGTAGTTCATTGATGCTTAGCGTCTAACCAAACCGGCTTTGTTAAACAAAGGAGGTAGGACAGGCGAATTATTTTTTTTTTTTAAATTTTACTCATGCTGTTTAATTTCTCAGCTCAACTTATTTTATACCCCTACGTTTAAAAAACGTAAACGGGATATATTAATTTTGTTACTCCGTTTGTAACGCCCATAAGGAGGCTGGTAGGTATATCAAAGTATATATATTCTTGATCAGCATCACCACCCAAGTCGATTTAGCCATGTCCGTCTGTCCATCTGTCCGTCTGTCTGTCAGTGATCATGATTACAGCCGTAATATTCCAGCGATCATCACGAAATTCAATATTTAAGCTTTTATTTAAAAACCAAAGGTCAAGTTCGAAAATGAACCAAATCGGATGAAAACCACGCCTACCTCCCATACAAAGAGACTTCATCAAAACGGTAAAATATCTTAGAATTCCACAAAAATTAATATATGGACTTGACATTTTCCATATGAGCTTTGCTATTTAATATACACTTTTAGTACGAAATTCAACCAAATCGGATGAAAACCACACCCACCTCCCATACAAAGTGACTTTATCAAAAATGTAAAATCTCTTCAAATTCCACAAAAATTAATATATGGACTTGAAATTTTGCATATGTACTTTGATATATAACATGTACTGTGTGTATGAAATTCAACGAAATCAAGTGAAAACATCCTCCCATACAAAGTGACTTCATTAAACAACAAAAGCGAATACTTTCTGTTAAAGCTATGACAAAAATCTTTTTACAAATAAAAATTTTTTTGGCTGCTTAAGACTTTGAATATACTTCGGTTCGGACGTGAGGGTATGTATTTTAACTTCGGCCCAGTCGAAGATCATTTCTTACTGCATAGTTTCATTTTTTTTTTCAGTACTATACTTTTTATTCATTACATTAATCATAACTTTATTTATAACTTTATTCATTAAATTTAGACTTGAACAATAATTTAATATTGTCATTAAACTATATTTTAAAGTTTCCTGCTGTGAATTTATGATAATAAATTTTGGAAAACGAATCATAACCTCTAATAAAAACAATTAATTCTTGGAAAACTGGAAAACAAAAAGTTTTATTTCTTTAATACTTCACTAATTGTACTAGAAAACAATGAAAAAAAGCATGTCTACTTATATATTGTTTGCATCCCATTGAAAGTCACTCGTAAAACAAAAGATTCTTGCTCATAACAAAATAATCTGTGCAAAATATTCAGTGTATGTGTATTTATATTCAGTATACCTAGTGTTTGCGTTACTTTTTATTGCAAGAAGCTAGTCTTGCTGTTAAAAGTTCAGCAGTGTATTGCTACTCTCGCATAAAATAGAGTGAGAGTATGTTTACATAAGAGAGCTTCGGAAAAAAAAGTCAGAGCAAGCTTTTTATCGGACAGCAAACTATTGTATCTGAGTAGCAGTGTTGCCAGAACTTTTTTGAGAAAAGCGCGAGATTTAAAAAAAATATCGCCCAAAATCGCAAAATGAAAAAAAAATCGCCAAAAATCGCCATTTTTTCTAAGAAATGTATTATATTAGAAAAAACAAAACAAATTATATACATTTTTTTTTCAAATAATATTGAGATCTGTTAATAGTATTAGATATTCTTATTTTCATATTTTTGAGTTCTATAAAAAATAATAAAAAAGCTACTTCAATTTATACGAGAATTTTGATCGTTAAAGAACATTATTTAGAGACTATAACTTTTTAGAATTTTTCAATATGCAACTTTGAAAAAATAACTTTTTGTAAAAAACGTTGTTCCTTCAGCCATATTAGACTCTTCCTCCGTTTCGTCAATTCTCGAAGTATTGTTTAGTTCATACATTGATTTAGTTTATACAAGATGAATGCCAACTTACAAATATTGTCAAACATTTTTCCGCCTACGGCTGTCTTAATTTTGAATGCCGATTACCAAAATTCTTCACTTTCAGATGGCACTTTGTTTTTGAAAACATTGCTCCATGGAAATGTCAACAAAGATTCGTATTCGCTTTCTTCTGCACGTCGCTCTTCAAGAGATAGATAATGAAGAGGGAGTTCACGGAAAAAAGGTCTTATATAGTTTAAACATCTTTCAGGACATAAAATAAAAGCATTTTCAAAAATTTGTAACAGACTAAATTCTGGCATTTTGATAGTATGTCTATCATAACAATATCATCACTTAATTTGTGAATTTCTTCATGGAACTGATAATGAAATGTAAGGTCATTAATTCTTTTATAATTGCTTTTATCCGCTAAAATTTTATTTAAGCTGAATGTAGCTAAATTATCAAAATTGAAATTTTTGACAATGTCTTCTTTTATAATTTTTGAAACAAGTCTTTGAATAAATGTTGTGATTTCAACGTAAGCTTGAAAGAAGTCAACTTTTTCTCATTGAAAATATAAATAATGTGAGTTGATGGTTTGAAGAAACAGTCTCAAAAAAATAAGTATTTCGATATAAATAAATTATCGGTAAGGGCTTGTGAGCTGTGTTCAGTCGCATTGTTAACAGAGTGTTCCAAACACTTAAAACAATTGTTATTTTCTTTAATTGAAATTTTAAACACATTAAATGAGTTTATGAAAAAAGATTATTTTTACAAAAATCGCCCAAAAAATCGCCAGGCGATTTCCTAAAAATTTAAGCGCAAAAACAAGAAAAAAAGCGCCCAATTGGCGATAAATCGCCCAATCTGGCAACGGTGCTGAGTAGGCAAAAAGCATACTCATGCAGGGCTCTATTTGATATTAACTTTACACATACTGCCTCTGAATCGTCTTTCACGTATCGCAACTTCAAATCTGTTGATTTTGACAAATTTTATAGGGATTTATCTGAAATATAGCCCGAACACAATACGCGCGACGAACGGCGAGCAACACGTCTCCAATCTGTCGTTGTAGAGAAATGTTGAGCGACTTGATTATAATACACGCGACACCAGCAAACTTCAGCAGCATGTATAGTATACAAAAAACAATGGCTGTTTTCAGCCGACTCAACAGTTGCCGTTTAAAATAACAACACAATCAGAGCTGAAAAAGAAATTCATTCAATTTCATTTTATTTTCAAAAAGTTGAATGAGTGAATAACGAAATAAGAATCTATTCAATGAATGCAAAAATCATTTATAAATAAAAATGTTATTTCACATTCAAATTTAAAAAATTTATTAATTATTCGTTAAATGTATATCAATTAATGAATAAAAAATCAATTATATCTTAGAAATTAGTAATGAATAACAAATGAATAATGAATAACAAATGAACAATTAATAAAAAAAATGAATAACGATTAAAATATTGTAGATATGCTTGGGGCGAGCTAATTCAGCTCTGGCACTGCGGCATCTTGTGATGCCTATTGTGCCATACCTTTTCTTTTCTTAAAGCAGTTCGTTTGCTTTAGTTTTTTTCAGAAAACATAATATATTTTCGAGGTTGAGGATCGCAAGGTGTCCTTGAGAGACTATTTCGCTATTTAGGATTCTCTTTCTTATATGGAGAAGAGCTGGACATTCAGTGAGAATATGTCTGGAGGTTTCTTCATCCTCAAGGCATAATCTACATAATGAATCAGTAGCGAGATTAATTTTTTGTAGGTGTTTCTTTAGTTTGCAGTGTCCAGTTATAATTCCGGTCATCATCTTTAGGTCTTTCTTCCCTAAGTTAATAAGAAATTTCGATTTCTTGGGAGAAAGTTCTGGGAATATTTGCTTAGTGCATATCTGTCCTAAGCAGTTCTTCCAGATGTCTTGAGATTAAAATATAATAATATTAAAAAACAATTGCAAATTCTAAAATTCCTTTTGAATTGCATTCTTTGTGTATAGTTTTTATACGAATAAAAAATTGAAAAATTGACAACAAAAATGCTTTATTGAAATGAATAATTAATCAAGTTTTTAAAATTAAATGTGAATTTAAATTTTATTTATAAATCAATTTTGCATTAATTTATGGATTTTTATGTCGATATTCAGTTGTACTTATTCTGAATATGAATGCAGACTTAACAACTCTGAATAGAGTTCAAACAAAACAATTCTCACTACCATCGCTACCATAAATTTCACAACAGTTTAGTTTGCTGCATGCGACCAGTAATAACCAATGTAAACAATGGCGGAAACTTGCTTTTGCTGCCTGTCAAATTAAAATTAAATTGAAGCCGACGGAATGGAATACGTCCCATAAGAAATACATGTAAAAAAAAGTGACAATTGGCGCTGCCGCTCGTCGCGCGTATTGTGTTCAGGCTAATAAACTGGACGGTTTGTTGGTTCTTTAGCTCTGTTGATGACAAATTGAAATTTTTTGTTGATAATATTTTGTATAAAATATGGTAGAGCATATTCAGTGAACATATAATATATGTTCATAGAAATAAGTGAACATATTCAGTCTTTGGGGTGGCGTCCGTGGCGTAGTTGGTTAAAGTGCGTGGCCGCTACGTCAAAGAACTTTGGAAACCCAGGTTCGAACCCCAGCAGCGACAGAAAATTTTTTGAATTAAAATAATTTTTCTGTACGGCCGCCACCTCTCTGCAGACAATGGCAAACCTCAGAGAGTAATCAAAATGCCATGTAAAGCTTCTTGAGAACGAGAACTTTCCGTTCATCGCCGTTCGGAGTCGGCGTTAAGCATGTAGGTCCGGTTCTCGGTCAATTGTGTACAAACTTAATAACACGCACAACACAATTGATCATAAGAAGCTAGGTCAAAGTCCTTTCAAGGGCTGAAATGGCCAGTTATTTATTTTATTTATTATTCAGTCTTTGGACCTCATGTCGGATTTTCAGTCCGGCTTCCGTAAAGTTGTTCAACAGCTATTGTCACAATTATTGATGACATCCTTGCTTTGCCTTCTGAAAAAACTTCAACTGCAGTTCGGATTTTCTGACTTATCAGTTCGGCTCTTAAGTAGTTATACTATGTTCAGACTGAGTGCTTAATTCGCATTTAGAGCTTAATTCGCATTTATTTCCTTAATGCTTCTCTAAATGCGAATTTACCCATATAAAATTCTGTCAAGTAAATTCACATAAATTCTACTTCAAATGAGCATTTAGCAGTTTGCGACCCTGTTTCGAAGTTCGAATACATTTTACTCGTTTGTTTTGACAGTACTCGTTATTAAATTCAATCAGCTGTTCACCATTCGATTGATAAACTTGAACAGTTTTTGTTTTTTGTTTTCTTAATTTTATTAATTAAGTACACAAAAAAAGTCTTCAAAAATAAATAAGAAGATTCCGTTGGTGAAAACCGATCGCAAAGGCTGAAAACAACAAATTATAGAAGACGTGCGCCGCTGCGTGGGAAAACATCCTCTCATCCTTGTCTTTCAGGTGCAAAATATGCACAATAATCTGCTGAATGATCTACGACAAGAATGGAAAGCAAACTAAAGATTTCTCTTTGGTAAAAATCATACCATGCAAATAGTTTTGGGACGTAACAAAGCTGAAGAAGTTGAAACAGGTTTGCACAAGCTTTCCAACAGACTTCGCGACAGGATGGACTGCTACTGAAACGCCAAAGCAAGAGGTGACTGGACAAAATATTACTGAGCGGTAGAATATGCTCGCAGTGTTTTTGTAGCCACAGAAACAGTGGTATTAAAAGCAGGTCCACCCGAAGATTTTGCAGACTCACTGGAGCCACATTTCCTTTCACAGTGTATGCCTACCAAATTGCAAAGGGAATTCTAGCGTTCTATAGTGACTACACCGTGTGCGAAGAAGAAAAAGTATTGACACCTTCGCAGGCTCGCATACTCAAGCTAATTGCAAATCATATAAAAAAAAAATCGTTTGGGTTAATTGTGAGTTTTATTTAATTTGTCAATGATACATTTGTTTAATTATTAATAAAGTTGTTTATAAATATAGTCAAACAAAAATAATAAATGTTTACAATTTTCCGAAAACTTTCTGGTTCGTTCCTGCAATCATATTTTTGTTACAATGTCAGCATTTTCAGAACATAGAAATAATATTAAGAAATCTGTCAATTTTAATGCGAATTAAGGGCTTCTACATAGTTTGAACACTTGACATTTGTAAGAATTTTCGAACTTCTAAATGCGCATTTAAAACTCAGTCTGAACATAGTATTACTTAAAAGGCAGGTCCCAGCGGGTTAAATTAGGCAGCAACTTCTCTGCATATAGGTATATCACTGGGGGTGTCAGTCTTAGGACCACTACTGTTTGCGATGTTTAGCAACGATATTTTTCCGAAAGGTGATAATGTATCTATGCATGCTTACGCTGATGACCTACAGTTGTATATGTCAAAACCTTGTCAAGAGCTTGTTGAAGATTTGTGCGCAAGCATGAATGATGAAACTAGTGGCGGAATTTGCTAGGGAAAATATGCTTATACTCCCTTGAAATCATTTATCAACTTATTTCCAAAACACCTTTCTTCAATCTTTAGTTTCCTCCGATTATTCTAAATGACACTGAGTTAAAAGTTGTAAGAAAAACTATAAACCTTGGTTTTATCTTACATTCCTATTCGATTATCTATGATCCTGCGAGGATCATATTAATATGTGTGTAAGTAAGGTCTATTATGCATTAAGAAACTTAAGAATGACTGCATCCTTTGTTCCCACCGAAACTAAACGTAAACCTGTCTTGCAAATTCGAATGCCTATAATTACGTACTCGGAAGTAGTATAGAGCAAGCTTGACTCGAAATCCTCTCATAAGCTGCTAGTTGCCTCGAAAAATGCCTCTCGCTTTGTCTTTGGTCTGCAGATACACGACCATATATCCCCGTTTTTCATTCGATTACTTGGCCGTAGCCTGAATAATCTTTTTGATGCGAGGAATTGCATATTCTTGCACAAAATAAACTACTCACAATGTCCACGATATCTGTTTGAAAAACTTCAATTCTGTAGGTCAAGTAGAAGCTTATATCTTATAATACCGCGTTTTAATTATAAAACTTCAAATAGATTCTCGTTAGCGCAATAAGGCTGTGGAACTCACTGCGGAACAATATAAAATTAATTTCCAATCGTTTAGCCTTCAAGCAATTGATACTAAAATATTTTTCTTAACTTAATACTCTTCTTAACTGTATTTTTAGTCTAAGCTATATATTTCTTTTTTTGACGTAGAATACGTCATTCTCGGAGGTAAGTAGGGTGGTTGATAGCGATCAGGTGTCGGTATTTATATAACTTTTTGAGCCTTTGGTGGGCCTAAAGTACTGATCGTACAATGTTGATGTTAGCACTTGTTGGTCTGCTTGATCCTCAATCATAGGCGCCGGAAACTCATTTCAACTGGGTGGGCAGTACAACTGGGGGGGCAGAACACTTTTTATTACATTAAAAATGTCATTAAGGCGAAAAAAACATATCAGTAAAATATTACGAAAAGATTGATATCAAAATAAGTTCGATAAAGGCATATAAAAACAAACAAAACATTTAAATCCAATATGAAACGAAAAATTTATTAGTTTATAGTTAAATTTATAGTTTTTTAAACAACCACTTTATTTTTTCCGCAGCGAATTTGCACTAGTATCCTGCACTAGACTCCACGGGTTAGAAACAAGTGAAAAACAAAATTTTTCCAAAACGAGAGCAAAATTAGTGAAAGCAATAAACTTAAATATTTCCGAAATATTTCTTCCTATCCTTTCGAGAAATAAATTCTCGCATTATGTCTAATAAGCTTAATTCTTCCGCTTTTTCCTTGTGGATATGAAGAAGTGCCGCATGCGTGAGGCGTTCCTGCGTCATAGTTGATCGAAGATATGTTTTAAGGCGGCGAAGGGCACTAAAAGAACGTTCAGAACTAGCTGCAGATGCTGGTATCGTCATTATCAAAGCTATAAATTGAACAACTTCGTTTAACAATTCTAATATCGAATAAGAAGTTTTTTTCAATTTATCCACAATGTCGTTGCAATTTGATAGTTGAATATCAGATAACTGCTTCAGCAATTTAAATTGGGCGCGGAGGTCGCCTACATCAAAATCTTCTGCATACAGTCCCAGTTTTGCTTTCAAATCGATTTCGGAAGGTACATTTCCCGCGAAAGCTTCGAGCATTATATTCTCCAGTGATTCGAGAGTGCCAATGTCTGTTTAGTAGAAGTTGTTCAGTGGTAAACAGCAGAAATACTAACCTGATTGATGAAATCTTTTGGTTTACTCGTTTGAGAGAAGATCCAAAATTTGAAAATAATCTTTACGGAGGCGATCATAGAGCGTTAACTGCACTGAAGGTGTAGGACGTGTAGTGTGTTCATAGCGTCGAGGTGGATTTTTGATTCTTGGTTGAGGAGGTTCTTCAAGATTAAATTTAACTGCGACATCCTTTGCTTCATTAAAGATTCGTTTGTATTCTATATCCAAGCGTAGACTCTTGATTTGTTCCCCTAGTATCGAAGCCACCTGCTTTGCTCCTGTTACAGTCAATTTCGGATTTTGAAGATATGTTGCGAGCTGTTCACAAGGGCTGAAAATCTCAATGCTAGCTATTAGGAAAAACATTGTTTCAAACGATTTAAGTTTTTTCACATAACCACGAACAGATGATAATTTTTCCGGTGCCATAGCTCCTGGCTCTTCAACAATTGCCTGCAAAGTTTTTTGAACTCTGAGATATTGGTCCTTGTATCGTTTCAACGATTTGACTCTTACGCACCAACGGGTGGGACAAAGTGGAACAAGTTTTTGCCACGGGACTTCATTGTCCTGACATGGAGGAAGCACTACATCAGCGTATATGCGCTGCCTTTTGGACGAGTCCAAAATAATATTGCTTGAGCCTCTTACGAGGCAGAGAAGATCACAAACACCAGCAATCGATTTTCCGATTTCTTGAAGAGCCAAATCTAGAGAATGATTTAAGCAATGTACGTAAAGACACTTCGGCTGCTCTCTTTTGAGTAAAGTTTGAACGCCTTTCAATTGGCCAGCCATGTTGCGTGCACCATCGTAACATTGACCTCGAAGTTTGAATAGCGGCAAATTCAATCGTATCATCACATCCTTGATTGCTGCAGCCAATGATTTGCCTGAGGCATCGTTTGGGCTGTATATTCCCACGAATTCCTCGCAAACTTCAAAGGCATCAATGCGGACATAGCGCACGCAAATAGAAAATTGTTCTGAACCGGTAATATCGGTGGTGCCATCTGCAATGATGGCAAAAAATGGCGCAGCTTCGATATTACGCACAATGCTCCGAAGCAATGTGTGAGCTAAAATCTCGATTATTTCATTTTGGACTTCGGGGCTCGTATAATTATTGGCGCGCGTTAACCATCTGCTAAGCTCGGTCACGTCCATTGATCGCTCCTTTAGCAGCGCCATAAAGTTGCCCTCATCGTGTAGATGGCCTCGCACGGCAAGGCCTGCACCCATCAAAAACCTGAGGGTGCTGGTTATGGTGAGCAGGCACTTCTGTGAACTTTGTTGCACTTTTTGCTTTTCGGTATTGAGCACAGCGTTTATAGGCTGCGCATTTTCTCGCTGCAGTAATAGGTTTACATTTTTGTCATGGAAGCGGCTGTTCTTGTGAGCTTCTAGCTTCTCAATACCTTTCTTCCAGTTTCGGAAGCCGGTCGAAATAAAAGTGGGCTCTTCACCTGCAAACCACTCAGTATTCGTTTTGTCAATTAGCAAAGAAGCCTCGATACAAGTATAACAAAGCAGGCAATCTCGCTCATCGTCGTAATGTAGCCAGTTATATTTGCAAAACCACTCGTGGTTACACTTCCTGCCACGACTTGAGGGAAATGCAAAAGCTTTTGCAGGCCTATTTGCCACTTCAATTTTTGGAATCTCGTTCAAAATTTTTTTTAATTCCTTGTCCACTGTCGGTTTTTTAAGAGCTGTGCCAATTTCACCTGAACCTCCATTTCTTCCAGCAAAAAAATCGCCGATTTTTCTTTGTGTCATTTTCTGTATTAAAATAATTGTTTAGAAAGAGAGACAGCCCTGCCATAAGGCGTAGCCCTGCCCGCATACTTTTCTTTTTGACATTTTGCTTTGCTCTGTTTGAGCTTATCTCTATTCGTAGTTGCTGGGCTTATGATGCTGTCACGTTTTGCGAACACGTTTTCTTGCAAGTTACAATAAACCATTTAACTAAAAACTCAAAACAGTTCGAATTTTATTGAACAAGGTTCTAGACAGTTTCATTGCCATCGTTTAACATTTGGCATCCCTTGCGGGGAACCTGATTCCTCAAAAACACTTTTTTATCAAAACGATTGACAACTGGCAAAGTAGCTGGCTAGAAAATCTGAGTGACATAACCTCACATTCTAGTTTCAATAAGCGAAACGTGAGAACTTCTCAACATATTGTGTTGCAATGGCTGTGGCAAGAGAAGAATCTGTTGCACGATATATTCAGAAGTTTTCTGCAAACACTAATAAAACTGCAAAGATCAAACAGACGAAGAGATTTCTGGTTGGAAGAAGAAAACTACTTGAAGAATGATGATGATGATGATGATGATGATGATGATGATGATGATGATGATGATGATGATGATGATGATGATGATGATGATGATGATGATGATGATGATGATGATGATGATGATGATGATGATGATGATGATGATGATGATGATGATGATGATGATGATGATGATGATGATGATGATGATGATGATGATGATGATGATGATGATGATGATGATGATGATGATGATGATGATGATGATGATGATGATGATGATGATGATGATGATGATGATGATGATGATGATGATGATGATGATGATGATGATGATGATGATGATGATGATGATGATGATGATGATGATGATGATGATGATGATGATGATGATGATGATGATGATGATGATGATGATGATGATGATGATGATGATGATGATGATGATGATGATGATGATGATGATGATGATGATGATGATGATGATGATGATGATGATGATGATGATGATGATGATGATGATGATGATGATGATGATGATGATGATGATGATGATGATGATGATGATGATGATGATGATGATGATGATGATGATGATGATGATGATGATGATGATGATGATGATGATGATGATGATGATGATGATGATGATGATGATGATGATGATGATGATGATGATGATGATGATGATGATGATGATGATGATGATGATGATGATGATGATGATGATGATGATGATGATGATGATGATGATGATGATGATGATGATGATGATGATGATGATGATGATGATGATGATGATGATGATGATGATGATGATGATGATGATGATGATGATGATGATGATGATGATGATGATGATGATGATGATGATGATGATGATGATGATGATGATGATGATGATGATGATGATGATGATGATGATGATGATGATGATGATGATGATGATGATGATGATGATGATGATGATGATGATGATGATGATGATGATGATGATGATGATGATGATGATGATGATGATGATGATGATGATGATGATGATGATGATGATGATGATGATGATGATGATGATGATGATGATGATGATGATGATGATGATGATGATGATGATGATGATGATGATGATGATGATGATGATGATGATGATGATGATGATGATGATGATGATGATGATGATGATGATGATGATGATGATGATGATGATGATGATGATGATGATGATGATGATGATGATGATGATGATGATGATGATGATGATGATGATGATGATGATGATGATGATGATGATGATGATGATGATGATGATGATGATGATGATGATGATGATGATGATGATGATGATGATGATGATGATGATGATGATGATGATGATGATGATGATGATGATGATGATGATGATGATGATGATGATGATGATGATGATGATGATGATGATGATGATGATGATGATGATGATGATGATGATGATGATGATGATGATGATGATGATGATGATGATGATGATGATGATGATGATGATGATGATGATGATGATGATGATGATGATGATGATGATGATGATGATGATGATGATGATGATGATGATGATGATGATGATGATGATGATGATGATGATGATGATGATGATGATGATGATGATGATGATGATGATGATGATGATGATGATGATGATGATGATGATGATGATGATGATGATGATGATGATGATGATGATGATGATGATGATGATGATGATGATGATGATGATGATGATGATGATGATGATGATGATGATGATGATGATGATGATGATGATGATGATGATGATGATGATGATGATGATGATGATGATGATGATGATGATGATGATGATGATGATGATGATGATGATGATGATGATGATGATGATGATGATGATGATGATGATGATGATGATGATGATGATGATGATGATGATGATGATGATGATGATGATGATGATGATGATGATGATGATGATGATGATGATGATGATGATGATGATGATGATGATGATGATGATGATGATGATGATGATGATGATGATGATGATGATGATGATGATGATGATGATGATGATGATGATGATGATGATGATGATGATGATGATGATGATGATGATGATGATGATGATGATGATGATGATGATGATGATGATGATGATGATGATGATGATGATGATGATGATGATGATGATGATGATGATGATGATGATGATGATGATGATGATGATGATGATGATGATGATGATGATGATGATGATGATGATGATGATGATGATGATGATGATGATGATGATGATGATGATGATGATGATGATGATGATGATGATGATGATGATGATGATGATGATGATGATGATGATGATGATGATGATGATGATGATGATGATGATGATGATGATGATGATGATGATGATGATGATGATGATGATGATGATGATGATGATGATGATGATGATGATGATGATGATGATGATGATGATGATGATGATGATGATGATGATGATGATGATGATGATGATGATGATGATGATGATGATGATGATGATGATGATGATGATGATGATGATGATGATGATGATGATGATGATGATGATGTTTTAGCTTTGGAGGTCACTGTGGACAACGAAGAAGAGCTGAAAAGGTTAGCGACAGATAAACGATTTACAGAAATCGAGACTGCTTATTGCGAAGCGCTAGGTTAACTGAATGATTTAATCGATGAGATGACGCAGCATGGAAACGATACAATTCATCACTCGACTCTGAATCCTGGGCCAGTGATTCACATGAATACTTCAACGTCTAGGCTACCTAAAATTGAGCTGCCTAAATTCAGCGGTTCTTTTCAAGAGTGGCTTGCATTTAAGGACATGTTTTCAACTTGTGTAA
Organism: Pherbina coryleti; assembly: GCA_943735915.1. Lineage (NCBI taxonomy): Eukaryota > Metazoa > Arthropoda > Insecta > Diptera > Sciomyzidae > Pherbina > Pherbina coryleti. Next base: position 108,722,956 of record OX030948.1, on the reverse strand, counting down.
TCAATGACACATCTCTTGCTGACGTTCAGCGGCTACACTATCTTAAAATTAGTTTGCATGGCGAAGCTGAGGCGCTACTTAGAAATTTGTCAGTTATTGAAAGCAATTTTCAAATAGCTTGGGATATTCTCACACAACGCTACGACAACAAACGCAGACTTGTCAAAACATATATGCGAGACATTGTGCTACTTCCATCAATGAGCTGTGAGTCGGCTTCATCAATGCGTGCAATTTTGGATGGTGTCACTGAAGCTGTTCGTGCTCTTGCGCAGTTGGAGCGTTCGACTATATACTGGGATGACTGGCTTATTTTTATGGTCACTGAAAAGTTGGACCCAGTCACCGTCAAAGAGTGGGAAATGTCACTAAAATCTCCAAATGAGATTCCAACGTATCGCGAGTTAGAGAAGTTTTTAGAGAATCGGTTACAAGGTCTCGATACCATGGTAATTATTGCCAGACCTAAGTCAAACTACGAAAATTCGAAGCAATTGAAATCAATGCAGATTCGAAGCCACCAAACTAACATTCTTAGGTGTCCAAGCTGTGCAGGTAAACATATTCTAATGTTCTGTTTAAATTTCAGAAGATTGTCGCCGTCAGAAAAACTGGACTTCGTGGCAAAAGCAAGGCTCTGTAAGAACTGCTTCAAGGTTGGTCACAGCAACGATGAGTGCCCATCCGCTTACTTATGCAGAGTATGCCAACAAAAACATCACACCATGTTTCACGATAGCTTTGAAGTGAACATCGTAAATGCAAATCATACCTGCACAGCAAAAGCCGATGCTAGTGTCGCATTTGGTTTAGTTCCTGTAATGTTGCCAACGGCTCAAATTGTACTTCAATCTGACTCTGGAAATTTTCTTCGACTTCGAGCGCTTCTAGACAGTGGCTCACAGGCTCCCTTTATAAGCGAATTTGCTGTACAACAACTGCAATTACATCGCCACAGATTTCAAGTTCCGGTGACTGGAGTCGGTGGGTCACATGTTGGAAAAGCCACTGGTCTGGTACACTTTTCTGTCAGTTCTATCATCGACCCAGTTTTCAAGATTCGTTGCGCAGCTTTAGTATTGCCACGTTTGGGGCACCTGATGCCCTGCGAACATGTGAATCCCAACCTGTTTGGTGATTTCCTAAAACTAGAGCTGGCAGATTCACGATTTTACAATCCTGGATCTATCGATGTCATTCTAGGAGCTGACCTGTTTGGTTCCCTGCTTCGACAAGAAGTTAAAAAATCAACATCCGACGGCCCTGTAGCACAAAATACTCACCTCGGATGGGTCATTTATGGACGCTTATCCTCCTCAGCGACTCTACAGCTGAGTACAACTTTTAATGCATCAACGATGACGGAGCTCAACGATTTAGTTCAAGATCTCTGGAAATTCAATGAGCACGAAGATGTCACATCACCAGATACCATGACTCAAGACGAGATTTACTGCGAAGAATTTTTTGAGCAAACAGTACGCCGCAACGATGCAGGACGCTACGTTGTTAAATATCCTTTCAAAAATTCCATCGATCTGGCCGCACTTGCGGATACTAAATCTGATGCCTGGAAGCTCTTTCACTATCAACAAAACCGCCTGGACAAAGAGCCTAATTTAAAGACACTGTACAACAAATTTATGACTGAGTACTTAACTCTTGGGCATATGGAGGCCGTACTAGAGACAAATGAGCCGAGACCAGTGCGCTACATTCCTCATCATGGTGTGTATAAGGAGTCAAGTTCTACCACGAAGTTAAGAACAGTCCTCAATGCTTCCAGAAGGACTAAAGAAGGTGTTTCATTAAATGACTGTTTGCATGTGGGACCCAAGTTACAAAGTGACTTACCATCAATAATTTTAAAGTGGCGAACACACCGAATTGGATTTATGGCCGACATCGAAAAGTGTTACCGTCAAATTTTGGTAGACCAGGAGGATGCTGACATGCAACGCATTATATGGAAAACCAAAGAGGGTCTCCCTGCTGTGTACCGACTACTTACAGTCACATATGGCTTGAATTGGTCACCATATTTGACCATGAAAGTATTTCAAAAGTTGGCCAAAGATGAAGAGTCAAAATTCCCTGTAGCTGCTAAAGTTCTGAGAGAGTCCTTTTACATGGACGATTGCCTTCATGGTTCCGAAACAATCGAGTCAGCTCTTGAACTTCGCAACCAACTACAATAATTACTACAGCGTGGAGGTTTTTATCTTAGAAAATGGAGTTCAAATTCTACTGAATTTCTGCAAAAGCTTAACATTGTATATCGTGAGGCGGATGGCTGTTGTGATCTTAATTTGGATCGTGCAACTAAAGCTTTAGGGCTCTATTGGTTTTGTCAATCTGATTGTATTGGCTACAAAGTTCAGGTAACACCTCTTTCAGGTCCTCTCAAAAAAAGACAGCAGCTCTCCGATGTTGCGAAAATTTACGATCCACCTTGTCTTTTGGCACCAGTTGTTATCACTGGAAAAATTATGTGTCAACAGCTTTGGCTGGTTGGATGCTCTTGGGACGACCCCATGCCTGAACCATATCAACAGGATTAGAGTAAATTCCGAGCCGAGTTGCAACTGATTGAAAAAGTTAAAGTTCCACGATGGATTTACTCATCTCCAGATGTCAAAAATTATCAGCTGCATGTATTTGCAGATGCGTCAACTTCAGCGTATGCAGCCGTTGCATATCTACGAGTAGAAACAGCAGAAGGAAGTATTAAGATCTCGATTTTAATGGCCAAAACTAAGGTGGCGCCTTTAAAGAAAATAACAGTGCCATGCCTAGAATTAAATGGTGCACTTTTAGCTGCAAAGGTAACCAAAAAGTTGCTGCAAACACTTGATTTTCAATCATTACAAACGTATTGCTGGTCGGACTCTAAAACGACATTAAGTTGGATTAGGTCAAATCCTGGTATTCACAAGCAATACGTGGCCAATCGAATAACGAAGATTCAAGAGATGACATCTATTGACTCATGGCGGTACGTCCCTACGAAAAGTAACCCATCTGATGTCGCATCTCGCGGTGTTTTTCCATCGCAACTAGCAGAGCTCGATTTATGGTGGTCTGGTCCCTCGTGGCTACATCTGGAGAAAAGTAACTGGCCAGTTCAAGAGCAGGTGCCGAGAGCAGAATTAGTAAACGTAACAGCATTAATGTCAGCAGCTTCTTTAACGACTGCCACCAATGATCTGGCCCATACACTTCTTAGCAAGTATTCTAACCTTAACACTCTGTTAGGGGTAACATCGTGGTGTCAGAGGTTTATTGCGGCTAGATTGGCCCTTCCACATGAGAAAACGGCATGGACCACATCTATGGAGCGAGAAAAGGCCTTGAAGTTTTATATAAGGCATGTTCAAAAGAGTAACTTTTTCAATGAAGTTTTATGTCTTCAGCAGAAAAGGCCTATCCGTACTAAGAGCAAGCTGTTGAAACTAAACCCTATGATAGACGAAGAAGGTATCCTTCGACTCAATGGCAGCCTCAAGAATGCATTGATGCCCACCCCCAGCGATTCCCTATAATCCTGCCTAAAGAGAGTCCACTTACATCAATTCTTATCGCCCAAGCTCACGAAGTCACTTTGCACGGAGGTACCCAAGCCACATTAAACTTTCTGCGAAGACGTTACTGGATTATTGACGCCCGTTCTGTCATCAAGAAGTACATTCATCGCTGCCTTAAATGTTTTCGTCAGAAACGTACTACGACCAGTCAATTAATGGGAAGTCTTCCCATGCATCGCTGCACGGCTGCACCTGCTTTCCAACGTTGTGGAATAGACTACGGTGGCCCGTACAAGATCCGGCCAATAAAGGGGCGTGGCTATCGAGGTCATAAAGGCTATGTTGCACTCTTTGTGTGTCTAAGCACACGAGCTATCCACCTTGAACTTGTTAGTGATATGACCACCGACACTTTTCTTGCTGCTCTCCGACGATTTTTTTCACAGCGAGGATACAGTCATGACATCTATAGCGACTGTGCGACAACATTTACTGGTGCCAACTCCATTCTAAAGGAAGATTTTGCTGCCTATCGTCAACAGCTAGAAGCTGGTGCTAGGTTTTTCGCGTGCCATGGAGTCTCTTGGCACTTCATCCCACCAGGCTCTCCCAATTTTGGTGGAATCTGGGAGGCCGGGATTAAAAGCATGAAGCATCATCTAAAGCGAACTGTAGGAGAGGCTATCTTAACCTTCGAGGAGTTTTATACGGTGCTTAAACAAGTGGAAGCTGTGCTGAATTCGAGACCGTTATCCGCGTTATCTGATGACCCCACCGATATAGAAGCGCTCACGCCTGGCCATTTTTTGGTGGGCGGCCCCCTCACTGCGGTTCCTGAACCCAACATCCTTGACATAAAACTTAGCCGTCTCTCCAGATGGAAGCAAGTCCAACAAATTCAACAAGACTTTTGGAAGCGCTGGAATCGGGAGTACCTCCATGAATTGCAAGTCCGATCTAAATGGCGTTTGACAAGGCATAACCTGAAAGTTGGTAACCTGGTTTTAGTTAGAGATGAACGTTTGCCACCCACGCAATGGGCGCTGGGTCGTGTCGTGGAAGTCAATGCTGGTGACGATGATAACATACGCGTCGCAACAATCCGTACTCAATCTGCTATACTCAAGCGATCAATTTCCAAACTGATTGTACTGCCGATCGATGATGAACATACTGACTCCTGCGGTGGGCGGCTCCAGGAGGATCCCGTAATTTCGTCCCGCTTGGACGAGGTGGGCGGAAATGTTTAGAAAGAGAGACAGCCCTGCCATTAGGCGTAGCCCTGCCCGCATACTTTTCTTTTTGACATTTTGCTTTGCTCTGTTTGAGCTTATCTCTATTCGTAGTTGCTGGGCTTATGATGCTGTCACGTTTTGCGAACACGTTTTCTTGCAAGTTACAATAAACCATTTAATTAAAAACTCAAAACAGTTCGAATTTTATTGAACAAGGCTCTAGACAGTTTCATTGCCATCGTTTAACAATAATATAAAATTTAAAATGAGTACTTAGTCCATTGCATTTCGTTCACAACTTACACAGCTTTTTTATTGGAATTTAAAATAACTTGAAGCGCGAGGGTGCAAGCAAGAACTTTTTTGCCACCTCAAGTTAGAAAATCACCGCCAATCATATAATTGTTAGAAAATTTAAAAATTTTAGAGAAGCACTTCAATTGAACTCAATTTTATTTATTGCTTCTTTGATTTCAGCTCCAATTTTCCGTTTCTTTTCATATTAAACATTCACAATTAGCTGCGTGTTATTAAGCTGTCAAATTGGTCATTTAACTAGAGTTGCAAACTTCACTACTACTTTACTACTTTGACTTATTTCTTAAAAATTGTGATTTTAGAACTTAATGCTTCACAGCTGATTACAAAAATTCGATGTGAAGAGAAATTAAAAATTGTATTGTAGTTAAAATTAAATTAAACTTAAAATAAAAAAATGTTATCCATTGAATAAAAACATTTCTATTAAAAAAATTATTGTGAGTTTTTTACTGAGGGGGGGGCGACTACCCCCCCCTGCCCCCCGATTCCGGCGCCCCTGTCCTCAATGGGATAAAAATTCATGTTAGAACTCTCTAACTTATATAAATTTTACACAATTACATGAAATATAAAGCCAACATTTTATGTTTTTGTTTGCTAAAATTTGCTACCTATTTATCGACAGTTTCCGGTTTTATCGACAAAACCATAAAATTTTTATGGGAGCCCCCCTAAGGAGTGGTCGGAGGGAATAGGTGTCAAAGGCAAAAATGTTCCTTTTGCAAAAGTAATGGGGGTCGGTCATACATATTCGGGGCTGTCATAGAAACCAATACGGTTTTGCTTTTTGTCGGAATTGCAAACCAATTCTGATTTCATTTGGTGTCACAAAATCGTCTTGTTTTAGATCTTTTCGAACATAAACAAAACCGATGTTCGAATCAGCTGTTTCTCACATTTTGTCTGTGTATGTGGAAATTTTATTAATTTTATTTGTATTTGTATTTGTATTTTTATTGAGGTAATTGTTGACAAATAAGATTTAATCTTTTGAATGCCACATTGACAAATAAAATAACAACAAATAAATAAATATAAATAACAACAATTAGATTAAAAAGTTACAAACAAAATTATTTAAAAATAATAAAAATAAATCAAGTTAATATTAATGATAATTACAAAATTATGAAAAATAATTATAAAGATTATGTAAATTAAAGAAAACAGATAGAATCAAAGAAAAGCGAAGAAAGTAGGTAGAAATATTTAGGAGAAGTGCTCATAAACTAAATGCTTAAAGGTTTTACTATTGGAAACAAATTGAATTCTAATGGGTAATGAATTCCAAGATCTAATTGCGCTCACAAAGAACAATTCACTAGAGTTTATGAAATTATATCGATGTATTAAAATATTGAAATTTCTGCTTGACCTACAAAAAGAGAGTTTTTCAAACAAGTAACTAGGGCACTGAATATGAATAATGTTATGCAAAAAAATGCAATTTCTTGCTTCAAGATGATTTAGAAGACCTCGTCCAAGTAATTGTTTTGAGAAGATAGAAATATGGTCAAAACTTTTGAGGTCAAAAACGTAGCGGGCTGTATTGTTATATGCAACCAGAAGCTTATGCGCCGACCGTGAGTCAAGCTTAGGGTATACTACTTCCGAATAGGTGATTATAGGCAGCAGGAGCTGCACGACTAATTTGCGTCTTACTTCGACGGACACAAAAGTTCCAGTTATCCGAAGGCTGCGTAGCCCATAATACAACTTACTAACGCATGAGTTAATATGATCCTCACATGACAGAGATGAGTTTATAATATAACCGAGGTTGGTAACCTTCCTAACAAATTTAAGCTCAACGCCGTTTAGAAGAACTGGAGGCAAGTCTCGTGTACAGTGCGCGAAATTTGCTTAGCCGCACACGATTTTACATCAATATGAATTAAAAAACAAGTGTGGGGTTAACTGAATAATGAAAGACTTTGTTTTTTGTTTTATTTTGTAGAAAATTATTAAGAATTTGAGAGGTTTTATGTTCATATTTAAAGGAATTTAAAAAATAATTACAAAGTAAGATAAATTCGAGCGAAATTTGCTTAGCCGCACCGAGTCGAATGTTTAAAAATAAAATGTTTTATAAAAAAAAATCAGTGTTTTGACCAATTAATATTTAGTTGGACCTCTATTTGTATTAATTACTGCAAAAATTCTTTCAGGGAGTGAGTCAATTAATTTTTTGAGTACATTTATTTCTAAACCTAGCCACGCCTGCTAAATTGCAATTTTTAATTCCGATATCGTTAAATATTGGCAGCAGTTTTCTTAAATAGCTAGTGAAATCATGCCCCAAACAGTTTTCAATCGGGTTCAAGTCCAGACTTCTAGCTGGCCAATCAAGCAATGGTATTAAGAGTGATGAAAAAAATCCTTCGACTCGTGTGAAACGTGAATACTGGCATTATCCTGTTGAAATATTAAGTCAACGTCAGCATTTTCTTCCAAATAAGTAATAAGAACGTCGTCCAACATTTCAATATACTTTTTAGAATTAATTTTTGTAGAAATAAAACATAATTTAAGTTTGCCATAATAAGAGAAACCACTCCATATCATAATTGATCCACCGCCAAAATTCGAACTCATTATTGGTGGGTTATTTACACGTAAATCATGCCAATAACAGCTAAATCCATCCGTCCGTCAAGATAAAATTTTTTCTCGTCCAAAAAAATAATATTGCGACAATTTTCAGTCCAGTTCATGTGCCTTTTTCAAATTCTAATCTGGCTGCTTTCTGTATAGATTTAAGTTGTGGGTGTTTTGATATTTTTTTCCATTTAATGTTTCGGTCCGTGCTTAAAATTTGTTGAACTCTTCGTTTTCCAATGGGAAGATTTAGTTTTGACATTATTCGAGATGCGCCTAGTTGGTGTTTAGATGCTTCTGCTTTTATAACATTGCTTTGGTGATGAGTTATCTTCGTCTTTCTCTTAGATTTTGAAGAAGAAATGCCGTATTTATCACTTAATCGGAAAAAATTTCTTATTACTTTCTCCGATCTTTTTATTTGTCGGCTAATTGCTCTATTAGAAACCCGTTTTCTTTTAGAATCTTAATTTTGCATTTTATAACATCACTCAAAAAACTTTTCTCTGCCATTTTAATATTTAATCAATCCAAAATAAGATTTATCGTCTAAAATATTGAAAAAACTTTAAATTGAAAAAAAAAAATCACTAAAACCTTCCAGCAGTAAAAAGAACTTACAATTATAACACGTAAAACAAGACTGCGGCTAAGCAAATTTCGCTCCAATTTATCTTACGTTGTAATTATTTTTTAAATTCCTTTAAATATGAACATAAAACCTCTCAAATTCTTAATAATTTTCTACAAAATAAAACAAAAAATAAAGTCTTTCATTATTCAGTTAACCCCACACTTGTTTTTTAATTCGTATTGATGTAAAATCGTGTGCGGCTAAGCAAATTTCGCGCACTGTAATTTGTAGATTTTTAGCTATAGGTAAGACAAATGATTTCAAAGGGTTTAAGTTTAGCATATTTACCTTCGCCCACTCAGCTATTTTCTTTAAATCCTCGTTAACCCTAATTCAAAGATCTTCTACTAACCCAATTGGCCTAGACAAATATAGTTGAAGGTCATCCGCGTACGCATGCATTTTTACATGATTACACTTGCTGAAAATGTCGTTAGTAAACAATGTAAATAACAGCGGTCCCAGTACTGAGCCTTGGGGTACTCCACTAGTGCTACTTTTTAACTTCGAGACATTTAGCCCAACTTTGACCCTTTGAGACCTATCGAAAATATAGCTTTTTAGAAGACGTAGAGCAGCATCAGAGAAGCTAAAATTTCGTGCAAGTTTTCTGCATAAAATTGAATGGTTGACTGTGTCAAATGCTTTGGAAAAGTCTAGCAAACAGAGTAATGTTATTTGCCCCATATCATACGAAACTCTAATATCGTCGAGAATTTTGACAACAGCAGTCGAACAACTGTGACCAGGACGAAAACCGGACTGAAGATTAGACAATAGGCCAAAAGTTCACAATTTTTTTAAATTTAATTGTTTTTTCTGTTAATGTTATATAAGAAGCAATAAATAAGCATAAAATGGCTTCAGCTGTTGTAGCCTCTTTATTAATAGAAGGAGCTCAGAAAAATTGAAAAGAAGAGTTTTGATAGATTGCAGCAATCCACTTGAGCTGCCTGCGTCGGCGTAAGCATATTTTTCTTTTACTGTGCAGTTATCTAGATCTATAAATATAGCCATAAATATATTTTTTTTGTAGATTTATTTATTTATTTTTATAAAAAAATAAGAATTTACTTACAACGAAATATATCTATATATATATATAAATATTTCAACGAAATATCACTAGCAAGAAAAAAAAAACTCACGCAAATTAAATCTGTCAACGGTTAGATGCTTGGTTTGATTCCGATAAGAAAATCGATAATATTGGTTTCTGTGACACCTAAAACCGATATTAATTCCGATTCGAACATAAAACCAATAATGTCGGAATTCATGACACCAAAGTAAATTTGTTGTCGTTTTTAAAACCAATTCCGATAGCTATTGGATTCTATGACAGCCCCGATTAACCCTCTCCGGCACTCTCTTAAAGGTCATATGCTCAGGTGTATGGAATAAATAAACAAAAACCATAAAATTTGTATGGGAGCCCCCCATAAGGAGTTGTCGGAGGGAATAGGTGTCAAAGGAAAAAATGCTCCTTTTGCAAAATTAATGGGGGTCAGTGATACATATTAACCCTTTCCGGCACTCTCTTAACCCCCCTGCGCGCTGTCCCGAGTATACTCGTCCAAACGAAGTCGCTTCCGTATTCAGAATGACGAGTATACTCGTCCAAAAGTAAACAGGCATATCTCTGAATCTATACAACTTTGAGACCCCCGCGAGGTCTCAAATTAAAGGGTGAAATGTCCTCTACAAGATAACACCCTGCTTATATGGTCAATAAATTTCGGGGGGTTGAAAACAGTGGTAGGGGAGAGTCCGGAAATAAAATAAGCAACATTTCTGACGTGAAAAATCGTAGCCCGGGGCTGGAATCTGGTACTTGGGGGTTTTCGAGGTCGATGGATCTGAATCCGCCATTATTGGGTAGGAAAATAAATTCTTAAGGGTTGAAAATAGGCGTCGGGGGTTACATTAATTAACAATTTGACGAAACGAAAAATTCAAGATCTTTGGTAAGACTTGGATAAGCTATAATTTTCAAGAAGGAAAAATATACCCAGGATGTGCCGCGTGGAGGCTCCAAGTCTCTAATACATCCCTTGTTTAATTTTTTTTATTTATGTTTTTTTTAATTTTTTTTATTTATTTCTATTTTTTTTTTCGTTTTTGTCTTGCTCACAAATTTCCACCACCCAAACCCCCATTTTCACCCCTTGGGGGATTTTTTCGCCCCAACAGATATCGGGAATGGACTCAGCGCCCCAAAAAATCTTATACCAATCATGACTTTTCGGAAATCATTGTCTAAAAAAATTCATGCATTTGGAAGCGTTTACTCCGGGATAATTCATGCGCAGGGGGGTTAAAGGTCATATGCTCAGGTGTATGGAATAAATAAACAAAAACCATAAAATTTGTATGGGAGCCCCCCCAAGGAGTGGTTGGAGGAAATAGGTGTCGAAGGCAAAAATGTTCCGTTTGCAAAAATAATGGAGGTTGGTAATACATATTAACCCTCTCCGACACTCTCTTAAAGGTCATATGCTCAGGTGTATGGCATAAATATACAAAAACCATAAAATTTGTATAGGAGCCCCCCTAAGGAGTGATCGGAGGGAATAGGTGTCAAAGGCAAAAATGTTCCTTTTGCAAAAGTAATGGGCGTCGGTGATACATATTAACCCTTTCCGGCACAAACACAATAAAATTTGTATGGGAGCCCCCCTAAGGAGTGGTCGGAGGGAATAGGTGTCAAAGGCAGAAATGTTCCTTTTGCAAAAGTAATGGGGGTCGGTGATACACATTAACCCTTTCCGATACTCTTGTAAAGGTCATATGCTCAGGTGTATGGAATAAATAAACAAAAACCATAAAATTTGTATGGGAGCCGCCCTAAGGAGTGGTCGGAGGGAATAGGTGTCAAACGCAAAAATATTCCTTTTGCAAAAGTAATGGGGGTATATCATACATATTAACCCTCTCCGGCACTCTTTTAAAGGTCATATGCTCAGGTGCATGGAATAAATATTTTGCTAAATAGTTTTTAAAAAAGATGTCATCAAAAGCGAATTGAATAATTCTACGTCTTGTGTTACGACATAGTCGAAACTACTGTATCTTTTTTTATTATCTAACAATTTCTTCAATTTAATAATAATTTATCTTAAGTTTTATTTAAATTTTCTTAAAATAGTGTTATTAGTTTTAATATCTGCTTACTGCGACACGCAAAAGATAATTAAATCTTATGTGTCAACATATTCTTAAAATAAAATAAAAATAAAAAAATTAAATATCAAAGAAAAAAAAATATATACAAACCATATTAAATATATATATACCCATTAGAGTGGAACGAATTTTTAACCTCATGGGCTTCATATATTTTTGAAAACTACGAGTCAAAAAATAAATTTCTGCATCTTTACTTTTTTTCTGCGACATAACTTTTAACTGCTCCCGAGGGTTTATATATTTCATGCCATTTTTTTTTTTTTTTTAAATCCAAAGTTTAGTTTGAAAAAAGTTCCTAATTTTTTGATGCAAACCTCTTCATTAACGCATAAATGATAACTTGTCAAGAGATCCTTATGATACCATGTATGCGTTTGAAGATATTTGGCAGAATATCTTTGGCAGTATGACAGAAAATATGCTCAGAACAAAATTGTAGATCAGATAATTCTCTACAAAAATGCCCTTAACAGTTTTAACATAAAACAAACAGTTTCCACGCTATGCGACTAGATATGTTTGAATAACGCAAAGTAGAAATTTCATATTAACTTTGAGCAGAGCGGAGATATAAGCAAATGACCGATTTTGGTGATCATTGAACCTGAATATCTTCTAGCGCAAACATAACAAGTTGTTATTAATGAGTAAATGAAGAGGTTTACATCAAAAAAATTAGCGCTTAATTTTTTTTGGATTTCAGAAAAAAAGTCTGACAATGAAATATATAAACCCTTGGGCGCAGTCAAAAGTTATGTCGCAGAAAAAAACTAAAGATGCAGAAATTAATGTTTTTAAGCGTAGTTTTCAAAAATATATGAAGCCCATGATGATTTTTTGCTTCCATACATTTCGTTCCACTCTAATACCCATATTAAAAAAAAAATTAAATTGATTATTGTTTTTTATTTAAAAAATTAAATTTCGGAAAGGGCTGCAAAAAACAAAACTAGTAAGAAAATATCTTGGTCGAAGGTAAAATAACCCCACGGCCGAACCAAAGTATATTCAAAGTCTTATGCAGCTAAATAAAATGTTTATCTATAAAAACATTTTCGTCATAGTTTAAAAGAAAAATACTCGCTTTTGTTTTTTGATAAAGTCACGTTGTGTGAGAGATAGGCGTTGTTTCCATCCGATTTGGCTCATTTTCAAACTTGATCTTTGTTTTTTAAATAAAAGCTTAAATATCGAATTTCGGGATGATAGCTTGAAAATTACGGCTCTAATCGTGATCACCGACAGATAGACGGACATGGCTAAATCGGCTTGGGTTGTGATGCTGATCTGGAATATATGTATATACGTTTCTGTTCCCACCACGCTTCCTTATGGGCGTTACAAACGAAGTGACAAAATTAATATAACCATTTTATGTTTTTTAAACGTGGGGGTATACTTACAATATCGTGTTGCATACAAAATTACAGCTAAATATTTTAGGTTTAAAATTAACTACTTACCATCTACATACATAGCTGCTTTTGTTTATATATAAAACCATTTTTGTGTTTTGGAAAAAAGATAAATTCAGCTATTAATGTTTTAAAAAAAAAAAATTCCTAAACAGAAAAAGTATTGCAAAAATTTATATATAAAACAATTTGGTCAGTCATAATTTGGTGTGTCATAAAGATGTAAAGTTGAAATTCTGCACAAAAACGTATGTCGGTTTTATTTTCAGCTTTAAACATATTTGTACTTTTCGCTATTCGTCTGGCTTTTTACTTGTCCGTCTGCATATCTGAATTTGAAATTATCCGTCTTTCGGTCTGTTTACTTTTTATAATCCATCCACTACACATTTATTTAATTTCAGAGTATAAATCAGAACACAAAAAAATCACATAATGCCTATAAGTTTTCTGCAAAAACCACGTAAGCACTACTTTGTTTTCAGTGTGCTTTATAAACACCGAAGGAGCGAGAGCATGCCGTTGTGAAAAGCAAGTGTTGCATTACGTTGCATTAGTTTTGGTACACGACTGAAAATGCTCACTATGAGTGAGCTACTGAACGCACTCGCTTCATTTTGACGCCTATTTGACATTAAGCATTTATGCTTTTTTCCGTGGAAAAAGTTTAAGGCGGCAGATTCTTATAATCATGGAATCGTTCGAAAATCGTGTTGTGTTAGTTGGTCTAAAAAAATGTGGCATGGAAAGGGGCGATATCTTCCGGACCTTGCGACCACTCGGAGTCACTCGTAATTTTGTGTATCGTACTGTGAAGTTGTTTTCAAAATCTGGCCGACCGCGTGCTGTAAGAACACCACGAGCCATCAAGGCGGTGAAGTCTCGAATCAAGCGAAAACCGCTGTGAAAGCAGAAAATCTTGTCGCGGGATACGAATATCTCGGCGCAATGAATCGCTTGCATTCTTAAATATGATTTGTGGCCAGAGCATATAAAAGACACACCGGGCACCTTCTCACGCTTCTCACGGTAGCGTTAAAGGAACAACGTAAGCGAAAATCGAAAGCGTTACTTTTCAAGCACGCGGATAATGCCCACAGACGAATTCTGTTTACTAACGAAATAATTTTCACCGCAGAGAAATCATTCGATAAACAGAATGATAGAGTGTATGCCTTGTCATCACAACATGCAGCAGAAGTCGTTCCGAAAGTTCAGAGGGGTCTCCACCCAGCTTCGCCTATGTTGGGGTCACCAATAGGGAATAAAACTCTCGAACTTTTTTTTCCGGATCAAATTTGCTTACTGAGAAAAACTTGCGAATGCATGAAAAAACATTTTTGGATACTTTTTTGTTTTTTTTAACCCATACCGGCCCACCTCCGTGACCTTTTGTAAATGCAAAAAATCGATTTTTTCCAATTTTTGCTGCATAGCATCAAATTCCTATTTTTTACTTTTGATTTTTATTAAAAAATCTATTCCAGATACTATATTAAAATGTTCTAAACCAACTTTTATCAATGCATTACTCATATTTTAGTACCAAACACTTAACTCTAAGACTCTAAGATCTTAACCCATATAAGCCCATTTGCTCCAATATACCTTATTTTTCGTCAGTTCTTCACTTGCTACAAATCTCTGCTACATACACTCTTTCGAAAATTTATGAAACTCTATTATTTTAAATCTGGGTTGCTGCGTTTGGCAATGTTTTTGGATATCGGTCGCATGGCTTTCGAATTGAGGCATTTGGCTGTCGTTGTTTTATTTAATTTCTTGGCTGTGTTGTATCAAAACCCCTCAGTTTCTAGTTTCTCATTTATAAAGTGTAGTGAATCAAATAAGTTAAATGCTTCGTGGAAAGGTAGAAATATTAAACCGGTATCCTTGCGAACTACCGACAAGAAGATTACCAACAGGTCAAGATGTGATTGTAGCGCTCCGTTACGCGAAACGACGTATGAACTTAGACTGGAAAGAAGCCGAAAAAAGTGTGTCGTTAGAAGCTATAAAATTATGGAAAAAAGCAACCATTCCAACCAATAATTCTCAAAGAGTTCTTGCAAAACTAAAAGCTTTAACCAAACATTTCTAAACCTTTTGAATACGTCTAAAGAACGGAAAAGTATATCCACAAATGTTCAGTGTTCCGCGTAAGTTGTTTTAACTTTGTGCAGTTTTGCTTCACAGTGGGCTTATCTAACGTTTGTTTATTATTTTTCAGTCCGATGCATTGAAACTCTTTGACATTTGCAGTTGTAAATGCAAGGACCTCGAGAAGTGCGTTTGCAAATGAAGTGATAAAGTTAATCCAATAGACCATGCATTTCTTATCTACCAGCGTGCTGAACGAAAAATTGGTGATCGGTTCTATCGATTTACTTACCTCGGAGGTCTTAGATAGAGGAATGAATCGTCAAAATCGGAATAATGAAGCATCTGATCTAAAAGTCAGCCCATCGTCTCTTCTTCTGCTTTTGCAGCTGTTGGACATCTTCCGGCTAAGCGGGCGCGTCCAGACTTCTCCAATGTATTATTGACACAAAGATCATCATCATCTTCCGTATCTTCTGAAGAATCTGAACTAGTCACTGGTTGGGAAAGAGATGATCAGACTTTCAACTGGTTGTATATTACTAATGTTGCGAAAACAGCCGACAAATACGATATATCTGACACAGCCACAGCAGCAATTGTATCAGCAGCTTATTTAGATGCCGGCTTGATTGCGTCCCAAGATAAGCAATACGTTATCGATCGTATGAAAGTTTATCGAGCTCGTCGAATACTTCGTATAATGACTGCGGATGGTATCAGTCAAGCAGTCCATTATTCGATGGATGAAAATACTTATCATTGGAATACGAGAACGGATGCCTGAAGAAAATAAAAAAAGAACACATTTCCATATTGCAGGAGCCCGGTTCGCTCTTTTTCTCCCATGTCACAGTTGATGATGACACATCGGTCACTATCAATAACTCAATCAAGGACCGTTTCATGGACAAAAATGTTGAATTGTCATCATTCAAAGCGGTTGGTTGCGATAGCACAAATGTGAATGTTGGTAGAGAGCATGGTGCTATTCGCTTATTTGAGTTGATAATGGGCTCCCGTGTACAATGGTTTGTGTGTTTACTGCACGCAAATGAATTGTCATTATGTGTGTTGATGAATAAATATATCGGGGCAACGAAAGATCCAAACAGCTTCATCGGGCCAATTGGTGGAAATTTGAAAACTTCTACGGAGATGCCAATTGTAGACTTCGGAAAAATATACTTCGACGAAGATTTGACAGATTTCAACACGGCTTTACTTGATACAGACAACAGCCGGCGTGGTACCAGAAAACTTTGAGCATCGAGCACCAGGTAAAATTTTAAACAAAATGATACGTCATTTAAGATATTTTTATTTAATATTTATTTTTCCAGGAAAGATGTCTCATTCACGCTGGACTGCAATAGCATATGCCGGGTGTACATCGCAACCGCAAAACCTTCGGCCGCCCTGAGAATATTAGTAACCTACATTTTAAAAGTCTACGCACCGATAAGTATAGACATCAAGCGTCGCCCAGCTTGCGTAAGTGGTGCACTACATATTCATAGAATCATCAAATTGTCCCGGTTTCATCAGAAACAATGTACGCGTTCAACAAATGCATTTATCGCATTAGCTATTTCGCACATCCCGAAACCATTCTTTTGTCGAAACAACGACGACCGAGAACCGATTCGTTTGTTGGCATATCGCCGAATTTTAGATGCGCGTATTGCATTATCCGGAGCTGCAATTTCCGTTGTCCGTGAGCTTAAAGTTCCAATGCTAAACTATTCCTGCACGGACTACGTCGACATAATACGCTGGTAATTAGTTTCGCCCGACCAACTAGCGCCACCAATTTTACGCGATCTTTTGATTACAAAACACAACATTGTACGACTGGCGAAATATAAAATCACAGATCCTTAGTTCGAAGGAAAGGTCTTAAACACTGCAGGAGAAGAAAAGAACTTCGATATCTAGCTTCGAAGCTTACCGTGTCATTCGCAGGCCGTAGAAAGATGTGTCAAAATAGTGACAGAAGCCTCAAAACACGTTTCAAGCGAGTTCCAATGTGAGGGATACATTATCGCTAAACTAAGCCATCGATGCATAATGCCATCATTTAATACCAAAGACCAGTTTGCTGCTGACAGAAATTATGTTGCTTTTCAACTAAAACTTTGAATTCAAAGTTCAATAAAAGATACTTAACTCCGTAAAAGTTATTTTTTGTTTTTGTATTTTTGTTATTATTTTTACTTTTGTTATTATTTTGTTATTATTTTTTGTATTTTTGTTTAGTATTTTTGTTATTTTGTTATTATATTTTGTTATAGATACATCAAGAAGTTAAAAAAAATGACAAAAAGTAGGGATTATTGGGGTTGGTGGCTCGGTATGGGTTAAGAGAAAGTCTTAGAGCTAAGTTTTTGATACTTAAAGATGGGCAATGTATTAATAAAAATTGGTGTAAATCATTTCAATATCGTATCTGGAATAGCTTTTTTAATCAAAATTAAAAAGTAAAAAAACAGGAATTTTGATACAGCTCCATTTTTTCTTATAAAAATATATATCTCGGGAACCAGATGTCTCAGATAGTTAAGCAGTATACCAAAATGTTCGTGTTGGAATTAGCTCCAATTTTTTAATAAGTTGCAATGACGTCACTTCAATAATTTGGATGCCATGCGGCAAAATTGCAAAAAATCTAGTAGGTGCCGGTATGTGTTTAAAAAAAAGTATCTAAATTTTTTTTCATCCATTTGCAAGTTTTTATCGCTAATCAAACTGAAATTGTTTCTATCGTTACGGCATAGTCACCAAGCCCCATTTTTGTGATAAAGGAGTCAAAACTTCGGCGAAAGTGTATGAATCCGATGTTTTGGAATTGTTTGTGAATTGCTTAATACAACATTATTCCAAAACAAGCCGTGGACCTTTCAACAAGATTCTGCTCCGGCCCATTAGACTAAATTAACTCAAGAGTGGCTCAAAAACAATATAAAAAAATAAAAAATAAATAACTGGCCATTTCAGCCCTTGAAAGGACTTTGACTTGGCTTCTTATGATCAATTGTGTTGTGCGTGTTATTAAGTTTGTACACAATTGACCGAGAAACGGACCTACATGTTTAACGTCGACTTCGAACGGCGCTGAACGTAATGTTCTTATTCTCAAGAAGCTTTACATGGCATTTTGATTACTATCTGAGGTTTGCCATTGTCTGCAGAGAGATGGCGGCCGTACAGAAAAATAATTTTAATTCAATGTCGCTGCTGGGGTTTGAACCCGGGTCTCCAGGTTCGTTGGCATAGAGGCCACGCACTTTAACCAACTACACCACGGACGCCACACAAAAACAATGTACCGGACTTAATTTCCATGGATCAGTGACCAGCGGGTAGCCTAGAACTGAACATGATTCCGGACATGATAACAAAACTTAAATCCAAGTGAACTGGCGGAACTAGATAGTTCCGCAGACATGTTTTAAAACTTCATATACTCCCTTTTCAGCTACTTTTTTATTTAGTACACAAACATAAGCACAAAAATTCAATACTAAAACTTTATTCGTTCCCTTCCTGTACAATATCTACTCCATTTTCAAGCTCAACTTATTCACATCAATTGAAACAGGTAGCACTGGCTAATGCGAATGTGGAACATGCAAGTACTTTCAATCAATTTTTAAAAGACAACGTATTTGCTGCATTTGTGTTTGTTTAATTAAATTATCGTCGATTTTATCTTTTAAAAATATTGCTGTCTTCCAATTATTGTGCACGTGGGGTGTTAAGTATTTATATTCAGTTCATCTTTAATATATAATTATTTGAACTAGATAAAAGGCGTTATAAATTTATTTGCTGCAATTGTGTGTTGTTTCACTGGATTTTTTAATTTGATCATATTTGTTGTCTTCAAATTAGTAGGTGGTGTGTTAAATATCTATATTCAGTAATTCTGTAATATGTTATTATTTCAATTAGATTTTAATATGGCGATGCGTAGGAAGTCAAGCGCTCTCTGGGATCATTTCAGTGAAATCGAACCTAAAAAAGCTAAGTGCAAATATTGCTCTCAAATAATTTCGGTTTCAGCAAGCAGTTTGGGAAATTTGGGAAGACATATTAAAAGGATACATCCGACAATCAAAACAAATTCGACAGAAAGTCAGCCACTTATATCACCAGGTTTACATATTTCAGATGACATTGAAATTGTGCAAACACCATCAACATCCAAATCTGTTTCCGATAATCAGCCAAAAATATATACTTTCGCCGAGAGCACAAAAGCAATACCACAAAAAAGGAAGTCAAGAATAGACGAACAAGTCATGGTAATGATTGCAAAAGAATACCATGCTTTTCGCCTAGTGAAAGAGCCAGAGTTTAAAAGACTGGTTTCCTTATTGTGTCCTTCATACAGCTTACCAACCCGCAAAACACTTTTAGAAGTATTTCTGCCGCAACTCTTTTTAAAACTTCAGCACGAAGTTGAACAAAAAATTGCAAATGCACATGCTGTATGCTTAACAACCGATGGCTGGACATCGAAGAAAAATGAAAGCTTTATTGCTATAACAGCACATTACATCGACATTGAAAAAGTTGAAATGCGTTCAAATTTACTTAGCTGCATTGAGTATGGCGAGAGGCATACAGCTATAAATTTATGTTCTTTTTTGAAAAATGAATTGTGCAAGTGGAAAATAGAAAACAAAGTAGTGCTATTGTCAGTGATAACGCCTCTAATATTCTTTTGGCAATACAGTTCGGTGGGTGGCGTTCTATAGGTTGTTTTGCACATACTTTAAACCTAATAGTGCAAGCTTATTCAACAAATTTCTAGGACTGTTCAAAAAGTCAAGAGCATTGTAGAGTACTTCAAAAGAAGTTCACAAGGAATGTACAATAGGGTGTATCGAAAAATTTAGATCGTATTCTAAGATGCCTCAAAAGTTTCATGGGGTTGTCAAGATCACCCAAAAAAAATTTTAAGGAAAAAAAAAGGATGTCTTCCTGTCCCGCAAGGACAAAGTTGTTTTTTGAGGAAAACAGTAAAAAATAACGACCTTAAAATGCTTTGACTTTTATAAAAAAAACTACGTATGTCTTAAAGCAAAAGTAGGTACAGGCTTAAACTAACAATATATTGGTAAACACGATGCCACTCACGATTCTTATCCACAGTGTCCTGTGTGAAGGATATTCGAAGCAAAAGTTGTAATCAAGATAGCACAGAACTTTTGATTGTTACCCAACAGTCTAAATTTTATTGGTATTGATTAAACTGTTAACGTATTCCTTAAATTTGCTGAATTAATAATTAGAATAATTTTTGTATATGCATTTTCCTATTTTTGAGAAATGTATACTTGAATGCAATTTTTTAACTTTTTCAAAAAAATGAATATAAGATTTTATATCTCGTGTACCAGAAATGGTACCGAAGAAACTTTGCTCAATTTGGATTCTACAAATATTTCTCAACAATAACCTGTCTAAAAGTATTATTTTAAAATACTAGCTTAAAGCCACAATTTTATTTTTTACTTTGATATTTTTTGATGAAATTGTTAAATTTCATGTTAGGAAGTATTTTTTTTTTACGTATCAAAATTTTCCAAAGAGGGTTTAACCTTAACTAATAACAGATCAAGGCTCTCTGCGAAGAAAGTGTCACAGTTGATTTTTATCAACAGCAATTTGGAAACAAATTATAAATCACTCCAAAATGCTTTTTAGTTTATTGAACTAATAATATTTAATATTGAACTTTTTTATTTATTTTTATATTAAGTTACTGAATTTTCTTTTACTTATTCTATTTAAATATTTTAGTTTCTTAAAACTCCTATTTTTATGGTAATAATTATTATTATTATCATATATGAATAATAATTTTTTATATATTATAACATGAATTTTGTTAACGCAACCTTGTACCTTAATTAAAGTTCCTTTTTACATTAAAAAATTTATATATAATATATAATATATCCTTTATTTTATTTATTTTATATTAAAATAATAGTTCAGAGCGCTCTGATGTTACTCTGCATTACATATAAACTACATGGTTTAAAAAAGGTAGTAGTCCACTCTAAAAATCAATTCTGGTTTCATTGTAGTTCTCAATTGAAATATTTCTTTCTCATTTATAGTTCAAATGAATAAAAGGAACTAGATAGTTCCTCTACTCTGAACAACAGAAGATGAAGTGTAGCATTTCTTTCACTCTTGCAGCTCAAACGATTAAAAGGAACTATATAGTTCCTCGGACATGTTTCCGTGAACTAGTTCCGACCTACAAAAGAATCGTTCCATGTCCGTTCCGTCTCCGGAACTGTTAAGCACAAGCCTAAAACCAAAGCAAATTCTGTCGCCCGTGAAGCAAGTAGCGTGCAACCAAAGAATACGTAAGGGCAAATTGCACATACGAGTAACTTTGCCCACCCCTACTGTAGGAAGACAAGTCTTAAACTTTATCCAGATAAATGTAAATTCTTCAATTCACAGGTATTGTGTTTTTTAGGACACAATTGCACAGATCAAGGCATTTTACAAGATGAATTAAAATATGAAAAAATCTTATCATAACCCACAAATACTGAATACTGATACAAATGTAAACTATTCTAGACGATTCATACCAAATTTTTCACATCAAGCAATACATATAACTAGACTAACTAGAAAGAAAACACCGTTTATATGGATGCCCGAATGTGAAAACGGATTTAAATATTTAAAAAATCCCTACTTAATTAAAAAATTAAAATGAAAATATCCTGATTTCGAAAAACCGTTCTGCATAACTACAAACGCAAGCAAGATCGCATGCGGTGCTGTACTAAGTCAAAACCATAACGGAATACAACTACCCATAGCATTTGCATCGAGAACCTTTACTTTGCAAATGAAGCAATATGTAATAGATCAAGAACTTACCGCCATCCATTGGGTAAATTTTCCAAACCCTACATTTATGGAACAAAATTTATAATAAAAATGTATCATAAACCACTAACTTATTTCTTTGCCATGAAAAATTCTTCTCCAAACTCACACAAATGAGACTAGACCTCGAAGACTTTGATTTTGATGCTGAATATATCAAGGGAAAAGACAATTCCGGTGCAAGGGAAAAGACAATAGATGCTTTGTATCGCATTGATTTTGGGTAAATCAAACGACCTTAAAAAGTAAACTCTGCTATCATCCAAGTAGTAACAAGATCCAAAGCTAGAAGTACACCCGTCCATACCAATACTAAACCTAAAGAAAATGTTTTAAAACAAAAAGTCTTTACCACTATAACAACACACAAAGTAAAAAGTTACCATGCCTAAAATTTATAACAAAAAGGTGCACCAAAAATTAAAACAATTATGAAAAATTAAATGATTCCAATCCAATTTTATTCCATCAAAAAAAGTGTATGATATAAATGTTGAAGATTTCATTGCTTATGGGAAGATTGAACTAGCCCAATTTTTTCTCAAACTTGAAACAGTAGCACAGTGGTCAAAATGGGGAATTTAGCTGGACAAAATTATTTTGTAATTTTTAATAATGTATTTTGACACCCTAAATACGAATCCGTAAAAAATTGTCGACTTATGGTTTTTGAGATAAAATTTGATAACTTTGAAAAAACAAATTTTTGTAAAAAAAAAATGTTAATATTTTTTAAACAAAATTTTGCAATATTTATTTACAAAAAATGCGGTTTTATGCGTTAGTTGATTTTTTGCATTAATATTGTTTAATAGTTTAAATGGTGTTTACTATTGGAGTACGTTTATATCGATGGCTTTTAATAGAAAAGGCGTAACTCGAGTTTTTTTACTTTAAAGGAGAAGAAAAGAATTGAATAAAACTATCCGCGAAACTTTGGATATAGAAGCTTTTTTAGTCCTGTTTTTATTTAAAATAGGCAACAACAAGAACAAAAAATCGCACTGATTTTTATTATGAGGGGTATTTGAGAGTGGTCTACCAAACTATATTAAAAACTATATTTCGAAAAAAACTAGTTACGCCTTTTCTATATTAAGCCACCGATATAACGTTACAGTCAGAATCCGAATCAGATCCAGAGCTAAGTTCGCTTAAACTAGAACTGTCTTCAGAATCAACTTCTTTGTTTACCGTGTCATTAACATTTTTTGGGATTTCAAGTAATGCGATAAATCTGCAATGAGGTAATGAGGTAATGAGGTTAGAAGACCAATTGGAAGCAATGCGTGTTCAATGACATCCGCTCCATGAATAAGGATCTTGTGAACACTCATAGGCATATAAAACCATATAATAATTTTACATATAACTTGGCAAAATTTTTAAGAATTAATATTGAAGCCTTTTTTCCTCATTTTTTTCTGCAATAGTAGGGACAAGAGAGCTAATTTGGGCCATTCGAAGTTCCTGAGATATTTGGTTTGTTTATTTTTGGAGCACAATTTTTATAGGTCTGTAATACCGAGTAGATACAGGACTTGGGTTTCTCCAAACAAGGGCACCATTATCTTTAAATATAAGTCGCAATGGCTTAACAGACGCTAAGATCATATCGGAATCACATGTATTTGAATTTGTAAACTTTTGTTTAAACTAACTGTGACCGGAACTACCATCAAAACTTCATTTAAAACTAATTTCTAGATAGTTGTCAATATTTAATGAGACAACTTCCATTGGTTGTGAACTTACAATCCGTTTTACTGTGTGATTCGTTGGCTTTCGCCCACTGTTATATCGTTGGGATAACATTCTTTTTTGGCCTCTAAGACTCGGCAATATGGTGGATATATACTACAGTTACAACTATTAGCTTGTTTTCTTAACAATTGGTAACCATTTTTTGTTAATTTGCCATCGAGAAACAATGCTAAGGCCTCTTCTGCTAAATAACTCGTTAGGTTCATAGGGCGCGAATCGATAATTTTCTTTATCTTAGTTGGTCTACCAGGAGATCCAGAGAATGTATCTTTTAAAAGATTTGAGAATCAGTTGGCTTCATGTCTATCTCGCTTGTTCACACAGTTTTCATAATTTTTTAGTTTTAAACGAATGGTTAAAAAAGTGCACTGGAAAAATAGCTCATATCTTCTAAAAAGGCAAAAAAGGCAGACGAAATTTAAAAACCTTTAGTTAGTAAGTAAATTTAAAAGGAAACGAATGGTTTGTGCTGTTGCCGGGTGTTGCCAGACTTTAAAGCTTCACTAAACTGTAAATATAATGTTTTTAATAATTATTTTTTTGTTCGTTTTTTATATAATTTTAAAAAAAATCTCAGTGCATTTTACATTTTTTTAAACTCTATATTAAGAGAATCATAATTTTATTTTAGAGTATTTTACATTAATCTGTTAAAAACAATATATTTAGCAAAAACACGATAAATTATAGATACATAGCATTCAACTTCCTTTCACTTCATAATCTCCAAATTTTTCGATTTTGAAGCAACGAATTTTTTTACTTTTGTCCAGCTAAATATTCATTTTAAACCTCTGTGGGTAGTTCGCAATGCAAACTTTAAGAACATTAAAATCACGATTAATGATAAATTATTCAAATAGGTCTACGCTGAGGAATTCAAAAGGACATGCAACGAAAAATTAAAAAAGATAACTCTTGCAATAACACCAAAAACACTGAAATTACTTCACCCACACAAAAGATTGAAATACCACAAAAGGATCATGATGATCCTACATTTGGAGGAGATGTGCCAAAAAATAACAAAAAACATAAATATATTATGTGATTATTGCATTTAAAAACAAAAATGTATGTATTCTTATACTCATGGCTGTAACCATGGTATAATAATACATGGTAGCATTGACAACTGCTTATTTTCTCTTCAACAGGAAAACATAAACTGTCAAACACAGCTTGTTGTGCAAATACATCAGCAGCTGCTGTGGTTGTTGTTTTTTTTCACTTCAAGTTTTTCAACATTGCTTGTGTTTTCAATGGCGGATTGTGAGCGCTCTCTTTTTGAGTATATTTTTTTACAGAATATGTTTTCCCAAGCAACTGTCAATGCTACCTTGTATTATTATACCATGGGCTGTAACTGGTTTGAATCTCTCTCCCTTTCAAGTTTTGCAAACTAGTGTTGCTGCTCTCTCTCTCTGTCTCTCTCTCTCTCTTTTTTTATCGCATTCAGATATCGCCAGAATGGCAGTTTTGCCTGCAAATGGCAGTTTTTTTAACTCTGAGCAGGTTGGCAGTTTATCTAAAAAAAAATACAGTTTTTCCATTATTAATGCAGTTTTTCAGGGTAAAATGGAGATTTTGTGAAAATATAAAATCTTATGTAGTTTTCATAAATTCTCTTTATCAAAACAACATTATGGTTCAATTACTTTTTTAAAGCAGACCTGCTTTAAACTTTAGAAGCAGCTTCAGCCAACTTCACGCATTGAACATTGAACATGAACGAACCTCACTTCTCTATTTGCGCCAATTTGCGTGTTTTCATTTGAAGGCTGCAAGCCTTGTGGATCCTTTTATTTATTTATTTATTTATTTATTTATGTATTATTATTTATGTATAACTAATGCAAACAATAATATATGTACATATATAAAAAAAAACATTAAAAATACTTGAATTACTTATCTTAAAATGTTCTGAAATGTGAATAAAATACTAGAAGTTTTTTATATATTATATACAACAATTTTATTTACAAATGAATTTGTTTTATTTCTGTTTTTAATAAAAAAATTACAGAAAATGCTTAACAAATCGTTTTTTAGAATGGTAGTTTTTGTGTTCAAAATGCAGTTTTTTTCTTCAGATTGGGCAGTTTTTTGTAAAAAAATCTGGCAACACTGATCGCATTACACATTATTTTGCAAAATAATTCACTTCATTTGTCTGTCCCGTACAAATCTTGGAATCCATTTTTAACCAACTTCCCGATGAGCTAGAGTTTTGAAACTTATAATGTATCTCAGAACTGGATGACAACACAATATTATCTAATTTGTTTGTCTGTGCGTTTATTTGTTTGGCTAAAATTCGAAATTATTTGGTACATACATACAAAAATCAAACAAAAAAAAAAAAATTTAAAAGCTCATTGACATTTTCAAATTTCAAAAATTCACAGCTGAAGTGAATTTATTACCTCATTTAGAATATATTTTCCTGTAAGTTCTGTAGCTCAAAGCGTAAAGCGATCGCCTTATTATACGCTAGGTAGTGAGTTTAAGCCTCAACAATTTGAATAAATTTTTTTTTTGTTTTTTATGAAACAAATTCAAATTTTTTAAAATTCACCACTGAAGGTGAAAGAAATGAACAAAGACTAAAAACCAGAAAATAATAATTCAAGTAAAAAAATTTTTATTATACCACGTCTTTAAAACGAACTAAAAAGTATAAAATAATTTCTGCTAGAGTGGAGCTTTTAGTTCTTATAAAAACGTGGAGGGCATGCTATAGAGAATAGTAAGTAGTTTTATTAACAATTCTAATACGTTAGTGAACAAATGATTTCTTAACATATGTCCCTTGACTGCCAGGATAGAAGATCTTGCATGGAAGGTAGATTCAAGTTTGCAGACATCTATTGCGTTCAGTCCAGTAAGACTTGGGTTTCAGAATTCTTCAATTTTAATGTTATCGAAGTTATCAAGGCTGGCAAGTTTTTTTGTTAAAAATTTTCCTCTCTCTATACCTCTTTGATGAATTAGTCAAAAATTATTTGTTAGCAATTTAAAAGTTGAATATGTAAGTGGACAAATGCTTCCTCAACGAAGATTTTCTTAACTCCTTAATATTCCATATCCTTAATATGTGTCCCACGTTATTATGAGAACTAAAAGTCCCACTCTAGAAGAAATTATTTTATACTTCTTAGTTCGATTTAAAAACGTGATATATTAAAATTTTTTTTACTTTAATTATTATTCTTAATTTCTTTCCCTTCCATAGTCTCATCACAAAAATAGACGAAATATTCATGCAGTCATGAGACCGGGAAGAGAGCAGCTACAAGTTCCAAAATACTTTATCGTGCAATGGAATTGCATAGAATTATTGCTTGGAGTAGGAGGCACGATAAATGTAGTAAAATCAAAATGAAGAATTTTACTGGTCATACGGCCACAAAAAGAAAAAAGAAAAAATAATTTGACGTCGTCAGGTAGTGTAAAAATGCAATATTGTTGCATTTTAGTATAGTTTGTCCGCGCTGAGTAGAAGTGCTAAGAAAAATTGAATTTTGCAACAATAAAAATGGTTATATGACCTCATTACAAAAAACAAAGAAATAAAAAGAAAGAAAAAAAAAGGCTTTTTGGAACCCAGACACCACCTAGAACATGCCTTAATGAGTTTAAAATGCAACAACAGTAAAAAACGTTGTATGAAATTATAACTCCATGACTATTGGCGCTACGGTAAAATTTATAGAACGACAGTAAAGCTGAGATTTTCTGTCATATGATAAAAATAAAAAACAAATAATTAATGGCATCATAAGGCTTCACAGGGAACCTCTTAAAGTAACCTGAGTGCTACAAATAAAATAGCAAAAGAAAAAATAAATAATTAAAAAAAAAAATAAATTTTTTAAAAGGATTAGGACAAGAATTGGAAGGACGACTTCGACAAGGACTAAGACAAGGGTAAGACAAAGATTGAAGCATACCTAATAAAATATTTAGGACAAGTTCTTGGGTTGGACAGCTGCCGCAAACCAACTTATAGCAATAATAATATAGGTTTTTGGTAATTTTTTGTTTGAACTCAGGGTGTAAATTTTGGACAATTATTGATTATTTTTTATCATTTTTTTTAATTATTTTAGACATGCTGGTCGTTCGGTTTTGTTTATTAACATAAATTATTTTTTTTTATAATTTTTTATATAATCATGCAATAACAATAGAGTTTAGCTACTACAGCTTTTTCGCACATTCTCAGCATTAACGCATTCAAAGTCACAACCCAAAAATCTTTGAAATTTTCAACGATATTGATATTAGTGGCTCAAAATAAGTTAATGTGAGAAAAATTTACCCACCAAAATATGGTTGGGCTCAAGGACAACACAAGACATCACGACTAACCATGCAAAAACATAACCATGCAATTACACAATAGTTTTTAATCTACTCTTGAGTTGACCTTTAGACAAGTTAACTTCAAAAAAGCTACAATTGTTAACTAATTTACTCATACGGTTTAAAGGAGCAGTTAACATATAATTTGTTCTACTAAATGGTAAGTAAATTAAATTGTTAGCATTTCTACTGCTTCTACGATTAGAGTTAAAATTTATAAGAGAAAGAAGTTCGAAAGGAGAATCGAATACACCGGTGATGAGTTGGTGCAAATAGACGATATCTGCAGACTTCCTTCGCTCACTCAATGATTGCATTTTTAAAAGTTTTAAGCGATCCTCGTAAGGAGGAAGGTTAAAAATGTCAAATCCACTTAAGCCCCTTAGGGTAAACCGAATAAAGCATTTTTGGATTCTCTCTATTCTATCAACATGCACATTGTAACTTGGAGACCAAACTTGACTTGCGTACTCCAATTGAGGACGCACTATTGCATAATGCAACGTTGTAGTCGTAATCATGCTATTAAATTCTTTGGCCCAGCGTTTAATAAATCCAAGCATAGAAGATGCTTTTTTACAAATGTTATCAATATGAATGCTAAATGAAAGCTTAGAATCCATATATATGCCCAGATCTTTGACGACATCCACACGACATAAAGCAGTATCTTTAATTTTATAATCAAAAACTAAATTATTCCTTTTTCGCGAAAAGGTCATAGTTTGGCATTTATCTGGATTAAGAAACATATTATTTTTAGAACACCAAACTTCAAAAGGGCTGAATTGTCTTGAGAATTTATTTTTCTGTATATTTTTATATCATCCCTCCTCGGAATCGTATTTGATAAGATCGTTCTGTCAAATACGATTTAATCCAGTTTACAAAATATTGTGGAAATCCAATGGACTTAAGTTTAAATAGAATTAGATTGTGTGGTAACTTATCAAATGCTTTGCTTAAGTCAGTGTAGATACAGTCGACCTGGCAACCAGATTCAATGGTGTTTAAGCAAAAGGTTGTAAAATCGAGTAGATTAGATACCGTAGATCTGCCATTAACAAAACCATGCTGACGAGTTGTTATGACTTCACGGCAGTGAATTTTTACCCGATCATAACCCGACCCGTTTTGGAATCGATGACAGTTTAGCAATGGGCCTGTCATTAATAACATCATTCCTGCAACCTTTTTTATAAATAGGACTAATAAATGATTTTTTCCAAGACAGTGGAAAATAACTTTCGTTTATAGATTTATTAAATAACAAAGAAAGTGGTTGACACAAAATTGAACCGCATTGAGTTAACACTGCGGCAGGAATTCCATCAGGTCCAGCGCTAAAATCTTCATCGATCGAACTAATATATTTTAAAATATCCTCTGAGGTAAAGGATAAAGAGTCCGAAGAAACTCTGGGTGTAGAATTCATATATTCAAAATACCCCTCATCAGAATCAAAGGAATCCGAACAAAATGACTCTTTAAAAAGATTTGCAAATAAACTACAAATAATGACGGGATCGTCAGTAATTCCATCAACAGTTTTATAATTAATAAATTCGCGTTAATTTTAATTTTATCTTAATTTCTGCTGAAAAGCCAGTAAGTGCTTAGCGAAAACCTGTAATCGCCAACAGGGTGTATGTTTTAGTACGTAGGCTCACTCTGTTTGTCCCGGCTGATCTGGGCGGGATCTAGAACGTGAATCGTGCATGCATATAGCACGTGCTATATTTATCTTAAGAAGATGTCTTACCTCCAGTGCGAATCCAAAAAAAAAAGATTGGGAAAGTATAAGGGCAAGAAATGGGACAAGGAATATAACAAGGATTCGAACACACTAAGAAGAAAATTTAAAACAAAGATTTAAAAAAGAAGTGAGACAAGGATTAGGAAAAGATTTGAACAAGGATAAGGTCTGGAATTTGGACATAAATTCAACAAGAGTTTGGACAAGAAGAAGTACAATTATTATAACAATTATAATACAATAAGGGTAGATAAGTTTGGAAATAAATGAAAGAATATTTTTTTTTGTTTTTAGACTAAACCAACGCTCAGGGGATGCCCCCTATAAATGCGAAAGCATTGTGTTGAAACGGAAGAATGGTGATAGTTAGTTGGAGGCTGGAAAGATTGAGAAGAAAGAATTATCTCGGTAATGCGAGGTTCTATTGGGCATCAAGGCAATGGTATAGGGATGGGCTTGGTGAGCTGCCCGAGTGGACCTGGGAAACATACGAGCTGATGGCGTCAGGTCATGTATCTCCCTTGAACACTTCCCATGGTAGTACCTGTACAGAAGGCTTAGGCAATCAACATTGCGTCGATGCCCAAGAGAGTCGAGAGAAGATTAAATGTTTTCACCCCCTATCAAATATATCGCACGTCGTAAAATTCGGTCCAGAAGCTCCAAATAAGATCTTGAAGCTCCTGCCCAAATGTGCGAATTGTATTCCACTTCGGCCTAATATATGAGGTATAGATCACGCGTTGGTCAGTTGGAATGAAGTATTTCTTACATGGGGTTACCAGATGGTATCCTAAAGAGGACATGTCCTCCTTTTTTTTTAAAAATTTGATGTCCTCCTTTTTGACCCAAATGTCCTCCTTTTTTACATATTAAAAATCTTTTGTATTTTTTGCAATAGTTTCTTCTCGCCGTCATTTATTTTTTTGACGTAGAATACGCCATTTCTTATTCTCATTACTTTTTTTTTGCCATTCCATACACTCCCAATACGGACGATTTTTTACCTTAAATTTGCAACCATGCAGTGAACAATTTGGAAACAAAGCAAAACTTTTTTCGTTTCGTTTTCTTTTGTTTTATTTGCGGATTCGTTATAAGCTAAAACGTTTTGATGTTAACAAATGTATGGTACTTGAATTGTTATGACTTTATGTTTTTTTTTTTATCGTTTATTTTATGTTTGATTAGTTTTTATGTCTTGACATTTATTTAAATGAGATTTTTCTGAATTCCTTTTGAATAAACTTGTTATTATGGAAATATAAATTGTTTCTCTATGGGTCCTCCGTTTTCATCTTCCCTGGAACAAATGTCCTCCTTTTTGTCATCCGTTGTCCTCCTAAGCCAAATTTTGATCTGGCAACCCTATTCTTACACCGTTTTAAAAAACCTATTCACTTGACCGCTTCTTTCGACACATCGAAAATGTGATCATTCCAGCGAAGATAGGATTGAATCGATATGCCCTGAACGTCAAGAGCTTCTGACTCCACGAGATCTACACCATTCATATTGAGGGGAGCTAAGGGGCAATGCATTCGCTTGTGACTTAACAGGCAGCACTGGGTCTTGCTAGCATTAAACTCTACTCTATTAGCAAGACCCCACTCGGAGATTTTTCTTAGGTCATTAAGAAGTGTGTCATTCATGTAGGAAAGGATCATAACGAACGGAACGGACGGACTAGAAGCGGACAGATATACACAGACAACCAGCAGTAGTGCGAACGGACCGTCGAGCAAAGTACGGCAACATTGACAACTTACTTAACGACGAGCGAGACGGATAAACTAGACAAACAAAGACATAATGATAGATCAACTGGACGAAGCGTGGTTGACTATGAACAGCAGAAAAACGAACAGCAGAGTCGAGAACGAGACACGCACGGATAAAGTTGAGTTGTAAATTAAACTAAAACCTAAAACTATAAAACAGTGAAAAGTGTACTTATATATCTACTTTTTTATATAACCTTTGTTAACTATACTAAAATAAAAACTAAATTGAAACCTAAAACTATAAAACAGTGAAAAGTGTACTTATATATCTACCTTTTTATATAAACTTTGTTAACTATACTAAAATAAAACTAAATTGAAACCTAAAACTATAAAAAGGTCAAAAGTGTACTTATATATCTACTATCTTATAAATTCTGTTAACTATGCTTAAATAAAACTACATGAAAATTACAAAAATATGTTGTTATTGCCTACAAAATGGTGTCAGAAGTGGGATGTGTCTCAACACTGTAAAAAGCCTAATAGTGAAGAAAATTAATAAAAATTAAAAGTAGAGTGAAGTGCTGCTGTGTGTGTTAAAAAGGAAAAAAAAAACTACAATTTAAAAAGAAACTACATTATATGAGCAGTACTGTACTCATAAGCAAGCAAACACATACAGAAATAACGAAAAAATACGGCAAATGCTGAAGGAGAAACGCAACCTTTAAAATCGGTACAGTGTTCAAAACAACATTATTTGTTACAGTGCGAACTCAAAGTTTGTGATAACAAGTGCTACAACAGTTTAAAAAGAAAATCAAGCAAATTTACTAAAATATAAAACTAATTTATATTACAAAATAATAACAAATTGTACCAAGTCTTAACCACTGTGTTTCAAAGCAAAAACATAAGAGCTTTCGTTTAACAGAAACAAAATGACAAAATTATAACGAATTTCTTGAAAGTGTTTAACATGTGAAGAGTGAAGTAAGCATCAAAGCAAAAAGTAAAAGCGTCAACGAGCACAACAACAACAATAAGAAAAGAGATGCTTAAAGTGTGTGCAAAAGCTTTAGCATAACAAAAAGCACATACAACTTGTGCGCGGAAAGATTATAACAACAGCAAAAGTGGAGAAATAAACGGCGTTGAAACCAACAAGCGTTGCAGGGGAAAACGCACAGATGAGTTCGAGCAAAGCATGATTTGAGGAAGAGAGCAGTTAGCAACGAGTAATTTAGAGCGTCACAAGCAGGGGCAAGTGACGCGGCAACAACAGAAGTGCGTAAGCAGAGGTGAGCGCACATCTTCGAGTTTAAGAGAAATAAGCTTGAGCATAATTTGTGGAACAGAGCAGTTAGCAGCAAGTAATGTGGAGTGACACAAGCAGAGGCAAGTGACGCAAAGCAACAGAAGTGCGTAAACAGAGAGCAGTTAGCAACAAGTAATCCAGAGTGACACAAGCAGAGGCAAGTGATGCGAAGCAACAAAAGTGCATAAACAGAGGTGAGCGCACATTTAAGAGAGAGAGAGAGCGGCGACAAACCAAAACCACCCTTATTTTTGAGATCCAGTGTTGGTGAGCTTGTTTTTGTTAAGTATATTACAAAAATTTTTTTTTTTTCTATTTAAAAAAAAAAAGAAGAAAGCATCGTTTTAAAAAATAGATCGTTTTAAATAAATTAAATCACACAAAACTTCTCAATAAAAATTATTTGATTAAAAGAGTTAAAATACAATGAAATAAAATAAAGTTTTTGATTTTAACGAAAAAAATGTGAAATATTTAAAAATGAAAATCTATTAGGGAAAATTATAACGATTTAGTTATATTAACTATTTTATGGAAAATTAAAACATTTGCCAGAAATTATACAACTTTTATTTGATTCTAAATAATTCTAAAATATTAACTCATTTTATATATTAAAAATATTGAAAAATTTAAATAAGTTAAAGGAACAGTTAACGGTTTGAAATATTTATAAACTTTGCAAGATTGATATTGAACACTATTCACTATTAATAAAATAAAGTCGATACTGATCTTATTAAATAACAACAATTCACAAAGTTTTACAAATTTAAACATATTTGATTTAATAAAATTTTAACATGGATGTAAATACTATTTTGACTCTGACTGTGGACGGACTAAAAGAGAAATTAGAAGGTTTGGGGTTACAGACAACTGGACGGAAAAATATTTTACAAGATAGACTTCTGGACCACTTCGGTCTAACCAAAGATGGGGATCAGGAGGATGATGAAAGATCAGAATATGATGATGTTTCTTCCAACATGGCTCAAGCGTCCGTATTAGGTCGGTCAACTTTTACATTAAGGGACATAGAAGATTCCCTAACGTCATTTAGTGGTTGTGGGTACCCTAGCATTAATAAATGGATTGAGGAGTTTGAGGAAAATGCTCTAACTGTAAACTGGAATGAACTTCAGAAGTTTATTTATGCGAAACAACTCCTCAAAGGTGGAGCTAAAATTTTTATATGGAGTCAATCCGCAGTTACGGATTGGAAAACCTTAAAATTGGCACTTAAAAGAGAATTTGGGGAAAATTTAACTTCGATAGAGGTGCACCGAATTCTAAGAAATCGTCGCAAGAGACCGCAAGAAGGCTTCCGTGAGTATCTTTACAGTCTTATGGAGATTGGAAACCAAATAGATCTAGATGAGGGTAGTCTGATTGAATACTTTATAGATGGTATTCCTGACTCCAAGTTCAACAAAAGCTCATTATACCAAGCGCGGTCGGTTTGTGAGTTAAAACAACAAATAAAGGTGTACGAGAAAATTAGGGGCGCTATTCAGCAGTTATCAAACTCACGTGTTAGCCAGTTAGAGTCTTCTCCTAAATCGAGTCCGATTGACCAGTCTGTCCGAAAAGATTTTAAATGTTTTAAGTGTGGGACTCAGGGTCATTTGGCTAAGGATTGTAAGGCAAAAGCAATTACATGCTTTAAATGTCAAAAGCAGGGGCATCGTGCGTCAGAATGTAGATTGGAAGTAGCAAAAGAGAATATTAAGGTCGAGCGTGGTAACTTTAATATGCTTGTATCACCAATAAAAAAATGTGATAAAAACGCATCACTTTTACAAACATATAATAGAATTTTCAAAGATCTTAATATTAGGGGAATCACAATATCAGCATTGTTAGACACAGGCAGTGATATCTGCCTTATCAGACATGATAGCTTGATGATGCTTGGCGATGTTGACTTAAAGAATATTACGAAAAAGTTTTTGGGAATTGGGCAGTCTGAAATTTCTACTGTCGGATGTTGCAGCTTGCCTGTCGAAGTTGACGGAATTACCATAGAGATGGAGTTCCACGTTGTCAGAGAAAGTGACCTTGTGTATTCGGCTATTGTTGGGAATAACGTTCTTAAGCATGTAAATGTTATGATAAATTTCGAAGGAGCTAAGTTTTCAAAACGGATACAGAGCACAGGTGTCGGTGGTGAAAGTAACCAGTCACGTATAAATACATTGTTGCAAGAGTTCGAGCAAATTTGCATTTCTACATCTGTAGAAGACCTACCTTGCGATCTGTCTCACCTTGATAAACCGAGTGGTGACAAGATAGTCAATATAATAAGAGACTATACTCCTGTGAGACAAAACGAATCTCCGGTAGAAATGAAAATTCTTTTGAGTGACGAGATCCCAGTTTTCCAAAGACCAAGACGACTTTCTAGTTTTGACCAAGAGATAGTTCAACAGCAGGTTAAAGAGTGGCTTGAGGAGGGTGTCGTGCAACCTAGTTTCTCGGAGTATGCTTCGCCGATCGTGCTTGCATCTAAAAAAGATGGCACAAAGAGGCTTTGCTGCGATTATCGTAAATTAAATGAGAAAATAATACGTGACAATTTCCCTATGGTTTTAATTGATGACGTCCTTTTAAGCCTGCAAAAGGCGAAAGTGTATACAACGCTTGATTTAACTAATGGATTTTTCCATGTACCTGTGGAGCCAGGGTCACGGAAGTATACATCTTTTGTGACCCATAATGGTCAATACGAGTTCTTATTCGTTCCTTTTGGAATATCTAATTCACCAGCTGTATTTTGCAGATATATCTTTGCTATTTTTCGAGACTTGATTCAAGATGGTACAATC
The DNA here is from genome assembly GCA_943735915.1 of Pherbina coryleti. Lineage (NCBI taxonomy): Eukaryota > Metazoa > Arthropoda > Insecta > Diptera > Sciomyzidae > Pherbina > Pherbina coryleti. Next base: position 108,687,246 of record OX030948.1, on the reverse strand, counting down.
GTCATCTATATGGATGACATTATCATCCCTTCCGAAAACGAGGAAGCAGGTTTCGAAAAACTCAAAAAAGTTTTGGCGGTTGCCGAACCATATGGTATTCGTATCAAATGGAAGAAATGCCAATTTCTTATGAAAAAAGTTGATTTTTTGGGGTATATTATCGAAAATTCAACGATAAGGCCCTCGTTGGAAAAGACCAAAGCAGTAAGAAATTTTCCTATTCCGACCGACAGGAAACCGCTTCAAAGATTTCTGGGTCTAACATCCTACTTTAGACGTTTTGTTCCAAATTTTGCCATTGTAGCCAAGCCGTTGACAGACCTCCTTTCTAAAAATTCAGTTTTTAAAATGGGTGATGAAGAGATTGCGTCGTTTCAGCAATTAAAAACTGCTCTCACTAGTGCACCAGTCCTCATGTTGTATGATTCCTCTGCCGCAACTGAAGTTCATACTGATGCGTGTATGTATGGGTATGGTGCTGTCCTCTTACAAAAAGACAAAGACGACGGGCAATTGCATCCAGTTCAATACATGAGCAAGAGGACGACGGCGTGCGAACAGAAATACCACTCATATGAACTGGAAGTTCTTGCTATAATTGAAGCCTTAAAGAAATGGAGGGTGTATGTGATGGGAGCTAAGTTTAAAATTGTAACGGATTGCAATGCATTTACAATGACCATGCGAAAAAAAGACGTGCCTTTAAGAGTATCGAGGTGGGCTATGTTCCTTCAAGATTTCGATTTCGAGATAGAGCATCGGTCAGGTTCGAAGATGAAGCATGTCGATGCGCTTAGTAGGATTTCATGTCTTATCATGGAAGATTCGTTAAGACATCGAATTAAGCTAGCTCAACTCGAAGACGGTTGGATCAAGGCAGTAAGGAAAGTATTAGAGAAAGAGGCATATGAAGACTACTTTGTTAAATTTGATGTATTGTATAAAGATCCAATAAAAGAGCAAATAGTTATACCTTCCGTAATGGAACAGGAAATTATAAACATGGCCCATCGTCAGGGGCATTTCGCGACAAAGAAAACTCAAGATCTGATCGAAAGATCGTTTTATATTCCTAACTTGAATTTGAAAGCTAGTAACGCTGTTAAAAGTTGTGTCGAGTGCCTTATTACAGAAGCGAAGTCTGGAAGAAAGGAAGGTTTTTTGAATCCAATTAATAAAGAAAGTATGCCACTGGGAACATACCATATCGACCATGTTGGACCGTTAGAGCAAACGACCAAACGTTATAACCATATTCTCGTGGTAGTTGACGCTTTTTCAAAATTCGTCTGGCTCTATCCAACGAAGAGTACAGGGGCCAACGAGGTAGTTGCCAGGTTAGAGAAGCAGGCAGCAATTTTCGGGAATCCTGAAAGAATTATAACAGATAGGGGAACAGCTTTTACTTCTCATTTGTTTGAAGAATACTGCACAAGAGAAAACATTCGGCATTTGCTCATTACTACAGGAGTTCCACGCGGGAACGGCCAGGTAGAAAGGATTCATAAGATAGTGATCCCTTTGATATCGAAGCTGTGTGCAGAAAAGCCGGAAGATTGGTACAAATATGCAGACCGAGTACAGCAACTCATCAATAGTACGCCACCACGCAGCACAAAGATAGCTCCATTTAAGATTCTCACTGGGTTAAATATGCGCCTCAACGCTAGCCAAGAACTTAGAAATATGTTAGAAGAAGAAGCATTGAAAGAAATAAATATGGAAAGGGATGAAATTCGAGAAGAAGCATGTCGAAATATTCAAAAAATTCAAGCAGAAAATAAGAAAACTTTTGATAAAAAGCGGGTTGCCGAGCCACAGTATTCTGTAAACGAGCTTGTTGCTATAAAGCGCACCCAGTTTGGGGTAGGTTTAAAACTGAAACCAAAATTCCTTGGTCCCTATAAGATCATAGAAAAACACGCACATGGGCGTTTCCTTGTGGAAAAGGTTGGGGACTTCGAAGGGCCGAGGAAGACTAATACGATCGCTGAGCACATGAAAAGGTGGAACCCTTCATTCGGGTCGAATGACTTGTCAGGAAGGCCGAATGTAGGAAAGGATCATAACGAACGGAACGGACGGACTAGAAGCGGACAGATATACACAGACAACCAGCAGTAGTGCGAACGGACCGTCGAGCAAAGTACGGCAACATTGACAACTTACTTAACGACGAGCGAGACGGATAAACTAGACAAACAAAGACATAATGATAGATCAACTGGACGAAGCGTGGTTGACTATGAACAGCAGAAAAACGAACAGCAGAGTCGAGAACGAGACACGCACGGATAAAGTTGAGTTGTAAATTAAACTAAAACCTAAAACTATAAAACAGTGAAAAGTGTACTTATATATCTACTTTTTTATATAACCTTTGTTAACTATACTAAAATAAAAACTAAATTGAAACCTAAAACTATAAAACAGTGAAAAGTGTACTTATATATCTACCTTTTTATATAAACTTTGTTAACTATACTAAAATAAAACTAAATTGAAACCTAAAACTATAAAAAGGTCAAAAGTGTACTTATATATCTACTATCTTATAAATTCTGTTAACTATGTTTAAATAAAACTACATGAAAATTACAAAAATATGTTGTTATTGCCTACAAAATGGTGTCAGAAGTGGGATGTGTCTCAACACTGTAAAAAGCCTAATAGTGAAGAAAATTAATAAAAATTAAAAGTAGAGTGAAGTGCTGCTGTGTGTGTTAAAAAGGAAAAAAAAAACTACAATTTAAAAAGAAACTACATTATATGAGCAGTACTGTACTCATAAGCAAGCAAACACATACAGAAATAACGAAAAAATACGGCAAATGCTGAAGGAGAAACGCAACCTTTAAAATCGGTACAGTGTTCAAAACAACATTATTTGTTACAGTGCGAACTCAAAGTTTGTGATAACAAGTGCTACAACAGTTTAAAAAGAAAATCAAGCAAATTTACTAAAATATAAAACTAATTTATATTACAAAATAATAACAAATTGTACCAAGTCTTAACCACTGTGTTTCAAAGCAAAAACATAAGAGCTTTCGTTTAACAGAAACAAAATGACAAAATTATAACGAATTTCTTGAAAGTGTTTAACATGTGAAGAGTGAAGTAAGCATCAAAGCAAAAAGTAAAAGCGTCAACGAGCACAACAACAACAATAAGAAAAGAGATGCTTAAAGTGTGTGCAAAAGCTTTAGCATAACAAAAAGCACATACAACTTGTGCGCGGAAAGATTATAACAACAGCAAAAGTGGAGAAATAAACGGCGTTGAAACCAACAAGCGTTGCAGGGGAAAACGCACAGATGAGTTCGAGCAAAGCATGATTTGAGGAAGAGAGCAGTTAGCAACGAGTAATTTAGAGCGTCACAAGCAGGGGCAAGTGACGCGGCAACAACAGAAGTGCGTAAGCAGAGGTGAGCGCACATCTACGAGTTTAAGAGAAATAAGCTTGAGCATAATTTGTGGAACAGAGCAGTTAGCAGCAAGTAATGTGGAGTGACACAAGCAGAGGCAAGTGACGCAAAGCAACAGAAGTGCGTAAGCAGAGAGCAGTTAGCAACAAGTAATCCAGAGTGACACAAGCAGAGGCAAGTGATGCGAAGCAACAAAAGTGCATAAACAGAGGTGAGCGCACATTTAAGAGAGAGAGAGAGCGGCGACAAACCAAAACCACCCTTATTTTTGAGATCCAGTGTTGGTGAGCTTGTTTTTGTTAAGTATATTACAAAAATTTTTTTTTTTCTATTTAAAAAAAAAAAGAAGAAAGCATCGTTTTAAAAAATAGATCGTTTTAAATAAATTAAATCACACAAAACTTCTCAATAAAAATTATTTGATTAAAAGAGTTAAAATACAATGAAATAAAATAAAGTTTTTGATTTTAACGAAAAAAATGTGAAATATTTAAAAATGAAAATCTATTAGGGAAAATTATAACGATTTAGTTATATTAACTATTTTATGGAAAATTAAAACATTTGCCAGAAATTATACAACTTTTATTTGATTCTAAATAATTCTAAAATATTAACTCATTTTATATATTAAAAATATTGAAAAATTTAAATAAGTTAAAGGAACAGTTAACGGTTTGAAATATTTATAAACTTTGCAAGATTGATATTGAACACTATTCACTATTAATAAAATAAAGTCGATACTGATCTTATTAAATAACAACAATTCACAAAGTTTTACAAATTTAAACATATTTGATTTAATAAAATTTTAACATGGATGTAAATACTATTTTGACTCTGACTGTGGACGGACTAAAAGAGAAATTAGAAGGTTTGGGGTTACAGACAACTGGACGGAAAAATATTTTACAAGATAGACTTCTGGACCACTTCGGTCTAACCAAAGATGGGGATCAGGAGGATGATGAAAGATCAGAATATGATGATGTTTCTTCCAACATGGCTCAAGCGTCCGTATTAGGTCGGTCAACTTTTACATTAAGGGACATAGAAGATTCCCTAACGTCATTTAGTGGTTGTGGGTACCCTAGCATTAATAAATGGATTGAGGAGTTTGAGGAAAATGCTCTAACTGTAAACTGGAATGAACTTCAGAAGTTTATTTATGCGAAACAACTCCTCAAAGGTGGAGCTAAAATTTTTATAAGGAGTCAATCCGCAGTTACGGATTGGAAAACCTTAAAATTGGCACTTAAAAGAGAATTTGGGGAAAATTTAACTTCGATAGAGGTGCACCGAATTCTAAGAAATCGTCGCAAGAGACCGCAAGAAGGCTTCCGTGAGTATCTTTACAGTCTTATGGAGATTGGAAACCAAATAGATCTAGATGAGGGTAGTCTGATTGAATACTTTATAGATGGTATTCCTGACTCCAAGTTCAACAAAAGCTCATTATACCAAGCGCGGTCGGTTTGTGAGTTAAAACAACAAATAAAGGTGTACGAGAAAATTAGGGGCGCTATTCAGCAGTTATCAAACTCACGTGTTAGCCAGTTAGAGTCTTCTCCTAAATCGAGTCCGATTGACCAGTCTGTCCGAAAAGATTTTAAATGTTTTAAGTGTGGGACTCAGGGTCATTTGGCTAAGGATTGTAAGGCAAAAGCAATTACATGCTTTAAATGTCAAAAGCAGGGGCATCGTGCGTCAGAATGTAGATTGGAAGTAGCAAAAGAAAATATTAAGGTCGAGCGTGGTAACTTTAATATGCTTGTATCACCAATAAAAAAATGTGATAAAAACGCATCACTTTTACAAACATATAATAGAATTTTCAAAGATCTTAATATTAGGGGAATCACAATATCAGCATTGTTAGACACAGGCAGTGATATCTGCCTTATCAGACATGATAGCTTGATGATGCTTGGCGATGTTGACTTAAAGAATATTACGAAAAAGTTTTTGGGAATTGGGCAGTCTGAAATTTCTACTGTCGGATGTTGCAGCTTGCCTGTCGAAGTTGACGGAATTACCATAGAGATGGAGTTCCACGTTGTCAGAGAAAGTGACCTTGTGTATTCGGCTATTGTTGGGAATAACGTTCTTAAGCATGTAAATGTTATGATAAATTTCGAAGGAGCTAAGTTTTCAAAACGGATACAGAGCACAGGTGTCGGTGGTGAAAGTAACCAGTCACGTATAAATACATTGTTGCAAGAGTTCGAGCAAATTTGCATTTCTACATCTGTAGAAGACCTACCTTGCGATCTGTCTCACCTTGATAAACCGAGTGGTGACAAGATAGTCAATATAATAAGAGACTATACTCCTGTGAGACAAAACGAATCTCCGGTAGAAATGAAAATTCTTTTGAGTGACGAGATCCCAGTTTTCCAAAGACCAAGACGACTTTCTAGTTTTGACCAAGAGATAGTTCAACAGCAGGTTAAAGAGTGGCTTGAGGAGGGTGTCGTGCAACCTAGTTTCTCGGAGTATGCTTCGCCGATCGTGCTTGCATCTAAAAAAGATGGCACAAAGAGGCTTTGCTGCGATTATCGTAAATTAAATGAGAAAATAATACGTGACAATTTCCCTATGGTTTTAATTGATGACGTCCTTTTAAGCCTGCAAAAGGCGAAAGTGTATACAACGCTTGATTTAACTAATGGATTTTTCCATGTACCTGTGGAGCCAGGGTCACGGAAGTATACATCTTTTGTGACCCATAATGGTCAATACGAGTTCTTATTCGTTCCTTTTGGAATATCTAATTCACCAGCTGTATTTTGCAGATATATCTTTGCTATTTTTCGAGACTTGATTCAAGATGGTACAATCGTCATCTATATGGATGACATTATCATCCCTTCCGAAAACGAGGAAGCAGGTTTCGAAAAACTCAAAAAAGTTTTGGCGGTTGCCGAACCATATGGTATTCGTATCAAATGGAAGAAATGCCAATTTCTTATGAAAAAAGTTGATTTTTTGGGGTATATTATCGAAAATTCAACGATAAGGCCCTCGTTGGAAAAGACCAAAGCAGTAAGAAATTTTCCTATTCCGACCGACAGGAAACCGCTTCAAAGATTTCTGGGTCTAACATCCTACTTTAGACGTTTTGTTCCAAATTTTGCCATTGTAGCCAAGCCGTTGACAGACCTCCTTTCTAAAAATTCAGTTTTTAAAATGGGTGATGAAGAGATTGCGTCGTTTCAGCAATTAAAAACTGCTCTCACTAGTGCACCAGTCCTCATGTTGTATGATTCCTCTGCCGCAACTGAAGTTCATACTGATGCGTGTATGTATGGGTATGGTGCTGTCCTCTTACAAAAAGACAAAGACGACGGGCAATTGCATCCAGTTCAATACATGAGCAAGAGGACGACGGCGTGCGAACAGAAATACCACTCATATGAACTGGAAGTTCTTGCTATAATTGAAGCCTTAAAGAAATGGAGGGTGTATGTGATGGGAGCTAAGTTTAAAATTGTAACGGATTGCAATGCATTTACAATGACCATGCGAAAAAAAGACGTGCCTTTAAGAGTATCGAGGTGGGCTATGTTCCTTCAAGATTTCGATTTCGAGATAGAGCATCGGTCAGGTTCGAAGATGAAGCATGTCGATGCGCTTAGTAGGATTTCATGTCTTATCATGGAAGATTCGTTAAGACATCGAATTAAGCTAGCTCAACTCGAAGACGGTTGGATCAAGGCAGTAAGGAAAGTATTAGAGAAAGAGGCATATGAAGACTACTTTGTTAAATTTGATGTATTGTATAAAGATCCAATAAAAGAGCAAATAGTTATACCTTCCGTAATGGAACAGGAAATTATAAACATGGCCCATCGTCAGGGGCATTTCGCGACAAAGAAAACTCAAGATCTGATCGAAAGATCGTTTTATATTCCTAACTTGAATTTGAAAGCTAGTAACGCTGTTAAAAGTTGTGTCGAGTGCCTTATTACAGAAGCGAAGTCTGGAAGAAAGGAAGGTTTTTTGAATCCAATTAATAAAGAAAGTATGCCACTGGGAACATACCATATCGACCATGTTGGACCGTTAGAGCAAACGACCAAACGTTATAACCATATTCTCGTGGTAGTTGACGCTTTTTCAAAATTCGTCTGGCTCTATCCAACGAAGAGTACAGGGGCCAACGAGGTAGTTGCCAGGTTAGAGAAGCAGGCAGCAATTTTCGGGAATCCTGAAAGAATTATAACAGATAGGGGAACAGCTTTTACTTCTCATTTGTTTGAAGAATACTGCACAAGAGAAAACATTCGGCATTTGCTCATTACTACAGGAGTTCCACGCGGGAACGGCCAGGTAGAAAGGATTCATAAGATAGTGATCCCTTTGATATCGAAGCTGTGTGCAGAAAAGCCGGAAGATTGGTACAAATATGCAGACCGAGTACAGCAACTCATCAATAGTACGCCACCACGCAGCACAAAGATAGCTCCATTTAAGATTCTCACTGGGTTAAATATGCGCCTCAACGCTAGCCAAGAACTTAGAAATATGTTAGAAGAAGAAGCATTGAAAGAAATAAATATGGAAAGGGATGAAATTCGAGAAGAAGCATGTCGAAATATTCAAAAAATTCAAGCAGAAAATAAGAAAACTTTTGATAAAAAGCGGGTTGCCGAGCCACAGTATTCTGTAAACGAGCTTGTTGCTATAAAGCGCACCCAGTTTGGGGTAGGTTTAAAACTGAAACCAAAATTCCTTGGTCCCTATAAGATCATAGAAAAACACGCACATGGGCGTTTCCTTGTGGAAAAGGTTGGGGACTTCGAAGGGCCGAGGAAGACTAATACGATCGCTGAGCACATGAAAAGGTGGAACCCTTCATTCGGGTCGAATGACTTGTCAGGAAGGCCGAATGTAGGAAAGGATCATAACGAACGGAACGGACGGACTAGAAGCGGACAGATATACACAGACAACCAGCAGTAGTGCGAACGGACCGTCGAGCAAAGTACGGCAACATTGACAACTTACTTAACGACGAGCGAGACGGATAAACTAGACAAACAAAGACATAATGATAGATCAACTGGACGAAGCGTGGTTGACTATGAACAGCAGAAAAACGAACAGCAGAGTCGAGAACGAGACACGCACGGATAAAGTTGAGTTGTAAATTAAACTAAAACCTAAAACTATAAAACAGTGAAAAGTGTACTTATATATCTAGTTTTTTATATAACCTTTGTTAACTATACTAAAATAAAAACTAATTGAAACCTAAAACTATAAAACAGTGAAAAGTGTACTTATATATCTACCTTTTTATATAAACTTTGTTAACTATACTAAAATAAAACTAAATTGAAACCTAAAACTATAAAAAGGTCAAAAGTGTACTTATATATATACTATCTTATAAATTCTGTTAACTATGCTTAAATAAAACTACATGAAAATTACAAAAATATGTTGTTATTGCCTACATTCATGTTTTGCCTCTTTCTCTCAATCTCCAAAGAGTTCGGGCGTTTTTTGAAAGAATATGAATGACAAATACTGCTGTCATTCGCAAACGAATGAATTGGGGTGTGAGTCAACGACAGAAGGTCGTTGATAAAAACCAGAAACAAAGTTGGCGATAGGACTGAACCCTGTGGCACTCCAACACCGATGACGTGCTCATTGGACGAAATGCCGTCGACCATGTCACGGATCGCGCTGTCCTTAAGAAAACACGTAATCCATCGAGCAAAGCTACCACCAACACCATATGCAATTAGTTTTGATACGAGAGCTTTATGCCACACTCGGTCAAACGCCTTAGAAATATCTAGAGCAACAACCCTGCTCTCACCAAAGAAGTGAACACAATGGTTCCATTTTTTGGTGAGGAACGCCATAAGATCAATAGTAGAGCGGGCCCTACGGAAGCCATATTGACGGTCATTGAGCAAATCGCTTCGCTCCAGATAATTCATAAGGTGGAAGTTTATTACACTCTCCATGACTTTGGAGAGCGTAGAGCATATCGCAATGGGTCGGTAGTTCTCAGGGTTCGTGGCATCGCCCTTTTTAGGTACCGGCTGAACATTTGAGACCTTCCAACAAGATGGAAATACTCCTGTCCTGTAGGAGATGTTGAAAAGGTTTCGCAAAGGTCGAGCCAGTGTAGAAGCACACTTTTTAAGCATAATTGGTGGTATACCATCAAGGCAAGAAGATTTGTTAATGTTGAGGTTTGCAAGGACTCTTTTAACTGCTCTCGTCCGAAAATATATCTCCTGCATTGAAGACGATCTATTTTCAATAGAGGGCAGTGGCTGATTGCTTGCCGGAATTGTGGAATTTTGTGCAAACAATCCAGCCAATAGGTTCGCTTTATCAGCCGAGTCAGTGAAGATTTGATCATCCTTTAAGAGAGCAGGAATCGACAAAGACGTCTGATTTTTAACTCTCTTAATGAATGACCAAAAGTTTTTACTCCCTTTGGGGCAAAGAAGAGCCTGTTCTCTTATGCGAATTTCGTGAAGAAACTTTTCGCGTTTTAAAACTGCATTTCATCGATTCCTAGCCTCAATGCGAAGTCTTCTATTATCAGCATTTTTGTGGGAACGCCAATTTTCAAAGGCTTCCTCTTTGGACCTGACTGCAATCCTGCAAGTCTCATTAAACCAGGAGTGGTCTTTTAGCTTAATGGTTCTCATTTTATTAGGGATGAAAGACCGCATGCCCAATAAAATAATTTCTTGTACCATAAGAGCCGCGGCATTTACATTTCCAATTGAAATTACGATAAAAATTATTTAGCGCAATCCAATTTGCTCTTTCATAAAACCAAGCGATCCTCTTCGGAGCTTTAGGCGTAGAAGTGCATAGGTTAGAATATGAAAAAGCTGCGGATATGGTACAGTGGTCCGAATTGCCAAGAGATCTAGGGCTTTAGGGCTTTGCAGACAAACTCTAGGAATGTAAGTTGGTTCCTTCACTAATTGAATCAGATGGTTCGATTCTGCAAAAAGCTCAACATATTGTCCTTCAGGTGTTATTTGACCCGAGTGACATAATCAAGCCGGGTTGTGGACGTTGAAATCGCCAGCAACAACGATTCTGTCAGGGAACAACCCCACAATGTGCGCTATCGAATCAGAGAGAGAGTCCAATTTGTTGAAAGTGGCCTCCCTCCCTAAATTCGGACTTCTATAGACGTAGCAGAAGTGCATCAAGTGCGAGCGAACCCTGAACTTCATCCACAAGGAGCTGAACTCCGGGTCGGTAACGCCCAGACTCCTCTCGCACTGATACGCCACATCTGTTCTTATAAAAAGGGCGATGCCCCTATACAGGGAAAACAATGGCAGTAAGCGATACCCAGGAATATGAAAATCCAGTGGATCTGCATCCGCGCTCACCTGGGTCTCGCTTAGTGCCATTATTTGAGGCCTATTAAGAATACAATATACATAAACCGAGAAAAATTCATCCTCAGTCCACGCACATTGCAAAAATCTATGCGAAAATGACCCGACATTTTTGCTAAGTGTAAACCTCAAACAAAAAAAGGGTATATACATATGTTATATATTAAATTAATTATATAAATAAACACTTAATTACTATACTATATAAATTATACATACTTAGTAGTGTTCCTAGTTGCTAATTTAAAGTTGTAACTAAGCAACACTTATTTTTACTCCAATAACTCTCTCTACAATTGTTAACATATTGATCTCAATAAATTAGTCACAAGCCGACCACCAAGTGTTTCATTTCATGTTCAAGTACACCACATTATTTAGCGACGAGATAAAAATTGAAAAAAAATTAATTACCCGTTAATAAAAATCGAGTTTAGAGGAAAAAAAAAACAAACACGCGATACTTGACGAAACGGTAAACTAGAGAAAAAAAAGATACAGTATACCGTGTATACAGTAAAGAAGTGAAACTTCTTCTTTGTATACTCTTTTTCTCTTCTAGAATAAGAACCATTTTAGTGTAAAGGCTCGATTATGCAATCGTAAAGCTACGCAACGTAACGTGGCGTAGAGTTCTATCTGGAATAGAACCCATCGCTGAGCTAGGTTACGTTACGATTTCACTAACCACTTACACTTATTTTTCATAAGATAGAACTCTACGTCACGTTACGTTGCGTTGCTTTACGATTGCATAATCGAACCTTAAAGGCAAAGAGAGAACTTTTTAAGCAAAAGAAATTCAATAAAAAGTTTTTTTAAAAAAAATATTCTGTATATTTAATATTCATTGGTATGGACCTATGACCGAAAAGCAATTAATTTTATAACCAATTTGCGTCGTATTTACATATATATGTGAATACAGAATACAACTTGATATATTTTTAGTTCAACATATGTATATACGTATTAATATTACTTATATCAAACTTACTATTACTAATAATATTTCGATATAAAATTATATAACTACAATATGTATAAAATAGTTATCTATTGAAAGAACTTATTCCAACTTTTCTTGTGCACAGTGTCAAGTTAGCGTCATGGGCGACAGCATATGCTTCATATGCTGGTTTTTATATAATTTTATATCGCAATATTATGAATAATAATATAATATGTGTAATATGAGCAAAATTCATGGAGGTTATATTAATATATTGAATTAAAGATATACCAACGTTGGTATTCTAAAGAAATATTGGCATGGCAGCCCTAGTATGAGAGTTTACTTTGCGAAAATCATAATGCGCTCAGGGCAACTCTCTTATTCACTTCTGCTTCGCTGAATCTTTCTCTCTTCTACCCGAGTCATAGCAACCCCCCTGTCTACCACACATAGAACGCAATCAGCACACAATCTGCGGCTTTTGCCACCCAGTGGTAATCGAAGCGTTTCAAAAGCCCTAAACATGCGCTTCTGCCATAGTGCTTCACACATCTGAAGCGCTTTTTAAGTAAACCAAATTCATATTAAAATTTATATTGAATATCCTAGGATGAAAGCGCTTCTTAACAAACAAATAGTTAAAAAGCTCTTTAAAAAAAAAACAAAAAAAAAAATTGAGAAAATTTTTTAATATGCAAGGATTGAACTCGCACCTCTCGCATTACAATCAAATGTCTTACTGCTGTGCTATTTTCCCGCTGCTGTTGTTATGAACAGAATGCGTATAAAAATATGAGATCCACAACTCTGAAAAGCACATCCTCAAAGCATACCAAAAATGTGCATAAATTTCTAGGAACGGTTTTTATTTTCCCGCTGGGCATCTACAGCAAAAGTAGTTTGATTAATTGGTATATAGAGCAATTTTATATATGAAGAGTTTAGCTGGTTGGATAAAGCGTTGTCTTTGCAATCGTTAGTTCACAAGTTCGATCCTCAGCGGTGACAAGCAAATTTTTTAAGTCTTTTATACAATGTATATCTCTCTCATTCTCTCTACTGTAAAACATATCTTTCTTCTCTATCGTGTAACGAAATCAAGTAAATTGACCTTGAAATTTCACTCCTCAATATTCCATTAAAATTTCGAAGCGCCGCCTAAGAAGTTTCACTTCAAAAATATAATGACATTTATAGGTCAAATCGAATACTTTAACCTTGATGAAGATTTTGAATGCAACGTTGATCGAATGAACCATCTTCTAAAGTTAAATAAGATTACTGACAATGATAGCAAAATCTCATTTTTGGTTAGCACTTGTGGAGCTGATTTTTACAAAATTGCTAAAACTTTAGTGACACCTAGTTCTCCAGAGGTCTTCAAGTATGACGATTTAGTTGCAAATCTAAAAATACGCTTTCGACGCAAAACCAATGTGACCGCAGAACGTTTCAAGTTTCTGGCCAGAAACCAGCTACCAGACGAAAATTTACAAGAGTATATCGTGGTTATAAAGGGATTAGCGAGAACATGCGAATATGGATCATTCATAGAAGATGCTCTGAAAGACAAATTTTTGATGGGAATTAAAAATAAACGCATTCAATCAAAATTAATTGAATTGGGTAAGCTTTCGTTTGATGATGCATGCGATGTCGCTCTTAATATGGATATGCTGGAAGAGGAGATGAAAATCATGAAAAATGAGCCACCAGCAGCGTTCGTAAATAAAATGAACGGTTATCAACGAGAGAAGCAAGTACCGCTGGGTTCTGAGAAAATTAATTTAAGAAGCTATCAATGTTGTTTTTGTGGTAGATGGGGGCATATGCAAAGAAATTGTAACTTTAGAAAGAGTTATCAAGATAGAGGTAGGCAATTTGTTAGTAATAAATTTCAAAAAATAACTATTGCAAATAATTATGTAAATAGATGATTGTGAACAAAGTATAAATGTTGAAAAAGATCCAGAGCGTTTAATTGATAATTAGGATCTATCATATTTAAATGTAGTGAGAGGTGGCAGTAATCCATTATATGTAAACATTTTTTATAACAATGTTCCACTACGCATGGAAGTGGACTCAGGTGCATGTACGTCAGTCATTAATGTTGATACATATAATACAATGTTTCATGATATTCCCTTAAAATCAACTAAGCGTCAATTAAAAGTCATATCTGGGCATACTGTAACAGTGAAAGGTTACATTAATATTTTAGTCAAAATAAAAAAGTCGGACAAACCTGCTGTTACAGATAAATGCATTGGCACAGACGTAACAGATATCGTAACAAAGTTTCAATCGGTTTTCAATAAAACAGACAAGAGTCCAATAAAAGATTTTAAAACCGATTTTGTTTTGAAGGAAAATGTTCTTGAAGTTTGCTACCTATGGACCTGAACAGGAGAAAAAAGCTAAAAAAATCAAATTAAAAAATTTTCGGCAAATTTTTCACTTTTGCGTGCTACCTAAACAGTGTTAAGAATCATCTCTAGGAAGTTTATATGTTCTAGAAATTTGTTTATTAAGATCTTAGGTAAATTTTTGTAGTTGATTGTTTCCTTGAATTTTGAACGGTTTGCTACCTATGGACCTGAACACGGAAAAAAAGGTAAAAAAAAATCGAGTTTTTTTAAGTTTTTTGCGATTTTGATCTGGAAGGTGAAGTTTTTTTGATTTTATATGTTTGCAATTTTTGTTCTTTATGACAAAAGCTACAACTTTGCCTCAGAGAGTAAATCGAAAAACTGAACGGTTTGCAAGATATGAGCCCGAGAAAAAGATCACTTTTTTGCGAAAATGATACCGAGGCCCCAAATCTTTGGCGGCCCATAAACAAAAAAGTGCATGACTTTGGAAAAAATTGAGAGACACGGGTCTTTTTTTTTAGTCTTTTATCACGTAGTGGTGTCCGTATATGGTTATTTTGCCATGACTTAAAAAATTACACACAGTGCTATTCAATTGGCGCCAAAGCCATAAAATCTAACACAACTTCGCTCATATCTGGGATTCTTAAATTATTACTCGAGACACTATCATAGTGCATAGTAAATTATTATTAAAAAAAAAAAATATGTTTTTAAGTCTTTATGATCCCCAAAAATATATTATCTTACAATGTGATACAAGCCCTTATGGGGTGGGAGGAGTATTGTCCCAAATTATTGATGGTGTACAGCACCCAGTTCTGTTCGCTTCAAGTTCTCTTTCACCGGCGGAGAAAAGTTATTCTCAGCTCCACCGAGAAGCTTTAGCAATTATATTTTCAGTAAAACGTTTTCACAAATATATTTATGGTAAGCCGGTCACTATTCAATCGGATCATCAGCCTTTACGCGAAATTTTTAACCCATCCAAGCCAACACCCGCTATGACCGTTGGAAGACTGGTACGGTGGTATGTGCTTCTAAGCATGTATAATTATAAAATTGAATGTAAAAAAGCTTCTCAAATGGCGAATGCAGATGCGCTGTCTCGCCTTCCTTTAAAGAGTCCGACTTGCATTGAAGACAACAATATTAAATATGTGGGTCAATTTGATTGTACTAGCATTTCTATAGAAAATATCAGAACATCCACTGAAAATTATGAGAATCTTAAGCAAGAAAAATATTTTTTGAAAAATTGTGGGTCACATCCTGTTACAGAGGGTTTAAAAGTCTACTATAAGAGACAATCATTAACTATCGAAAATAAATGCCTTTGGTACTTATAGAATAGTTATTCCAGATTCACTTCATTATATTATATTAGAATATCTTCACGAGTCACACATTGGAATTTTAAGAATGAAGCTGTTAGCAATGAAATATTTTTGGTGCCCCAAAATAAATGAAGCAATAGAAAATTTTGTAACCAATTGTTCAGTGTGTCAGGAATCTCTTAATAAACCTCTATCGTCATATCACAGTCCTTGGCCTAAATCAAATCGTTTTTTAAAAAGAATTCATATAGACTTCTATCACTTTCAAAACAAAAACTTTTTGATTATTGTCGACACCTATTCCAAATGGTTGGACGTCAAACTAATAAAATCGACAAAGTTGGAGTATGTAATAGTAGAATTAAGAACAGTCTTCTCATATTTTGGTCTCCCAAGGACCATAGTCTCGGATAATGGACCACTATTTAAATCCGAAGGATTTGTCGATTTTTGCAGATATAATTCTATAAGCTGCTTAAAGAGCCCCCCATACCATCCTCAGTCAAACGGGGCAGCAGAAAGAGCAGTTCAAACTGCAAAGTGTTCTTTAAAAAAGTGTTTTAGTGACACTAAAACATCTTCACTGCCTATAAACTTGATACTCAATAACTTTTTGCTTAAATATCGATCGACACCCTCAACTGTTACTAAAACTAGTACTAACGATTTAATATTTAAGAATGAAATAAGAACATTGTTAAATAACTTTAAGTCTAACGAGGGAAAGGAAAATATAGATACTGACAAGAAGTGCGAAAACAAAACTATTTATAGTACGAACATACATCAAAGTAATATTAATAATTTAGTGAAGTTAAAGCCGGGTGATAAGGTTTTATACAAATATAAAAAAATAATTTCGAAGTAAAATGGATTCCTGCCATCGTATTAAAGCCTTTAGGAAATGTTATGTACCTTTTAAATGTAAATGGATATCATAGAAGTGCTCATATATCACAGATAAGGAAATCCAATATAAAAACAAATGTATATTCGCCAAGAGCCGCTTTTCGGCCTCTCATAGATAAAAAACGCAAACGTTCGATGTCTGATGAATCAAACAAAATATTAAGATCACAAATATTAAAACGCCAACAAATTAGTTTAGATGATTAAAAAAAAAAAAAAAAACAAAAAAATATTGTTAGTATGTCTCTGAAATTATATAAATATAATGAATGTAAGTTAACTAACTTAATTATTGACTTCATTATTCGTTTGAAAACATTATTCAATTTGAAAAAAAAAACAATAATTTCAATATATTTTACAACGTAAAATATACTTTGAAATTAGGTTGTGTGTTCAAATATTAAATCAAAGTTTATATTGTATCTTAATACTAAGTTGAAGGAAATGTTATATATTAAATTAATTATATAAATAAACACGTATATACTATACTATATAAACTATACATACTTAGTAGTGTTCTTAGTTGCTACTTTAAAGTAGTAACTAAGCAACACTTATTTTTACTCCAATAACTCTCTCTACATTTGTTTACATATTGATCTCAATAAATTAGTCTTAAGCCGACCACCAAGTGTTTCATTTCGTGTTCAAATACATCACAATATAGGCAATTAGTTAAAACTGCTAAGAGATAAGGAGCATGGAAAAACCCCTCGTGTGGTTAGCAAAAAAGGTATATTATTCCAGCGATGTTGTTGCTGTTGGCGGCTGTTGGCAAAACTGGTTTGATGCTTGTTGTTGTTGTTGTTTTTACGCAGTGATGCTGCATTAGTTGTTTGTTTGTTTGGTTTGGTTTTTTTTTTTCTTATGTATTTATTTTTATTCTTTTTTTATTTTGTATTTATTATTATTTTTAATTGGTAGCACATATATATTATTTGTTACATTTTTATTATTTTTAAGCATATTATTAATTTAATTAAAAGTTTATTTTCAACACAAATAATTTGAAACACAAAACACTGGACTCAGGACAGACGGAACGGAACGACGGCACAAAAACAAGCAAGGGGACGATCGACCGGCACGTCCGTGCCCCATGAAATACGATCACTACTTATTTTTAACGTTTTCAAGCGTTTTTCAATAAAAATAAAACTACAAACAGCCCAAAATCGAGCTATGGAACTGTTAGAAAAAGCAAAAGTGTCAACGAAAGAAAACTATGACAAGAAGACAAAACTGCAAATTATTAAACAAAACGATATGGTTTATTTAAAGAACGAAACAGGCCACAAGCTGCATAGTCTTTTTTAAGGTACATACAAAGTGCTTGAAACTGACAATTTAGGAAATTGCAAAATCGACACAAAGCCAAAAATTATAATAGTACATTAAAATAAATTAAAATTAACATAAACAAAATTCTATACTAAGTAAAAATTTTTGTATAAGACCATTGGAACCTAGAAGTAATATCGGCCGTTAAAAAAACCATTACAATAACCACTACAAACGGCAAAATAATCTAATACAACAAGAAGTAGTTCATAATCTAATAATTTAGTAACATTAAGAAATCACAAAAAACAGTTCGCAAAAACAAAAAAAAAAAATCATTCACCTTCAACTTAAATTAAGGTTTTTTTCCCTAAAAGGAAAGTTGTCCATAGATAACGGTTCTATATTAAACTAGTAAGAAATAATCTTCGACTGGGCCGAAGTTAAAATACCCAACGGCCGAACTAAAGTATATTTAAAGTCTTAAGCAATCAATAAAATGTTTATTTGTAAAAACAATTTCGTTATAGTTTTAATGGAAAATATTCGCTTTTGTTTTTTGATAAAGTCACTTTGTATGGGTGGAAGGCGTGGTTTGAACAGTTTCGGTTGAATTTCATACACAGAGTATCAAAGTAATCAAAGTTCATATGTATATATCAAAGTTTATATGCAACATTTCAAGTCCATATATTAATTTTTGCGGAATTAAGAGATGTTACCTTTTTAATAGTCACTTTGTATCGGAGGTAGACGTGTTTTTCACTCGATTTCGTTCAATTTCATACTCATAGTGCATATTAAATATTAAAGGTTGTTTGCAAAATTTCAAGTCCATATATTAATTTTTGTGGAGTTTTAAGAGGTTTTACCGTTTTGATAAAGTCACTTTGTATTTGAGGTAGGCGTGGTTTTCATCGAATTTAGTTGCATTTCATACTCAGATTGTATATTAGATATCAAAGCTATTTCTCTATACCTACCACGCCTCCTTATGGGGGTTACAAACGGAGTGACAAAATTAATATACCGCTTTTACGTTTTTCAAACGTGGGGGTATAAAAATCAGACGGGATACATTTAGGCCAAATAGCAAAGGTGTGTAAGGTCGGTCGCGCGTTGATCGTGCTTTGGTCAACTTTACGGGATAAACTGTCAAAACCCCCGACCTTATAATTTTGGAATCATAATTTCGTGTTAGCAGGTCGTGCGTCTGTCACTTAGGTGATGCTCTTCACAGTCAAACCAAAAAAACCCCACAAATCTCCAAATCACAATGTATATGGTGGAAGTACATGATGTATTTCTTTATTAATTTTAGCTATTCATATATTAATATGAGTAGTATTTATAATAATATTTATATAATGTAACGACTCCCTGTTTACCAGGGTCTATAGCTGGGACAGACAAAGCGGCTGTCCAGGGTCGTTCACAAAAATTTATAAATTTTGGACACTAAATCAATCAATCAATCTTTTAATTTTTCGTTATAATTTTCGTTAATTTAAACAATGATTGGAGATGGTATGCTTGTAAACTAATTCACAACTGAATAATTCATACATAAGTAATTAATATTAATTAATTAATGTAATAATTATTAATCAACTACTCATTAAAGGGGCAATAAGTAAAAAAATTAAGATAAGCATTTATATGGATAAGAATTCTTCAATATATAATATATTTCTTTTATTATAACTTCACCATGTCCTTGCGATACAAATCCTGGGCTATCGACTGCGAGATTCGTCGTTCCAGCGATGGTGGTGTAGCGCGAGCGTTTCTGGTGCCGTGTTCTGGTTTACCTAATAGTTAAATCATATGCCTTACAAATACCGGTGAAGATTCTTAAAGAGTCACGAACAGGGTAAAAACCACTCTAAAGTGATATAATTACAACTTAAATGTCTTATAGTTACTTTATAAAGGTCCTTAAAGAGGCACGAACAGGGTAAAAACCACGCTATCGTGATATAACTAGTAATAGTCGACGGAGTAGACAGGGTAAAAACCACGCCACTACTATAGACGTAAAAAGTAGCACTGTTAGTAAGTGGTGCTACTGATACCTTACTGACAAAGTCCTTAAAGATACACGAACAGGATAAAAACCACGCTATCGTGATATAACTTAAATTGGCACGAACAGGGTAAAAACCACGCTATCGTGATATAACTAATGATAGTCGACGGAGTAGACAGGGTTAAAACCACGCCACTACTATATACATAAAATAAATCTAAAACGGATAATTCAATATGAAATGGAAATACTAGTTAGATAGAACAGATGATAAGAGATCAAAGAATTTAAAATAAAGAACTTTCTTAAGTAAATATAATAAAATTGGTATTTACAGGGTTTTCTACTCAGTGGTGGGATTTAGGATGAGCACTGGCAGAGTAGTCTGAGTAAAAACCAAGCAACTACTTCCACTGGAGTTAGTATGTTGGAAGGGAATTCTAAAATAGGAGTGGTGGACAGAGTAAGCTGAGTAAAAACCACGCAGTTACTATGTCCGGTTAGTTATGGAATTTTTATGGTTCGATAGGTAAGATGGGTGGCAAAGATAATCTGAGTTAAAACCACGCGACTAACTCTGCCGGAAAATTATTAGATAGGAAAGATTGAAAGTTTAATTAAAGTAACTAAATAAATTAGATAGTAAGCAGATAAGATACAAGAAAATATATATAAAAAAAAGAAAATCACGCATACCACCTTAGAATACGCACGCCTCGCCACTCCGGCTCGTTGTCTCACAGGGATCCCTTAGTCCCTGGCTTCGCTGCTGACGTGGATGTTGTTGGCTGTTGTATGCGGCTGTATGCTGTCGGCGTCCCTTGATGCTGTTGCGCGCTGTCGACGTTGGTTCTTCCCTTGCTGTTGCTGCACACTCTCGATGTCTATTTTTTCGCTGCTGCGCTCTGTCGACGTCCACTATATGTTAACTTATTTTATTCACTGCTGCGCTCTGTCGATGTTCACTATATGTTTACTGATTTATTTTTACTTGACTTGCCACCACCGTGGCTCTTGACTGACTGCCTTGTTTTTCAGTCTGTACTTGAGCTTGGACCTCTCGTTTCTTGACTCGCTCTGGTTTGTTCCGTTTCCAGCTTAAGGCGGATGGGTGGCGTGATCGAACTCTCGCGTTCTCTTCTCACTCTTGCCTGTTTGTTCCGTTCCTAGTGTAAGGCATACAAGTGGCGTGATTTTCTTCTCCCTTCTCTTCTCACACTCGTCTGTCTGTTGGTATTGCATCACGCGAGTTTACCGGTTCCCTTGGAACACGCGCATACATGAAAATAAAAATAAAACTAACAGACATACTCTCGACTCGCTAGCAAAAAAATAAATGCTTTGTCGTGGTAATATAAAATTAAGTATTTTCTTAACATTTCTTACAACATTATTTCAAATGTTCAATTTTCTTTTATTTTGCAGCTATGTTCAAAAAAATACATTTAAATAAAATAAAAAAAACTATTTTCATATAATAACGTACTCTGAACTGATATACAGCAAATTAGATTCACGCTCTCAACACAAACTGCATGTGGCATTCAACCATGCAACGCGATATGTCTATGGCATTCGAAAATTCGATCACATCTCACAATACAAGAATTCTATTCTTGGCTGTGACTTAACTAGCTACCTTAATGCCAGAAATTGTATCTTTCTGCATAAACTTATTAGGTCAAAAACGCCTCTGTATCTCTTTGAAAAATTGCAGTTTTCCCAGTCAGTTCGTAGTAATACACTGATAGTTCCTACGTTTAAATTCCTAAATTCAACGAGGCTATTTTTCGTTAATGCCATTCGATTGTGGAATTCTTTACCGCACCATTTAAGATCAGTTGATGGAATTGGAAGCTTTAAGCAAGCTATATTTAGTATGTTTACTTAACTTCAAAGCCTTTGTTAGTGTAACCATTTACTTTTCTTAATTTTACTTTTCTTAATTTTATCTTTCTTAATTCTTATCTTTGTCTCCATTTTCTTTCTTCGATTCTTTTCTGTTTTTGTCATAATATTCTTTATCTTCAATTTTTACATTTTAAACACTTAAAATCTATAGCAAAATTACATACATATGCTTTCTAATATAAATTTACATAACTTAATATAAACTTCTAAATGATTCAATGTAATGTTTAAATAATCTTTCTCAAATATTATTAAATTTTTCTAAAATATGTAATATTTTATTCTAAGTTATATCTTTGTATATTAAAAGAACTTGTTCTTATTATACTAAATTATAAATTATAAAATAAATAAAAAAAAATAAATAAATAAATAAAAATATAAATTGTATACAGCGGCCGCGGTGCCCGCCGTTGGATGGCCAAGGTAAATTCCGATCTCCCGTCTCTTGGTGTTGGGCTGAAATCAAGGTGGAAGCACATTATGTAGGTCAAAATTTATGACCAAAGTTTTGGTCCTTACAATAACAAATAAACATTTGTATTATATGTTGTATCACATTAGTGAAGATTAACAAAAACAATAACAAACGAAAAAAACTAAAGCGACTGATATCTATTTATATACGTACAAATTTACATACATATAAACACAACAACAACACAAACAGGTGCAGAAAACTATTCGCTTCAAACAAAACAGCAATTATAACATAAGTAGCTACTGATGTTATGAATGATTTATCTTGTAAAAAGGTCAAAATGAAATTACATTCAATTTAAACAATTTTGATAAAATAACAAATCCCATGCAAAAACGTCTTTACTACTGCAACTCAACAATGCTCATATATTTAGCTAACTCAATGAAAATACAACCTTGCGCTATCGGCAAATGTCAAACGCACTACCAAGTAGAGCACTTCTCAACTTTTTTCAGCAGATCGCACTTTGATCGTGCTTTACCCCTTCTTACGAGATTCGACAATATTTACGATACAAAGCACTACCAAAGCTTGAGGTCGAATTATGAATTGCTTCATTACAACACGTTGTTTCTACTTTAACTGTCAAAGCGCGACTGACCTAACGCGCCTTAGCGATTGGGTATTATGATTCAAATTGATTGAACTGAACATGAGATGCCGATATTGGATATTTATTGACACATTTAACGGTAATGCACAATTCGTTAAATTATCCTTATCCATGACACTATTTAGTCAGCGATCATGCCAATGCACATCGCTGGATTAATAATTTAAGTTCTAAATATTTGTAAGTCTTAGCATAAGAACGATGTCTGTTGAACAATTAAGGTAAAAACAATAAAAGGATATTTCATTAAATAAGATTAAAATTAAACATCGAACCTCTTTTGTCATGCATAATAATAAAATCTATTGGAATAAAAACCAGAAACATAGTAAATTGTGTAAGGTCTAAATATAAATGTTATAAAAATCATAACATCAAGCCTTGGAATATACATAACTTGGAATATACATAAAGAAATGTTAAATTCTTCTGATTTATATTAAAAGAGACGAGAAAAACATTGCCCATAATTGTAAAACTATTCTGATGGCTGGGGTTGTAGGTGCGACGAATAAAACCTATTAAAATACAACTTACGATCAATAATCATTATCGATAAAAACTTATGTAAGAACTCAATTTCAAAAACAAACTCTGAAATATTTCAATTAAAAATTTTAAAAAAGATTGCGAAGAAGTATAAAAAAAAAGATAAACCTTTTGATCAAAACCGAGAATTCTTCAATGAAACGAAATGGTTCTTCATTGCAAGCACTACACATACTCCAACGCTTTCTTCAATCTTAAATCACCTACTTCTACGAATTTTCCTTTATCGCCTCAATCGTCTCAAAATGCTTTCCGCGAAGTAGTAACTTGAGTCGTGGGAAAAGCAAAAATTCACAAGAAGCCATGTTGGGTGAATATGGAGCTTACAGAACGGTATGAGCGTTTTTTTTTTGGTGAAATAGTCATTCGTGATTTACCAACCCAGACAAATTTTTTTTTGACAGTAACTCAAGCGCGGTCTGTTTGAATGAGAAATTGCAGGTATATTTTTATCAGAATGTAAAAAAGGTTGAAGAGGTTATTTAAAATCTTGAAAATCCAATAATTTGCATCTAAGGTAACGAAACCGCACAAGCAAATTAAAACTAAAATAAGAGTGTTCGACCCTTTTAAATGTGCTTCCTTAACTGTTTGCTATTCTTAATTTTATATAAATTCTTGTATCCTAAAAATTTTTAAATCATGCTCCGTGAATGCGAATGCATCATCACGACCAAATGTATTTCGAATATACAGTCACACATAAAACTATGCGTACCTCCCCTAAATATGGAATTTTAAATAAAATTTTAATTTCTAATCTAAGCAAACCACGCATTTACAAGTGCAATAACACATCTGTTCAAACAAACAAAAAATTGTCCCGTTAATTTCGCGTTTGTTTTGTACAAACAAATGAAACGCATATTGCAGAACAGATAAGTATACGTACGATGAAAACGAAATAGCGGTATTTTTTCGTATTTCACTGGATTAAAAAAAAAAATTAAATAAAACCGAATTTAATTCTGCTATGACCACAGCCCCCGCCACGACATAAAAATCGTGCTTGGTGACTTCAACGCCAAGGTGGGAAAAGAAAATATCTTTGGTCCAACAGTCGGAAAGTTCAGCCTCCACGACAATACCTCCGATAACGGAATGAGGCTGATTGACTTTGCCGCAGCGCGAAACATGGTCGTTAGTAGCACTAGATTCAAGCATCTCAATATTCATAAAGCAACTTGGATGTCTCCTGATCAAAAGACGCGCAACCAAATTGATCACGTTTTGATTGACGGAAGAGTGACAGATATCCAGAGTACACTGATGATATGGAGGGAACACTTCTCCTTAACTTAAGGTTCTGTCTAGGCTTCTGAATGGCGACGACGACAACAATCCCACCAATAGAGATGATATCCCGGAATCCCCAATTGTGGACGACAGCGTTGAAGTTCCGCTGCCCGACCATAGTGAAGTCTTGAAAGCTATAGCTCGGCTTAAAAACAACAAAGCCGCAGGAGCCGATGGCTTACCTGCTGAGCTCTTCAAGAATGGAGGCGAAGCTCTATTTAAATGCATTCATGAGCTTCTATGCAGAATATGGTCGGAAGAATGCATTCCAAACGATTGAAACCTCAGTGTGCTCTCCCTAATCCACAAGAAAGGCGATCCCACAATTTGCGCCAACTACCGTGGGATAACCCTTCTTAATATCGCATATAAGGTTCTGTCGGGCGTATTATGTAACTGAAGCCCATCCTAAACCAGCTGATTGGACCTCATTAGTGTGGCTTCAGATCTGGTAAATTCACCATAGACCAGATATTTACGCTTCGACAAATCTTGGAAAAGACCCTAGAAAACAAATAGACACACACCATCTTTTTGTCGATTACAAAGCCGCCTTCGACAGTCCAATAAGGAATTATCTATATTCCACCATGTCTGAATTTGGTATTCCTGCAAAGCTCATCCGCCTTTGCAGAATGACACTGAGCAACACCAGCAGCACAGTTAAAATCGGGAAGGACCTCACTCCTCCATTCGATACCAAACGAAGTTTCAGACATGGTGATTCCTTATCGTGCGACTCTTTCAACCTAATGATGGAGAAGATCATCCAAGCTGCTAATTTGAGACGCAGTGGCACGATATTCTACAAAAGTATTATGCTGCTGGCGTATGCTGATGATATCGATATCATTGGCCATAATACGCGCGAAGTCAGTGCAGCATTCTCCAGATTAGCGAAAGAGTCGAGTCAAATGGGTCTTGTAGTGAACGCAGATAAGACAAAATACGTAGTGTCAGCAAATAAACAGTCCCAGCGTCTTGGAAACCACGTCACTGTTGACAACATCTCCTTCGAGGTTGTTAAGGACTTCGTCTACCTGGGATCCAGCATGAACTCTTTCAACGATGTCAGTATTGAGATAAAGCGAAGGATAACTCTTGCCAACAGGTGTTACTTTGGGCTGAGTAGGCAATTGAGAAGCAGAGCCCTCTCTCGACGAACAAAACTCACGCTCTATAAGTCACTAATCATGCCCGTCCTATTATATGCAGCACAAACATGGACGTTGAGCAGTTCTGATGAAAAGACTTTGGGAGCCTTCGAGAGAAAGATCCTTCGTAAGATCTTCGGTCCAATCTGCGTCAATGGCGAGTACCGAATTCGATGCAACCACGAGCTGTATGAGCTGTACGCTGACATCGACATAGTTAAGAATATTAAAATTGAGCGGCTCCGCTGGCTAGGTCATGTTGAGCGAATGGAAAACGACGCTCCAGCGAAAAAAATATTTGATTCGGTGCCCGGTGGTGGTCATCGCAGAAGAGGACGCCCACATCTTCGTTGGAAGGATCAGGTGTTGGATAACCTGACTACACTTGGTGTTTCCAACTGGCGCCAGCAAGCGCAAAACAGAAATGGCTGGCGCAATTTCTTATACGAGGCCAAAACCGACCTTCGGTTGTAAGCGCCAGATAAGTAAGTAAGTAAGAATTTAATTCTGCTTCAGTCTTCATTTGTGTTTTGACAAAAGAAGTTCGTGGTCATCAGTAAAATAAAATATTTTTTAGTGAAAATGGGCCCAAAAACGAAGGAAGTTTGACTTGAAATACGAGAGCAAATAATTAGATTAAAAAAAATAGGGTAATTCTTTGAACTCTATCACAAAAACAATTGGTCGTGCCAAGTCAATAGTGCAAGCAATTATAAAAAACTAAGTTTTTGCAATAGTGGCGTCCGTGGCGTAGTTGGTTAAAGTGCGTGGCCGCTATGTCAACGAACTTTGGAGACCCAGGTTCGAACCCCAGCAGCGACAGAAAATTATTTGAATTAAAATAATTTTTCTGTACGGCCGCCACCTCTCTGCAGACAATGGCAAACCTCAGAGAGTAATCAAAATGCCATGTAAAGCTTCTTGAGAACGAGAACATTCCGTTTATCGCCGTTCGGAGTCGGCGTTAAGCATGTAGGTCCGGTTCTCGGTCAATTGTGTACAAACTCAATAACACGCACAACACAATTGATCATAAGAAGCTAGGTCAAAGTCCTTTCAAGGGCTGAAATGGCCAGTTATTTATTTATTTATTTATTTTTAAGTTTTTGCAATATTTTTCCGCAACTCCTTCTCATATTTGTTTGATGTTTGATGTTTGCTTGCAACGTTCAGTGGCTATCACTTTTTTTACTTTTTATTATTACACTCAAAATATTTATCCCTATTGCTTTAAACGCGTTATATAAACAATTATACAAAAGTTCGAGAATTGGATCTATATGCCGATTCTGAACATCAAGTGTTCATGTTTTAACACGTTCGCGGACGCTAAAAATTTCAGGGAGCTGCAAAAATATACAGGCAATTATATTTGAAACTAGTTGTAATATCCGAAATCTGATTAGACGTATATTATAAGAGTAGTCAAAACTTCGTATTTTAACCCTTATTTACAATGAATTTTATAGCATCCACTACGATATAGATAATATCTTTCAACTATAAATATTAAATTGTTGTTTCAAATTAAATTAATAAAAATTGGTTTTAAAATTTAAATGTTAGAGCATTCACGTCATTTTGTATCACTAAAGAACTGAATGCTATAGCATTCACGTCCGCGAACGTCTAAAGAGAGTATCTATGACTTTGATTACTCTGAGGTTTGCCATTGTCAGCAGGAGAATTACGGCCCCTGCTGGCTTGGAAAATTAATTTCTTTTAAAAAACTTTTCTGTGTCGTCTCCCGGTTCGTTAAACTGACATAAAACGGACTGCACTCTCTAATGCATTCAGTATTGGTCGCTGTAATAACTCAATCAAACCATTTGAAAATATTAGTACTTTTTTGCGTGCATCAAAAATTACCGGATCATCACTAACGTTTATATATTATAGTTTAAAAGTAATAGAAACCAGGCCAACTAAAATAAGAATACCTTTCAAAGCCATGTTGCCAAATCATGTTATTTTAATTGTTTCATTTTATTACAGTGCTATGTCAACTAAAAGTGATAATCACAAAGAACCAATGAGACAAAGATCACTATCAGCTAACGAAACTTCGAAGCCAACATTAATACTTCAAAGATATCGGACTAGGTCTGGCAATAACACACATGTGTCCTCATATAAACTGGGTAAGTTAAATAATTATGTTAAATATAAAAGCTTGATGATGAAATTAATCTTATAACATATGTTGCAGTTAGAAAGGATTTGTGTTAAAGCCTCTCCTTAGCCTAATTTAAATGACCATCTCACTCGGGAGACGTTTTTCATGTTTTTGAAAAAATATGTTATATAACATAAAGCTCTGAGTACTGTTACTCTTCTTGTCGGTACACTTTGCCTACATGAATGCGCACACCTTCTCAAAAATGTATATGGGTTTTCTCAAAACAGTGTTTTTCCTCCGATCGTTTAACGCTTTTTCGAAACCAGCTGAACTTAAAAGCTAATAGCTAAAACACAACCCAGTAGTGATTGTGGTTTCTTCGACATTGATCGGCGTTGTAAAGCTTTAAGATATGAACTGTTAGAAGGCACGATCTGAACTTTTTAATTTTTGATTATGATGAATTCGATGATGTTTTAACAAACTAATGAAAACTAAACAAAAATTAACTAATAAGCTATGTAATGTGTTGTACTGTCGATCTTAGACTGATTTTTATTATGTATCAAATGTTCGTTGAAGTAAAAGAGCAAAGGAAAAATTACATAAAGTATGTATTCAATATGTATGTTATTATTCATGTTCTTGCAGTGGGTCCCAACTAAGATCTAACATCCCGGGCCCCTTGAAATGACTTTTAAGTAGGTAATACATTTTGCTACCTTATGAACTGGACGTCGAATAATTTCCTTGAGTGTTTGTATATCGATGACTCTGACACGCGAATCTCTTCCAGGAATGTGATTGATTATGGGCCCTAGCACATACAATACAATAAACAATAAATAAATTAAATTGTTAGCGTTTCTACTGCTTCTCCGATTCGAGTTAAAATTTATAAGAGAAAGAAGTTCTGGAGAAACGAATACACCGGTTATGAGTTGGTGTAAACAGACAATATCTGCAGACTTCCTTCGCTCATTCAATTATTGCATTTTTAATAGTTTTAAACGATCCTCATAAGGAGGAAGGTTTATAATGTCAAATCCACTTAAGCCCCTTAGAGCAAACCGAACAAAACTTTTTAGGATTCTTTCTATACGATCAACATGCACACCACCAAACTTGACTTACGTATTCGAAGTGAGGACGCACAACTGCATAATACAACGTTGTAGTTGTAATCATGGTATTGAATTCTTTGGCTCAGCGTTTTATAAATCCAAGTATTGAAAATGCTTTTTTACAAATATAATCAATATAGATGTTAAACTATAGCTTAGAATCCATGTATACACCGAGATCTTCCACGACATCCACACGACTTAAGGCAGTATCTTTCATTTGAATATCGATGACTAAATTATTCCTTTTACGCGAAAAGATCATTGTTTGGCATTTATCTGTATTAAGAAACATATTATTTTTGAACACCAAACCTCAAAAGATTTCAGATCAGACTGGAGTAGGGCTGAATTATCTTGTGAGTTTATTGTTCGGTATATTTATGTGGCGTCCGTGGCGTAGTTGGTTAAAGTGCGTGGCCGCTATGTCAAAGAACTTTGGAAACCCAGGTTCGAACCCCAGCAGCGACAGAAAATTATTTGAATTAAAATAATTTTTCTGTACGGCCGCCACCTCTCTGCAGACAATGGCAAACCTCAGAGAGTAATCAAAATGCCATGTAAAGCTTCTTGAGAACGAGAACTTTCCGTTCATCGCCGTTCGGATTCGGCGTTAAGCATGTAGGTCCGGTTCTCGGTCAATTGTGTACAAACTTAATAACACGCACAACACAATTGATCATAAGAAGCTAGGTCAAAGTCCTTTCAAGGGCTGAAATGGCCAGTTATTTATTTTTTTTTTTTATTTTTATATTTATGTATCATCTGTATAAATAAGCAGATGAGAGTCTTTTATAATGTGAGTTACATCATTAATTGCTAAAATAAACAGAAGTGGACCAAGGTGGCTACCCTGAGGAACACCGTATTCCGCAATAAACTCAGAAGACAACACACCTCGGAATCGTATTTGATAAGATCGCTCTGACAAATACGATTTAATCCAGCTAAAAAAATATTGCGGAAATCCCATAGACATGAACTTAAATAAAATTAGATTGTGAGGAAGCTTATCAAATGCCTTACTAAAGTCAGTGTAGATGCAGTCGACCTGATTGCCAGATTCAATCGAATTTAAGCAAAATGTAAAATTGAGAAGACTAGACACAGTGGATCTGCCATTAACAAACCATGCTGACGAGTCGTTAAAACTTCTGCACAGTGAACCTTAACGCGATCATAAACCATTCGCTCAAAAAGTTTGTTAATCGATGAAAGTTTAGCTATAGGCCTATAATTTATAACTTCATTCCTGCAACCTTTTTTATAAATTGGACTAATAAATTAATTTTTCAAAAAAAGTGGAAAATAGTCTTCGTTAATAGATTTATTAAATAATAAAGATAGAGGTTGACACAAAACGGAACCGCATTGAGTTATCACTGCGGCAGGAACTCCATCAGGTCCAGCACCAAAATCCTCATCGATTGATCGAATGTGCTTAAGTATATCCTCTGATGTAAAGGATATAGGTCCCAAAGAGAGCCTGGGTGCGGAATTCATGTATCCAAAATAATCTTCATCAGGATCAAAAGAATCTGATCAAAATGAGTCTTTAAAAAGATTTGCAAATAAGCCACAAATTTTGACGTGATCGTCAGTAAACCCATCAGCAGTTTTGAAAGATGAATCCATCGGATTTCTTCGTTGTGTTTATGAATCCCCAAAACTTTTTTGGATCAGACAATATTCTCAGCTTAATATTGTCTAAATATTTACTATATAATGCAGCTGAGCTATTTTCAAATTCCAGAAATAGACGCTTGTAGGTTTCTAGGTGGCGTCCGTGGCGTAGTTGGTTAAAGTGCGTGGCCTCTATATCAACGAACCTGGAGACCCGGGCTCGAACCCCAGCAGCGACAGAAAATTATTTGAATTAAAATAATTTTTCTGTACGGCCGCCACCTCTGTGCAGACAATGGCAAACCTCAGAGAGTAATCAAAATGCCATGTAAAGCTTCTTTAGAACAAGAACATTCTGTTCATTGTTCGGATTCGGCGTTAAACCTGTAGGTCCGGTTCTCGGTCAATTTTGTACAAACTTAATAACACGCACAACACAATTGATCATAAGAAGCTAGGTCAAAGGCCTCTCAAGGGCTGAAATGGGCAGTTATTAATTTATTTATAAGTTTCTAGGTCATTTGAGTCTAAGCTACAGACATATTTCTTCCATGATTTAATCCTGTTGTTGCGAAGAGTTCTTAAATCCTTTGTGTATCAGGGGTACGCAGAATTTTTTGCATATTTAAGCCTATATGGAACGGACTGAGAGAACATAACAAAGAGTTCCATATAAAAAAAATGTATGGAATCATCAAGATTATTTCCATTTATGTACTCTAAAATAACATTAAATAACATGTTGTAAAGTAAATGATTCAACCTCAAAAAGTCAACTTTTTTAAAATGTAATTTATAAACTTTATCTTTCGAATTCAAATTAACTATACTCTCTCTGTCCGATTTATACCAAATGTTCAATTGTGGATGGTAGTGTTGGAGAACTATCGATAGTCGACACCATCGATAGTCTACGATTATTTATTCCTTCACCATCGATAGTCTCGATAGTATCACAAAAACTATCGATACTATCGAATAAAATGTATTCAGAAATAAAGGATAAGATTATTTTAAACATGCGCAACTTTTTTTAATCAACAATTAAAATTATTTTGAAGCAAAAACTATGTAATTGCAAACTGATAAAAATAATGATAAAAAGGTATATATATATAAGAAAAATAGACATTAAAATTAAATGAATTTTTCTGAAACAACTATTTTGAAATGCCATTTAAGCCTATTAATTACGCTTTAAAAACAAAATAAGTAAATTCTTTTTGTAAATGGCTTAAAACTCTTTCTCTGTGAATATTTTTTCACTAAAAGGTGTTTTTATTTAAAATGTTAACATATCCACTGTTGTCTTTAAGTAGATAACGTTGTTTTATAATAGTGCGTCCCGTTTTACTTAAACCCCGCTTGGAGTCAACCGGGTTACCGGAATAAGCAAATATTAGAAAATTTGTGTATTTCGGCTGTGTATACCGGTGTTGAAAAGAGGCATGTCCATTTCATTAATCTGTGAAAAGCGTGAATATTATCTATCATTCAATGTTTGTAATTCTGCCGTTTCTTACCTTCCAAAATAGTAAGGGACCGGTATCGAATAGTGCTTTTGGCCTTTCAAAATTAATTTTTTCGAGATACATGGCATTATTATTAGATTGTTATTTACACGGCTTTATACGAAATCAAAGAAAGATGCTTCATTACATTGTCCAAAATTTCTTTTTTTTTATATATAAATGACCCACCTTTCATTTGACCTTTCTAAGACACTAGAAAATTGTAAGGTTCATATATATGCTGATGATGTTCAGTTATATGTTAACTGTAAACGTGATCATCTTAACAACTGTGTATCCCATCTGAATAGTGTTCTTGAAAATATTGGTAATTGGGCACTAGAGTGTCCCTTATTTTGCGATTTTTGGAAATGTCAAGGGGCTGAAAGGTTTTTTTATGCGTTTTTATATTCTAAGAACGAAACTAAAAAAAATTTTTTTTACGACAACGTTTACCCGTGCCAATCGGGCCCGAAAGTTTCGAAAAAATGCCCATATTAGACCATATTTGCACAAATTAAAAAAAAAATCTTTTCTCTGCTTTTTATAAAGGTTTTACATTTTTTGGAACACATACATAAGAAATATGATATCTACAAAGTTTTTTTATGGTGGGCGTGGTTACCGCCCCTGCTGCGTCAAAATTTCTCCCGCAGCCTTTTCCCACTTTTTCATGAAATTAGTGCAATTTAGGTATTAATATCAACAATAAATAAATACATTTTTATTATGCTAAAAGTATGATTACATTTCATTAAATTCACATTATGTACTTACAAAAATTAACAATAAATTAAAAAACTAGTATTTTAACCTGCGGCGGGCGCGCAACAAGCTAATACCTACAAGCAGTCTTATTGCGGCTTTTCAACCGAAATCATAGTTTTTTTTTATAAATAAAAAATATCAAAAACCAAAAATGTATGCCCCTGGAGGGTTAAATTATAATAAGAAATACAAATTAATTAAAAAAGACAGAGCCTTATTTGGAGCTTTTATGCTATTCATTATTATCGGAATCCGTCAAGTCTGTATTTTTGTAGTTCTACTATACATCAAAGTCTGGTTTGTAGCTACTAATAGCATAAAACCTCCAAATCAGGATCTGTCTTTTTTAAAAGATTTGGTCGCATACAAGACAATTAACAAAAAATATTCATTGCTGCAAGTCAAAAATTTGGTCGGCATCTTTGGTACCTTGGCGAAGAACTTGTAGCACTCGCTTTTTTCGATGATGCAGTTTCTATTGAGAGAAAACGCAGTATGGTGACAGCATTGCAAGCTCAGAAGTTTCCATGTAATCATCCGATCGCAAACCCAAATTCTTTAAATGAATGGACAAAAAATATTTAGGTTGTTTTGCATCTTGTCGAACAACAAATCTATTTCGTAGGTTTAGTTTGACATGCAATTTTTTAAAATATGATTCTGACGAATGGGAAAAAGATGAAGAATACCAGAGAGTAAAAAATTATTTTAAAGATCTTTGTATTGTAAATGATGTTGCGGAGCGTGGGGTACAACTTGCTCAAGAATTTCTCGAGCTTACAAAATCAGAAGCGCAGCTTCAAAACCTACTTATTGTGGCCCAAAATACTCGAAAAATATACTCGAACTGTCAAAAAAAAAAAAAAAAACAATACATGCTCTTAAAAAAATTTATAATTAATTTGTATTTCTTATTATAATTTAACCCTCCAGGGACATACATTTTTGGTTTTTGATATTTTTTATTTATAAAAAAAAACTATGATTCCGGTTGAAAAGCCGCAATAAGACTGCTTGTAGGTATTAGCTTGTTGCGCGCCCGCCGCAGGTTAAAATACTAGTTTTTTAATTTATTGTTAATTTTTGTAAGTACATAATGTGAATTTAATGAAATGTAATCATACTTTAAGCATAATAAAAATGTATTTATTTATTGTTGATATTAATACCTAAATTGCACTAATTTCATGAAAAAGTGGAAAAAGGCTGCGGGAGAAATTTCGGCGCAGCAGGGGTGGTAACCACGCCCACCATAAAAAAACTTTGTAGATATCATATTTCTTATGATGTGTTCCAAAAAATGTAAAACCTTTATAAAAAGCAGAGAAAAGATTTTTTTTAATTTGTGCAAATATGGTCTAATATGGGTATTTTTTCGAAACTTTCGGGCCCGATTGGCACGGGTAAACGTTGTCGTAAAAAAAAATTTTTTTTAGTTTCGTTCTTAGAATATAAAAACGCATAAAAAACCTTTCAGCCCCTTGACATTTCCAAAAATCGCAAAATAAGGGACACTCTATTGGGCACTCAAGAATGGTTTTAGCCTTAATCCTAAAAAGTCTAATGGCATCATTTTATAAATCACCGTGATGAAACGCAACGCTAACGCGGCGCATCACTTGGATTAAAAATTTGCATTTTATTAATCACTGCGTTATCCCGTTAGCTATGTTACGTT
This sequence comes from Pherbina coryleti, assembly GCA_943735915.1. Taxonomy (NCBI): domain Eukaryota; kingdom Metazoa; phylum Arthropoda; class Insecta; order Diptera; family Sciomyzidae; genus Pherbina; species Pherbina coryleti. Next base: position 108,652,696 of record OX030948.1, on the reverse strand, counting down.
ACCACGGTGAACTGTCAGTCAACAACAGTTTAGGGTTGTCACATGTAAAATAAAACTAGCATCATTATTGCAAATATTTGAAATATTTAAGATTCACCAAATTCTGACTTGTTGGCAACCATATCAGCTGTTCTTTTCAGCCATCATTAAATTGAAATTGCAATATAAACGCCAAACACTGGCGTACACATTTGCTACCTGCGGTAGTTTTTTATTTCTTTTAGCAACATTTCGAACTGTTGGTTCGTTGTTGCTGTCTTTAACCTATATTCAAACGATATATGTGACCCGGTCTACGAAAAGGGACCTTCGGTGTAAAAACAAGTTTTCGAGAAAACAGCTGTGATACTAAGTAATATCGAATCTGGAATAAGGTATAATGCAGAATTGCAAAGTGTTTACTCAAACTTCTTTACGAGTTGGAAACTTCTGCTTTGCGCCATTAGAAAGAGCACACATTAGTCTATCCGAATCGCCAAAAAAGTGAAAAATGATATTTTCACACCGAAGGTCCCTTTTCGTAGACCGGGTCACATATGTAAACATTTAAGAATATATGAGTGAAACAAACAGTTATTACCCTTTCAATGCCAACTTATTCGTTCTAACGGCAGCTCAAGAGCAAGTGATGAAAGTGACAGTTCAAGTGAACGAATTTTAAGTGCAGCGTTTTATAAAATGCGAACTTTGTACTGTTTTCACTACGCTATCGCGTTACTCAACGCTGAAGATCACGGCGAGCAGTGTTGCGTTTTATAAATTGCGAATTTCAACAACGCAGCGTGAAGTGATGTGCAGGGATTTATAAAATGATGCTATAAATGTCTAGCGATTACTAGGAAAGTTATTGATATTTCCACTGTAACTCCTCTTATACTAAATGGTAGTAATATCGAATTCGTAGACTCTGCAAAAAATCTGGGGGTGACATTCAACAGAACGCTTACTTGGAATAACCACATAAGTAATGTAGTCGGTAAGGTCTACGGCATGCTTCGTGTTTTATGGACGACGCAGTATTTTACACCTCTTCATATAAGAATGCTACTTGCTAAAACATATCTCATACCAACAATGCTATACGGATGTGAAATTTTTGCTAACAGTGATAGCCTAAGTAAAAACAAATTAAACGTTCTTTTTAACAATATTGCTCACTACGTATTTGGACTAAAAAGAAGAGACCATGTTTCTCAGTATGCTAAACGAATCCATGGCTTAACCTTTGAAAATTTGTTGAACTATCGTACGCTTCTATTATTGCATAAGATTATTTGTAATGCAAAACCCTGTTACTTGTTTTTGAGATTGAATTTTTCTCGATCCAGCCGAACAAATAAAATTAATTGCTTACGTTTCTCTTGCTTGACGTCCGAAAGGCAGTTCTTCATTCATTCTGTACGTCTTTGGAACGTGCTTCCTAATAGTTTAAGATCGTGCAATAACGCTGTGCAATTAAAAAAAAAATTAGCTTTACATTTTTCTTCGCTGTAGGTATTATATAATAGTTGAATATGTTAGAGAATAAAATAATTTAAAGTTTGCTAATAGACTTAATGTTAACTGTAAATTCGTAATGTAATACTTAATGTTTTATATTTGTACCTAACTTGGGCTTAAAAGTGTTTTGTTGATATTTTTTGGATATGTTCCTTTTATTATCACTTATTCTAAGCTGAATCATAAATATAAGTATATTTAAGCTCTATACATAAGATAATCGATGTTTATACTTACACACTACCAGTACTGTTATTTAAGTTTTAAACTTTGTTGTGCTGGTTTTCGAAATAATTAAATTAAAAAAAAAATAAATTAAAAAGAAAAAAATAATTTTCTGTACGGCCGCCACCTCTCTGCAGACAATGGCAAACCTCAGAGAGTATTCCAAATGCCATGTAAAGCTTCTTGAGAACGAGAACATTCTGTTCATCGCCGTTCGGAGTCGGCGTTAAACATGTAGGTCCAGTTCTTGGTCAATTGTGTACAAACTTAATAACACGCACAACACAATTGATCATAAGAAGCTAGGTCAAAGTCCTTTCAAGGGCTGAAATGGCCAGTTATTTATTTTTTTTTTTTTTAATGAATTTAATACATATGTGATAAAAATATACAAATTTATAAATATGTTAATTAGTGCTTTTAATAATTTATACTAGTATAATATTTATATGCTCGAAAGTATTGTTCTCAGAGAAAAATTGAATAAAAAACTCATTAAATTAAAAATGTTCGTCTTTTTTATCGTAAAAAGCGATTATTACACCGGTCGGTGTTAAAAAAAAATAATAATTATGCTCGTTCTAAATAAACATATAATAGGGGTAAAAAATAAACATCCTATCTGATATTTACTTTTTTACACCGATCGGTGTGAAAAAAATATGCCCTTTCGGATATAAAATTATAGCACTTTAAAACGATGTTTTTTAACACCGAACGGTGTAGGACTCCCTGGAACACCGATCGGTGTAAAAATTCTATAAAAATTTTTTGGTGTGTAGGTTTTGCACGCTTGAAATGAAGTTTAACTACAAGTTCTCGTTTAGAATCCATGCTTCTAAAAGTTATCGCACTGAATGAATTAATTTACTATCTAGTGTAATAATAACGGTATTGATACAACAAATTAAACAAAAACAATAGGAAGTGGCTATTCTTGCTGCGATCAGTACAGCAGCGTTTTGAAAAACGGTAACAGTTCTTCGTCGCCACGCTCAGTGTTGCCAGATTGTTTTTTAAAAAAACTGCTAAATCCGAAGAAAAAAACTGCATTTTAAACACAAAAACTGCCATTCGAATAAACGATTTGTTAAGCATTCTCTTTCATTTTTTATTAAAAACAGAAATAAAACAAATTCATTTGTATATAAAATTGTTGTTGTATTTAATCTATAAAAAAAACTTCTAGTATTTTATTCACATTTCAGATCATTTTAACATAAGTAATTCAGGTATTTTTAATGTTTGTTTTTTTACATATATTATTATTTGCATTAGTTATACACAGGGACAGAAAATAACGATTATTTCCAAAAACTAAATAGCAAAAATTCAACATGTTCCAAATGTCGAAGCACATTTTGGATAACTTCAATTTCTAATTATCTATCGAAATAAGAAATGACTTTTATTTTTGAGTTTTACCAATAAAAATTTAATTTAATTATTATTAATTGATTTTTATTTTATTCATCAAAAAGAAAAGTTATTTTTTGATTTTTATTTTTTCCTTCAAGAATAAGAGTTATTTTTTGATTTTTATTTTTGAGCTCAAGAATAAAAATTGTTTTTCAATTTTTATTTTTTCGCTCTGAAATAAAGTTAATTCTCAATTTTTATTTTTTAGACTTAAAAGTAAAAATTATTTGTCCAGTTTCATTTTTTGTAGGTAGGGAATAAATACATAAATATCATAAAATTTGTATGAAAGCCCCCATAAAGAGTCGTCGGAAGGAATAGGTCCTCAAGGAAAAAAATTTCCTTTTGAAAAAGTAATGGGGGTCAGTAACCCTCTCCGGCTCTTCTCTAAAGCCCCCCTGTTCAGGTGAAGGAATAAATACAAAAAATCGTGTAAGGCAGTTCCGGAGAGGGGTAATATGTATGACCGTCCCCCAATAATTTTGCAAAAAAAAAACATTTTTCCGTTAGACACCTATTCCCTCCGAGCACTCCTTATGGGGGGCTCCCATACAAATTTTATGATTTTGGGTTATTTATTCCCTACACCAGAATAGGGGGGGGGCTTTAATGGAGGGCCGGAGAGGGTTTATATGTACAACCGACTCCCATTACTTTTGCAAAAGGAAAATTTTTCCCTAACTGACCTATTCCCTCCGACCACTCTTTATGGGGCTCTCAGACAAATTTTATGATTTTTATATATTTATTCCCTACCTACAAAAAATAAAACTGAATAAATGATTTTTATTTTTGAGTGTAAAAAATTAAAATGGAGAAATAACTTTTATTTCTAAGCGAAAAAATAAGAATTGAAAAACAATTTTTATTCTTGAGCGAAAAAATAAAAAAATAACTCTTATTCTTGAGGGAAAAAATAAAAATAAAAAAATAACTGATATTATTCAACAGAAAAATAAAAATCAAAAAATAACTCTTATTCTTGAACAGAAAAATAAAAATCAAAAAATAACTCTTATTTTTGATGAATAAAATAAAAATCGTAAGATAATTTTTATTGTTGAGCAGTAAAATAAAAATCTAAAAATAATAATTAAATCTTAATTTTTTGGATATCGCTTATAACAATTACGATCCCTGGTTATACATATCACTATTAAATTTTTGTGTCATAGTTTTTGATTAGTCAAAGCTTGAACAATTATAATTGTTTTTTTTTTTTCTGAGAAGGTTAGAATTTTTAGTTATCTAAGGGACTCATCTTGCCGCTTTTGCCAATCCAACCTTTCAAGGACTTATTTTCCCCCTCGGATCTACAAGGCTTACAGCTTTGTGGTTTGTAAAGAAAACACGCAAATTCGCGCAAACAGAGAAGTGAGGTTGGTTTATGTTCAATGTTCAATGCGTGAAGTTGGCTGAAGCTGCCGCTGAAGTTTAAAGCAGCTCTGCTTTAAAAAGTAATTGAACCATAATGATGTTTTGGTATAGAAAATTTCTGAAAACTACATAAGATTTTATATTTTCATAAAAACTGCATTTTACCCTGAAAAACTGCATTAATAATGGAAAAACTGTATTTTTTTTTAAAAAACTGCCAACCTGCTCAGAGTTAAAAAAACTGCCATTTGCAGGCAAAACTGCCATTCTGGCAACACTGGCCACGCTGTATAACTTTAACGCATATTATTTCTATGTTAGATGAGCAGGGAATATCAACAAGGGAACTCACAAAACACTTCCGTACAGCTAAAGGGACACCACCACCGATAGAAGAATTATTGTCAGTGCATCTGTCTCTTCTAAGTACTTGAAAACTATTGTCAAACAATTCCTAGTCAATAATGCTTCCATTCATCCACGTTTCTGTTAACACAATAATATCCTCAGAGAAATTCTGCGCCAACAAAAATATGTTCTGCGTCTTTGAACGCAATCCCCTTACATTTTGATAGTAAACGGATAGCCTATTTAGTTTTTTGGGTTTGACGGGCGGCTGCGGTCGTCCTACGAGCTTTGTTTTAGGCTTAAATTCACTAACGAGAATATTGTGGGCCCACGTTCTAGAGTTTAATACAGTTCCAAAGTCTTCAGCTGTAACTGAAAGAATAAAAGAGGCGTAGGAAGGCTTATTACCTATTTTCTTACATGAGCAGAATGAATTTGAAGCAACAAACGTCACAATATTTTCAGATGATGTGTCGGCCTGTAGACGTGAAAAAAAAAATGTTTTTGGTCCTCGACACTGCCTTTAAATTCAATAGACTATTAGGCGCAGTTGAAATTGCATTTGAGCTACTACACAATGGAGGAATAGTTTTTCATCTGTACCTTAGAATTATTTGGGTCTTCTCCTAATGAAACCGGCAATGTTCCAGAAAAAGCATTCGCGGATGAGAGAAGCGCAATATTTTCCGGTGTAGAAGTTTCACTAGTGATACTGTCATTAGGTGCGGCACTAACTTCGCTAAAAAATGACAAAATATTTCTAAAATCATTATTCAGCAAGTTAAGACTTTCTCCAAAAGTTTTAATTTTTAAAAATTCCTCATCAGGAGAAAGGGCTCTTCACGAAGGATAGTTCCAGCGAAGCCCAGAACGAACAGACAATAAACTGTCAGCACACGACCTTGAAATGCCAACACAAGAAGCATGGAACATTTGCGCCCGTTCAAAGAACAAGCAGCAATATTGTCAACGGAAAAATAATCCATTGAAAAAATAAATTTCAAATTTCTGAACAAATGTTTTTAAATTCAAAAAGTGCTTCTTAGTTTGACTCAGAATGTGGTTCTCAGTTTAACTCAAAAGACTGCAATGAACGAAGACAGTTACAAGCAACAACAACAATTGAAAACGTTCACTACGCTTGAGAAAAACTACACTGCCCAAAGAGGAATTAAAAAAACAAGACAGACAAGCAAGCACTACTTTGTTTTTTTTGTTTTAACAATTTTTACAACAAGCACAAGATTTAACATAAATACTAAACAAATAAATGAAAACTTATTTAAAATGCACAAATTCGCTGAAAACAGTTATAATACTTAGCACATATCTAGATTAGGTTGATAATAATTTTTATAAACAATTATTAAAAAACACTAAACACTTCACAGCAATACAATAAACAACACCGACACCGGGAATAAGACGAGGTCAACTGAAATGCCAGTGTTGCCAGATAGGTTGAGCTTCTTTCCCCTAAATCTGGAAAAATTTGCTGAATTTTACCCCAAAAATAAAAAAAACCCCTACATTTTTTTTGATTTAATTTATTGAATACTTGTTTAATTGATGTAAATAAATGCAATATCGAAATAAATTTTTGGACTAAAAAAATCACATTCATTTTTTTGTACATAGTAATTGATTGAGGAACTTATAAACACAAACTCAAGTAATAAAAATGTAATTTCTTTGAGATCCCTTCAATATAATAGCTATAATCGCCATAACAGACTGACAGACAGACAATCGCACAGACGGAAACATGGCAAAAGGCGGAAGAAAACAAAAATATATCTTACTAATTTTAAGTACCTTTGTTAATTTACACAAACACATCTTTCACAACCATCTTTTAGTTCTTTAACAGAGTTTGTCTTTAAAATTAGTGCGTTTTGAGGAAAACTTGTTTTTTAACCTTTTTTTTAAATGAAGTGTTTTATTTTATACGCATCTTTGCGCAGCCAGTTTTTTAAGAAACGTAAGGCAGATGTACTATATTTTATGAAAGTGTAATTCTTCGATTGTAATTAGTTTGAACTATTTAGATTTTTTCTATTAATTTTTAGTAAAATAAAAACTGCTTAATAAATTTACAGACATACTTCCACGTTTTTTCTAATTTTTGTTTCTTAACATTTTTTTTTTGTTTGTTACAAATTCAATAGTATTTAAGTCATTAAAAAATACAAAAAAAAAAAACAAATTTAAATATGCTTTCTCGTCGTCAGAATTTAAAACAGCCTCACGTTTCACACATATTGTGGTGCTATTTCGCTCATTAGACAGACAATCAGCTGCGAATCCCCAACTCACACGGTGATTGGCAATCAAACAATCTAATCGTTTTGTTGTTGCTTTCAATGTGAAACTATCAAAAGCTCTGAGAGCCGAAGCGGATGAACATAGATTGCAGCAATCTAAATTTGTTCATTTTGAGATTGCTGTACATGTCGGCAATCAGGAATCTGAATAGTGTTGCTAGGTTACGAAATAAAATGTTCAAATAAATGCAAAATTATGATTGGCGTGTCGTGTGAGCTACCAACAATCAGCATGTGAAAGAGAGTAAGAAGCAGGGGCGCCGGAAGTGGTGGGCAGGGGGGGGGGCAGTCTCCCCCTCGTTACAAACTCTCACAATAATTTTTTAAATACAAACGTTTTTATACAATAGATTAAATTTTTTAATTCTAAGTTTAATTTAATTTTAACTACAATACAACTTTTAATTTCTCCTCAGATCGAATTTTTGTAATCAGCGGTGAAGCATTAAGCTCTAAAATCACAATTTTAAGAAAATCTCATTCGATATAAGAATTGTTAAACGAAGTTGTTAAATTTATTGCTTTGATAATGATGTACCAGCATCTGCAGCTAGTTCTGAACGTTCTTTTAGTGCCCTTCGCCGCCTTAAAACATATCTTCGATCAACATGCGGCACTTCTTCATATCTACAAGGAAAAAACGGAAGAATTAAGCTTATTAGACATTATGCGAGAATTTATTTCTTGAAAAAATAAAGTGGTATATCTATATTGGCAGCAACCTACATTTTCTATGAATTTCAACTACGAAATCAAAGAGAGACAGCCCACATGAGATTTTTTTGTTTGTATTAGTATATTTGAATATTTGAAAATTACTACACACAAAAAAATGTCAAATCGTCCCAGAGGCGGTTCCCAGCAATAAATTTCAATGCGCATTACTTGTATGCACATAAAGAGCGCTTCATTCTCCTTGTAAATAGTTCTGTGTGTGTAACGCTATGTTTGTAGAATTTTCTGTAACGACAACGTAGCACTTGAAAAAAGTATTAGAGTTTAATGTCAAAAAAATGAATTTCAAAAATGGAAAAAATCATCAAAACGTCCCACGTAAATTAATTGAATACTTTAAGTCAGGCTTTCCATTCGATAATTTAATATTTTAAGTTGAAATGAAAAGTATGTTAGATACATGTTACATATAAGCTTTGTAAACTATGTTATTAAAACTTCTGTTTTTCTTACTTTGAATAAATAAAATGCATAAAAATCCATAAATTTGTATATTAACAACAATGAGAAGAAAGCGCACGGTTCTCGACACATTTTTAAATCAAATAAAAGGAGAAAAAGCGCTCGGCTCGCGCTACGATTTCATATTTGCTACAGCGAAAGCCGAGCGCATGCATATAATGACATGCCTATGTTAAAAAATGCGCTATACGCAAGAAGAATAGAGCGCTCAACTGTTTTTTTGAAGCGCTTCAGATGCGCTCATGGAGCGCTCAGCTCCCTGCTGGGTTGTTATGAAAAATGTTTGCACCAAATTTAAAACAAAAAAAATCATATTTGTTCTGCATAACTCACAGGTACGCACCATCAGAAAACAATTATAATAACAACGCGTGAAACATGATTAAATTTCAACAAGAGATATTGAAGCTAGCAAGATTTTATCCATTAAAATTCGAACAACAAAACTTTCAACTGATATTTTTGACAATGGAAGCACCGCTCCTGAGTTTTTTTATTTTTAAATTTAATTTCGGGTACATTCGTTCATATATTTTCTCGCTCATATTACAATAGCTGCGTTCGATTCGCCAGCCTATACTCAATTCATGTCGATTATTTCCAAATTTGTATGTGAAAACAACAACAAAGTCTACAGCTAGTTGAGTATAGAGTAGGTCAATTATCAGTTGAGTTGAGTAAAGTTGCGTTGCCAAGTTCTTATTTTTTAGTTGGTTTGTGTACGGAATAAGTAAAATGTAAAAGATTCTGTCAAAATGTGATGTGAGTACAAAAACAAAATTATTTTCCTTTAAGGGGGGAGATACGAATTTTTCTTTAAAACAAGTCTTAAGTCATTTATATTGGTTTGAAATTGCATAGTGACCTAAAGACACAACTGCTTGTAGTGACCATATTCGCACAAATCCTTTGCATGAAATCTTCGAAGTTTTTACTGCACTATTAGAATTTTTAATTTGTTCTGTATGCAAGCACAAAATTAGTTTTGGTGAGTCAGGATCGAGAGGCTTGGGTTTCAAAACTTCAGCTAACTTTGCTGCTGGAATATTTAGTGAAGGCTACACCTTCATTCTGAAGCTTTTGAATGAACTGGGTATTATTGGCACCTATTGCAAAGTTTTCGCCGAAAATACCGATAAGGCACGTGTAGCGAAGCAGAACCGAACTCTTTCTGCTTCGCTCTCTCCAAGACAAAAGCAGCTCGTACAGCTCGGATGTACCTTCCGGAAGGATGTACCTAGAAGTTGGAAGATATCGTGTGAATAAATAATTTTTTTTGAGTCAAAACTGTTGAAAAAATAGTCAAATCTGGACCTTCGATTAAACAGCCGATATAAATTTTAATATTTAACTTTTTTTATTATATTACAAGTTTATCCTTCCCTTCAAAATATCAGTACTCGAAGAAAAAACCTCTTTTGTTTCATATAAGTGTGAAAATTTTGACGGCTACAGAAGATTCTCTGCAGACCCACCATTTACTAAAAATATAGGAAAATATAAAAGTTATCCAATTATGTTATCAACGTAAAAAAAATGATTAAACAAAACTAATTCCACCCTGTCTAGGGGTATCTCCCCCCTTAAACAGTTTCTTCGTTTTCAATTTAATTCATTGACAGAAACTTGTGGTCTGTCAAAACAAAAGTGTTGCCAGCCTTTCAATAAGTAACATCTAAGTAAGTAGCCGTTTTTTTCGTAATTGAGTTGAGCACTGGCGAATCGAACACAGCCAATATACAGTGGGTCAATAAAGAAGTCGGACAAACAGGTAACCAAACATTACGTATGAATGAAAATTTGAAGGAAACAAAATATTGCTTTGGTTTATTTTTTATTTATTATGTATTTATATATACTATTAAAAACAATAACAACATAATTTAAATTAGCTTCATTTTATAAAAAAAAAATAAAAATATAATTCGTGAACAAAATTAACATCAAAAAAGAACTCGGACATGTGGCAACGCTGTTTGCTACTAAACATTTTGAAAAAGGGGAATCACAGTTTTTGCTTTGTTTGTAGTAGATGCAATAAACTAAAGCAGTTTTTGTGTATTTTGAAGCTTCGGAGCAAACAATTTCCCAAAATAAAAGTGAAAATGGGTAGACAAAATAGACAAAGCTCAATCGAAGTTCGAGAACTTATTATACGGCACTATGAAGAAGGAAAAACGGTTCGCAGATCAGTGAAATAGTTGACAGGCCCCGTTCTACAGTTCACGACGTTATAAAACGTTTTAAAATTAATAAATCAGTGGAAAATAAGACAAAATCTGGAAGGCCTAAATTGTTCTCGAGTCATGATGAACGCTGGATAGTAAGCCAAATAAAAAAAACAACCTATCCTCAGTGCACCAAAGCTAACAACGGAGGTGGCAAAACATCTTAACATCACCTGCTGCCCAGAAACTGTAAGGTTAGTACTGCGGAAAAAAATTTTCATGGAAGGGTTGCAAGGAAAAAACCCTTCGTAAGTAAAATCAATAGAAAAAAAAAAGAATTAATTTTGCAAAAAGCCATGAAAACAAAAATTTTGAGTACTGGAGTCATGTTTTATTCTCTGATGAGAGTAAATTCAACATTTTCAGATCAGATGGGCAATCATATGTATGGAGGAAGCCAAACGAAGAGCTGAAGGAGAAAAATTTACTCCCAACTGTTAAACACGGAGGTGGTTCCGTAATGGTCTGGGGCTGTATGTCTGCAGCTGGGCCCGGAAATTTGTGTTTTGTTGAAGGCAATATGGATCAAAAGCAATACCTAGCCATTTTAAAGGAAAACTTGGTTAATAGTGCTGAAAAATTGGGGATAAAAAATAGTTTTCACTTCTACCAAGATAACGACCCCAAACACAAGGCGCAAAATGTGCGTTTGTGGTTATTGTATAACTGTCCAAAAGTACTGGAAACTCCTCCACAATCACCTGACATTAATGTCATTGAACATTTATGGGCCCACTTGGAAATTCAATTAAAAAATCACTCCATTAAAAACAAAAAGGACTTGGAAAATGCTTTAATGGAAGAATGGGCTAAAATAGATCCCTCCGTCTGCAGAAAATTGGTAGAGTCAATGCCAAAGCGGCTAAAAGCTGTTAAAAAAGGCAAAGGCTTGCCAACAAAATACTAAATAAAAGTTTTTTTTTTTAATTTTATTTATACTTAAAATTTAGTATGAATGTCCGAGTTCTTTTTTGACATGAATTTTGTTCACGAATTATATTTTTATTTTTTTTTTATAAAATGAAGCTAATTTAAATTATGTTGTTATTGTTTTTAATAGTATATATAAATACATACTAAATAAAAAATAAACCAAAGCAATATTTTGTTTCCTTCAAATTTTCTTTCATACTTAATGTTTGGTTACCTGTTTGTCCGACTTCTTTATTGACCCACTGTATCTGTACTCTAATGTTGGCGAATGTACCTTGAGTGTACTGCCAATATAGAAGTATTAAATATATGTTTCATATTGAATTTAAATGTTTTGTTTGTTTTAACATGCTTTTATCGAACTTATTTTTACATCAATCTTTTCCTAGTATTTTATTTATATGTTTTTTTCGTCTTTAATGTAATAAAAAATGTTCTGCCCCCCCCAGTTGTACTGCCCACCCAGTTGAAACGAGCTTCCGGCGCCTTTGGTAAGACGAGTTCATTGATTGCCAATCAAGCAATCCCGTGTGAGTTGGCCAGAAGCAGCATTGTTTCGATGGTACGCAATAGTTTTGAATAAATCTTGTAAGAGCTAAAACAAAATGAAAAATAGAACACAAAAGGGTGCATCAAATGTAAAAAAGTACAGTTCATAGTTGATGTTGTCAGTTTTTTTAGAAACCACTAAAAATTCTCAAAAAACATTAACAGAAAATTAAAATCCCCTAAAGTTTTCCCCTAAAGATTTTTTACCCCTAAATTTTCTACTAAACCGAAAAAACCCCCTAAATCTAGGGGAATATCCCCTAATCTGGGAACACTGTGAAATGCCTTTGTGGTGTTAGACCATTGTTGTTGTTATTTTGGTCTATATCGAACGCAATGTAGTCACGATCTCACAACACATCGTGCAACGTCCCTTGCATTGATGTCCCAAAAGTTAAGACGCATGAGCACCAAATGCAAATGTCGCACGTACCTTTCAACAAAGTAACATTTTCGTGGTAGGAGAATCTGATGTTTCTGCCCGTCCAGTATAACTGCAAGCCGCGCACCGACCTTCAAAAAATTGAATCCACAAGTGGTTTGATTGAAGGGATTAAGAAATTTAAGCGGTCCGTTTATTGGCTTATTTAGATTTAGTAAAAGAATTTCCTCATTGAAGTGTTGGTGTTGCAAATTCTATACTATGCAATACAAGGCGTATTGTAGCTCTTGCGGTGACGGACTATTTGTGTCGAAATTGCTGCTGACGGATTTGTTGAGTATTCGATTAAAATGCAGCATCCAAGCGATAACACGCTAGCAAAAGATATGAGAACTGTACTGGTCGATCACCTTCAAAATACAATTATCATTAGTGGTTACCAGAGTTATACAGCCTTATGCTACAATTTCTTGTACACTCAGTTAATACTTGGTTTTTGTATGATTCAATCTTATTGATACCATGCAACGCATTCAACGCTATCGGATTCTCTTCCAACGGCAATGATTTTCCAGTGGCCGATCAAACCAATGTCAAAGACTATGCGATATGTGCTTCGATTTCAGTGGTACATACAGATGTTTGTATAAAATAAGTATGAGTATGCAGTGCAACGCATGAGCAGCAATAAGTATGCGCTTTTTTGAGTAATTAACTCGTATACCAACGCATGTTGATTTTAACTTTAACTAAGCAGTGATACGAATGAACGCTCACGAACAATGAAATTAACGCAAAAACTGCAAATTGACTGCGTTTTAAAGTAAATTTTGCATTATATCCGCTGATTTCATTGTTCGTGAGTTTAACATTCGTATTACTGCAACAAAAGCGTAAGTTTTGTATGCATAATATATGTTCGGTAATAACTTTATGTTCAGGGTGTTGTTTTTTAAATTTGGTAAACAAATTTTTTCTGTGTAAAAGAATTTGATGAGAATTTGCGAAAATCTAGACCAGTACTTGATCTAACAGACCAAGATTAACTTTAAAAAACACTTAACACATTTTTTTACGATACATGGGTTGAAACAGAACAAGTTACAGTAAACAGTACAAAAGTTGAAGATACGAACTTTCTCGATTTCTTCAAAAAATCTAGGAAAAATCCGCAAAGTTGCGCAGGTTTTCCTCAAAGAAAACATTCTTATAAAGAAAATTTTGGGTCATTTTATTTTTTATAAAAAGTAGGTGTAGGTGGGCATACATTCGGCAGCAAGTAGTGGTCTTTCCAAAAATGTAAAAATTTCCAAAGTAAAAGCCATAAAAAAATAGAATTATAATTAATTGATGAATATATAAATATATATAAATAAACTGCCCATTTCAGCCCTTGAAAGGACTTTGACCGAACCTCTTGTGATCAAATTATATTGTGCGTGTTATTAAATGTTTGAACACAATTGATCGAGATCTGGACCTACAAGTTTTATTCCGACTCCGAACGGCTTATGTGCATGTTCTTTAGAAGCTTTACATGGCTTTATTTACTCTGAGGTTTGCCATTCTATGCAGTGAGGTGGCGGCCGAACAAGGGGTGGGGGGGTCTTTAACCAACAATTTTAATGAAATCAATTATGGAAGAATCAAGGCTATTTTTGAACTTTCGGCATTGTTATCATGACTAATAGGAAGCTAAAATACACAATTTACTAAAATAAACAAGAAGATGTCTACATTCCGAAAATATAATAACTAAGTTAAAAATCAAAAATTGGTTTTTGACCAAATTCTGAGTCCGCTGGCGCACTGGGGAACGCTGTAGTATGTGATTCACCCAAGCAATTAGGGTCCTCCTTCAATGGCAATCTCACGACGATTCTGCCTGCGCTATTTCTATAAACAGTCTGCATGTACAAAAGTTTAAAACGTTGTTGCTTGCTAGTCCACAAAGCAGCCGGTGCAACTTCCTCAAGCTGCCACAAAAGCTTAAAATTCTTGTCTATTGATTCATTACAAGTCAGCAAACAAGTAGTTGTCATGGTTGCCTTCGTTTTATAGTGTCCAGATACTACCCAACGTAGTAAAGTTTTTGTAACGAGGGCAGTCCATCTTCGAGTCTTATCTGACCAATTGAAAGAATGTTAAAAACAAGTTCCGTGCCAATGAGTAAGTCTATGCGATTAAATTTATAGAAATGCTCATCAGCAAGTGTTATACTCAATGGTAGATTTCATGACGATACGTTTATTTCGGTCTCTGGCTGATATGCTATATTAGAAATACATAAAATGACAATGGCAATTCAAATCCACTCACACGAGATCTTATTGTGGTTGATGTCTTATTTTTTATATTTGTAACTGAATCTCCAATTCTTTGAATCTCAATGCGATGCCTTTCTTTAGGCAGCCGTAATTTTTGTATATAATTCCTTAGTTATGAAGTTTACTTGAGAACAAAGCCCTTGCCATATGAAAACAGTCTGAACTGTTTTGAATTAGTACAATGGCAGTTGCAAGTATAACTTGTTCTTGTGATGAGTTTTTTTTATGGGTGTGTGCAGTAGAAAGGGTGGGTCTCCATAAAAAAAAAAGTTTGAAAAGTGCACCCCTTATTTTAAAGATGTCCTCGAGACAACTCCAAAAACAAAAAAAAAATTTTCTGGACCCCCGGAAAAACCGCCAAAATGGTCTTATGCATTTTGTGTCCGATTTCAAAAAATATACCGTTAAAAAGGGCTTAACTAGCACCACATTTTTTTTTTTTTTTTTAATTTTCATTTATTTATTTGTTTGAGGTTTATATTAGTACAATAAGATTATAAGAGATCTTTTAGCGTACAACGGAGAGAGTATATCATCAACAGATAACATTATATAAAAGAAAACAAATTGCTTAAGGCTAATATATAAAGTTACAAGAATTTGACAATTAAGATTTTAAATATGATATGCAAAAATTAATGAAGAAAGTTACTAAAAAGCTTAACTTAAAATTTATGCTTAACCTAAGAAGAAGAAAAATGCATTAAGAGGCAAAGATTAATTGAGAAAAGATATATTTGAAAGCTTAGAAAATTTAGTTAGGAGACAGAAAAGAAGTACATAACCGAAAGCTTAAATTTGTTCGCACTGATTATAGTTTTAATATTAATAGGAAGTGAATTCCATAACCTAATGGCGCTAATGAAAAAGAGTCGCTTTGTATGTAAGCAGGAATATTTCGGTATAATTAAATTAAAGGTGGCGTGGCGTCCGTGGCGTAGTTGGTTAAAGTGCGTGGCCGCTATGTCAAAGAACCTGTGGAGACCCAGGTTCGAACCCCAGCAGCGACAGAAAATTATTTGAATTAAAATAATTTTTCTGTACGGCCGCCACCTCTCTGCAGACAATGGCAAACCTCAGAGAGTAATCAAAATGCCATGTAAAGCTTCTTGAGAATAAGAACATTCCGTTCATCGCCGTTCGTTAAGCCTGTAGGTCCATTTCTCGGTCAATTGTGTACAAACTTAATAACACGCACAACACAATTGATCATAAGAAGCTAGGTCAAAGTCCTTTCAAGGGCTGAAATGGCCAGTTATTTATTTATTTATTTTATAATTAAATTAAAGGTTCTATTGGAAACACTGAAACGTAGTTTTTCATAAAGGTATGATGGAGTCTTGTTAGATATCAGCTTGTGCAGAAATATGCAGTTTCTGGCATTTATGTAGTTACTAATGGTACAACCCAAAATTTGCTTGCTTATTGCGGAGACATGTTCAAAACGCCTCAAGTCATATTGTATATACCTCGCCGCATCATTAAAAGCAACGAGGATTTTATGTTCGGAATGAGAGTCAAGGTTACAATAAACAAGTTCAGAGTAAGTTATTAGGGGTAGAATAAGCTGGATAACTAGTCTTTTTTTTATCAACGTGGGAGTGAACTTTGCAGATAAACGCAGGCATCTAAGCGTAAAATAGATTTTCCTAAGTATATTATTTACATGGTCAGTACACGTTAGTTTAGAGTTCACAATACAGCCCAA
This sequence comes from Pherbina coryleti, assembly GCA_943735915.1. Lineage (NCBI taxonomy): Eukaryota > Metazoa > Arthropoda > Insecta > Diptera > Sciomyzidae > Pherbina > Pherbina coryleti. The sequence continues at coordinate 108,636,179 of OX030948.1, read as the reverse complement.
GTTTTTTATTTTGTCAACCATTTGGAGCTGTCTGTCTTTAAGAGTAATTTTCGGAATTTGGGAAAAGTCAAGTTTATCCTTGGAAATTGGAAGAACATAGGATTTATTCACATTGAGGCAGAGATCATTTTCAGATGCCCATTTAGATATTGCGCTTAAGTCTTCATTAGTTCTACAACACAAGTCCTCAAGTAGGCCGATTCGATTAGAAAAATATAATTGAACGTCGTCTGCATAAGCATGCATCGACATATTTTTGCACACAGTAAAGATGTCATTAATAAATAAACTAAAAAGAAGAGGCCCAAGAATAGAACCTTGAGGCACTCCAGCTTTAATTAACAAATAGTCTGAGAAAGTATTGCCAACTTTCACTCTTTGCATCCTACCATCAAGATAATTAGAAATTAAAGAAGCAGCACTTTCATTAAAATTTTCCTTTAATTTTGTTTTTAAAACCTAACGGTGATTCAAGTGTCCCAAAAAATCATAAATTAAGTCATTATATACCAATAGTGATAAAAGTGACATCTTCTTTTAGAAACAATTTAACTTCAAACTTTTTAAACAGATTTCGAGAGTATGCAATATAATAATATTTTGATATTTTATACACCAAGAGTTATTTGATTGGATACAGTACCTATTTTAAATATCGAATTATTAGTTGGTGTTATACAATTTTAAAATTGTGGCATTTTAATATGTTTATTTAATTTTATAATTCTTAAAAAACATATATTTTTTTTTTATTTTTTATGTTATGTTTGAACGACAGCAGAACTTATTGAAGTCTAAAAAGCTTTATTTATTAAATATGTGCAAGTCTTACATGTAAAGTACATGTTTATGTACAGTGCGCGAAATTTGCTTAGCCGCACACGATTTTACATCAATATGAATTAAAAAACACTTGTGGGGTTAACTGAATAATGAACGACTTAATTTTTTGTTTTATGTTGTACAAAATAATTAAGAATTTGAGAGATTTTATGTTCATATTTTAAGAAAATTTAAAAATTAGTTAGGTTAGGTTAGGTTAAGAGGGAAGGGCAACCCGATGTTGCCTACACGGGGGCCTATTGGTCCATTGTGGTTCCTTATGTTTGTGGACCTAAATGTGGCAAAACCAAAATAAAAATCTTAGTCACTTGAGCAAGGTTGGTCGAACCAACCGGTGCTCCGTATAAATCTGAAAAGATCCATCAGTGGTACGTCCACGAGCTCTTGCAGTTCTCCGTACACTCTGCTTCCCATGTGGCGAAGTCGGCGTTGTTGGAGATTGGGACACTCGCAAAGTAGATGCTTGATGGTTTCTGTTTCCTCGACATCTCCACAGCTTCTGCAGAAGTCGCACCCAGACTCAAGGATTCCTAGTCGCGAGGCCATTGTGTCTATACAACAATGCCCCGTGAGGACCCCTATTAAGATAAGATTTTCATTTTTACTCATTGAATGTAGGGATTGGGTCCTTTTTTCGCAGAGTTTAGGCCAGAGATGGCGAGAGATAACACAGTCGTCTCTATTTGACCAACAAACTTAAATTACATATCACCAGTCGGTATTATAAATGAAAATAGGATTTTTGAAAATGAAAATGTTTCTTCTACATCGCTTCTTCCGAACTTCTACGCAAAAGCTTGCTCAGGTATACATAGAGGTTAGTTTTACATTAAACTAACTAATAAATGAATACTCATGGCTAATGTTAATTTTAATATGTATTAATTTTAATTTTAATTTTAATTTAAGTTACGTTAGTTTATAAGTATTAGTATTAAGTTTATTTAGTTTTAAACGAGAGACATATCGTCATAAGAAACTAAATATATGCCGTGAGCAAGCATTAATTTCATCAACATTATACCTGGTGGCAACTTATAATATCGAATTTAATTAGAATAGAATAATGTTTTTTCGGTTCTATGATAAACCTTTGTTAATTTTTAATATAATTCTATTCATTGTTAAAATATTCAAAGACTCAATAAATTTACTTACTCTACTTATTTGACCCAGAGTCATTTGTGTTATTTCTGGCTTTATCATTTATTTTCTTCTTGAATTCTCCGATTGGAGCCATGATCGACCCAATCACAGAACTACTTTCCAGTTCAGGGCCCTCCCTAGCCAATCTGTCTGCTATTTCGTTTCCCTCTATGTCTCGATGACCGGGGACCCAGCAGATATTGATCTTGTGGGGAGGACTGATTCTGGTGAGAGCTTGCCGGCAGCTCAGTACAGATTTCGATTTTGTTGTTTCGCTGTGGAGTGCTTTTATCGCAGCCTGGCTGTCCACAAAGATTGTAATCCTTGATGGATTGATGTTCCTTGATTGGATTGTCGTAGCTGCTTTCTCGATCGCAAAAATTTCTGCTTGAAAAACACTACAGTAATCTGGAAGTCTGTATGACAGGAATATTTGTAGTGCATTACAGTAGACTCCGACTCCCGTGCCATTCTCCATTTTGGATACATCAGTGAAGATCTGGATATCGTGTTCACTAAAAGGGTGGTTCGAATCCCATTCTTCTCTTTTTGGAAAGGAGAATGATATGTTCTGCCGAAAGTCTATTTCCGGGGTGATGTAATTGGAGGTGGTGGCGAGATCCTCAGGACTATACTTTGTGAGTATAGAGGCGTGTCCATGCGTCCAGTGCCTCCAAAGTTTAGCTTCCTTAAGTCGAAACGCCGCTTTGGTTGCAGTGGTTTTCATGAACTCGTCCAGGGGGAGGAGGTTCAATATGACCTCCAGGCCTGCCTGAGGCGTTGATCGTTGCGCACCTGTTATTCCTAGACAGGCCAATCTCTGTACTCTAGAGAGAGAGAGTTAAGGTAGCTTGTCTTCTCAGTGTCTTTCCACCATACAATCGAGCCATAGGTTAGTATGGGCTTGACGATAGCCATGTACATCCAATGGATGACATTGGGTCTCATCCCCCATTTGTTGCCGAAGGTTTTCTTGCAGGCGTAAAAGGCACTGGTTGCTTTATTAATTCTTTCTTCTGTGTTGCTTTTCCAAGTGAGCTTTGAGTCAAGGATTAAAAAATAAAAATAAATAACTGGCCATTTCAGCCCTTGAAAGGACTTTGACCTAGCTTCTTATGATCAATTGTGTTGTGCGTGTTATTATTAAGTTTGTACACAATTGACCGAGAACCGAACCTACATGCTTAACGCCGACTCCGAACGGCGATGAACAGAATGTTCTCGTTCTCAAGAAGCTTTACATGGCATTTTGATTACTCTCTGAGGTTTGCCATTGTCTGCAGAGAGGTGGCGGCCGTACAGAAAAATTATTTTAATTCAAATAATTTTCTGTCGCTGCTGGGGTTCGAACCTGGGTCTCCAAAGTTCTTTGACATAGCGGCCACGCACTTTAACCAACTACGCCACGGTTTCCACTAGTCAAGGATTACTCCGAGATATTTTGCTTTATTGGATAGCTGCAGGGTTTTGCCATTTATTTTTGGGAGGCAAAAATTTTCAATTTTATTTCTTTTTGTGAATAGCGCCAGTTCGGTTTTATCGGGGTAGACCCCTAGGCCGTTTGGTACTGCCCACGAGACAGTTTCTTTAAGTGCTGTTTCTATCATGTTGCTGATGGTTGCGAGATGTTTCCCTCCCACCAGCAGCACGACGTCGTCAGCGTATGCTGTCACTTTAAAGCCTTTTTCGCTGAGGGTACTCAGCAGTTCGTTTACAACTAGGATCCAAAGCAAGGGCGATATGACTCCACCTTGAGGTGTTCCTCTTGAAGTTGTTTTCCTTATTTTACTGCTACCGATTTGTGTGTTGATGATTCTGCTTTTCAGCATTTCAACAATCCACTTGGTTATCTTTTCTTCCACTTGTAGATTTTCAAGAGCTGCCCTTATTGAGTCTGTGCTTACGTTGTTGAAAGCCCCTTCGATATCAAGAAAGGCAGCTAGGGTGTAATCTTTGAAGTGGAGGTTTCTCTCAATTACCGAAACTACCTCATGTAGGGCTGTTTCCACCGACCTTCCTTTAAGGTAGGCGTGTTGTTTGCTACACAGGTTTCGGTCATTGAGGAGCGATCTTATGTGTTGATCCAGAATTCTTTCTAATGTTTTCAGTAAGAATGAAGAAAGACTAATGGGTCTATAATCTTTTGCGGTGGAGTGAGTAGCTTTCCCAGCTTTTGGTATGAAGACTACTTTAACCTCTCTCCAATTTACAGGCACGTAACCTAGCCTTAGGCAACTATTAAAAATTTCTAAAAGCCAGGTTGAGATAGCCGGTAGAGCGTGCTGAAGCATAGCGGGGGTAATACCATCGGGTCCAGCCGATTTATACGGCTTGAAAGATTTAATCGCCCACTCTATTTTGTGCTCTGTTATTAAATTGGGTATATCATTGTGGGTTTCTGGGAAGATACTTCTGGATATGTACGGGTTCACATGTATTGCGGGATCAGTACAGCCAGGGAAGTGTGCTTCCATGAGTAGTGTCACCGTGTCCTGGCAAGTTTCCGTCCACGAGTTGTCTGAGCGTTTAAGGTAGCCCGGGGTACCGGATCCTTTGATAGGATTTTGCGTAGTCGGGCCGCCTCGCTAGTGTTCTCAATGTATTCACAGAAAGACTTCCACGATTGCCTTTTAGCTCTTCTAAGGTCTCTAGTATAGGAGTTGAGAGCAGTTCTATAAGAGTCCCAGTCTCCATTTTCCTTGCTTAACCTGGCCTTATTATGCAGACTTCTAACCTCAGTTCTCCTTGCTTTGAGATCGACTCCTGGAGATTGGGCAGAACTTGCAGAAAGCCTTATTCATTTTCGCTGAGATGAAATCGACTGCACTGTCAATGGCTATATTGTCAGGAAGGTCAGCCTTACATGGGTGAGTGATCTGAGTTTGTAGCCATCTAGTCTATTCAGTCCAATTCGTTCTTTTTGGGTTTCTAAATGGTTCTGTGCGAGTTTAATTCTCAAAGTCAATATTAAAGAGAATCCTAAAGTGATCTGAAAAAGAGTCGGTAGAAGATACCCTCCAATTTCTGACTATTTCCCTGTTATTTCCTATCGAGAAAGTGAGGTCAAGAATCTCTTCTCTGATTCTATTATGAAATGTAGGATGGTCCCCCTTATTGCATAATGTCAAGTTAGATGTAAGAAGATAATCAAAAATGGACTCACCTCTTCTATTCACATCCTTGCTGCCCCATTGTATGTGGTGCGCATTGGCGTCACAACCCAACACCATAGAGATGTGCCTAGTGCTAGCGTATGTCGCTAGATCTCGGACTGCCTTCGGTGGTAGGTCTGCTTCCTCGTATGGCATGTAGGACGAGGCCAAAATGATTGGGTACTCACTTGACTCCGCCTTTATGGCCACCGTGTCTCCGTCGCTGAATCTGTGAAGAAAGAGAAAATTTAGAGATTTCTTCACAAGAATGCAGCTTCTTATCTTGTTACCTTCAGTGGAGTGAAACAGGTCGAACTGCTTCGCCCCTAATCCTTGTACCCTATTGGCTATTATCCAGGGTTCCTGGACTAGAGCTACGTCCATGTCCTTCTCTTGCATGAAGATCCTCAGATCTTCAGTGGCTGCTTTGCAGTGAAGCAAGTTAATTTGCACTGTCTGCAGCATCAGCGGCTTTTCCCTCCCCATGGAGTCTCACCTTTACCACCCCGAGACCAAATTTCAGCGCACCTGATCGACTCTTGATCAGGTCTGCTGAGGTTTTGTCCATAGCAAAGGTAAGTTATTTACCGATGCCATTGGAACCCTTTTTGGACTCGAGTAGCTTCCACTCCTTAACCTTTGCCCAGTCGTTCTGCTTCGCCAGCAGACCAATTATGGAGCTGTCCTCGTGCGCATCAGGAGGTGGGATCCATATATTGGCCAGTCGACGAAGCGGAAGTGCTGCACGGGGTAGTACCATGAGTTTGGCCCCCTCCCAGAGTTCTCCTATGTTGGAGATGGTTTGGGAGAGGAACTCAAGTGACTTCCCGTTGCTGCACCCGACAATCTTCACCCCTTTGACCCACCCAGCACCGTCAAACTTGTACTCCTCCGAGTCTCCGTTTTCGGTGTTGGCCATGATCACCTTGAGGATTACGTTCTCCACAAGCAACCATCTGTCCAGCGATATCCTACCGTCCGGATCTTGCTGGCCGATGATGGCAACCTGCAGGTTGCTAGGCGTGCCTTCGAAACCAGGGGAAGTTCTGGGCCTTTTGGGTCCGTTTCCTTTGGTTTTATCATCGGATCTTTGCCGTTTGCCCTGCAATCCAGAGGTTCGGGCGTGCTCCCCGGTGGAGACTCTGCTTGCCTGGTTGCGAGATGTCCTAGAAGGAGTTCCCGAGTGTCCGGCAAGCACAGCCTTGTACGATGGCTTCACTGTGCATGGAGTAAGTGCGGAGACGTTCTTCTTCCCTTCTTTGTTGTTCGTTGACTTCCCCTTACGGTTCTTCCTAGACTTGGAGATTTGTAAGGGGGAGTCCGATTTTCTGGGTGCAATCTCTCCCTCGCTGTTTACCTTTGGGGCAGTAGCAGTAGCTGAGGGAGGGATTGCGGGTTTTGTGGGGCTCTGGGCTCGAGAGAAAGCCCAGCTTCCTTTGTCTCGAAGAGCTTCACAAGCCGTTCATGCTTTTTTATCAGCTTTTTGTCCTTGACTACCTAGTGAAGCTGGGTCGCGGGCCATCATCCTTTTCAGGAAGCGCTTCGAGCTCCTGTAGTTGGAGCGAGCTTTGATGGCTCCTGGGGAAAGCGGACTTTTCACCTCTATTGCGGTGGTCTCCAATTTGGAGCCATCCAACAATTCGTCCTCTGTGTCGGTGGCGATACAGGTAGCGGTCGAGGGAGGATTTGAGTCCTCCTCAGTGCTATCCAGGTAGAGGCGTCCGATTAGAGGAATTGAATCGGAGGATTCCTCCGAAGTTGGAACTACGATTGCGGACGGAAGGCGAATTGCCGGACATGGGGCTACGAACAAGGTGGGGTTGGGGTTGGACACGGCCACGGACACGTTTGGGTTGGACTGAGACAAGGGCACGGAAAGACTGGGGTTGGACAGGATGCTCGCTGTCACGGACGAGGTTGCCGCAGGCATGGAGGGGTCGGACAGGGGTTCGGACGTTGGGACGTTGGGCTGCCTCGAGAGGCTTGGTTAATTTTTCTGGATTTTGGTTTTGGTTTTTCATGTTTGGACCCACGAGTGGCGGAGAAAGGGTGGTCGATCTGCGCAGAGATCCGCAGTACGCAGACAAGGCTTATTACATCCGGAGGGCGCCAGATATCCGGATGGCTCCGTTAGCGACTGGTCTTTTTAATGCTGGGCCCCCAGCCAGGCTGATTCTCGGTACGGATCGCATGACACCTTAATCCGGACAAGACCTCTGTCCGATGGTTGGAGATCTGCAGATTGAGCGTCTAGCTATGGAACAGCTTTGTCCCCCCAACTGAAGTCTTCAACCTTAGCTAACCACCGTTCTTGCGAACACTGTAGCAGTTATTTCTAGCTGGCACCCACGTGGAGGGTTAGGAGGAGGATTTTTTGCCAGCCTAAAAATTAGTTACAACGAAAGATAAATTCGTGCGAAATTTGCTTAGCCGCACCATATCGAATGTTTAAAAAATAAAATGTTTTATATAAAAAATCAGTGTTTTGACCAATTAGTATTTAGTTGAACCTCCATGCGTATTAATTACTCCAAAAATTCTTTCAGGGTGTGAGTCAATTTGTTGAGTCAATTTGTTGAGTACATTTATTTCTAAATCCAGCCACGCCTGCAAAATTGCAATTTTTTATTCCGATATCGTTAAATATTGGCGGCATTTTATTTAAATAGCTAGTGAAATCCGGCCCCAAACATTTTCAATCGGGTTCAAGTCCAGACTTCTAGCTGGTTAATCAAGCAATGGTATTGAGAGTGATGAAAAAATCCTTCGACTCGTGTGAAACGTAAATACTGGCATTATCCTGTTGAAATATTAAGTCAACGTCAGCATTTTCTTCCAAATAAGCAATAAGAATATCGTCCAACATTTTAAAATACTTTTTAGAACTCATTTCTGTAGAAATAAAACATAATTTAAGTTTTCTATAATAAGAGAAACCACTTCATATCATAATGGATCCACCGCCAAAACTCCAACTCAATATTAGTGGGTTATTTACACGTAAATCATGCCAATAACAGCTAAATCCATCGGGTCCGTCAAGATAAAATTTTTTTCCTCCCGAAAAAATCACACTGCGCCAATTTTCAGTCCAGTTCATGTACCTTTTTGCAAATTCTAATCTGACTGCTTTCTGTAAAGATTCAAATTGTGGGTTTTTTGACATTTTTTCCATTTAATGTTTCGGTCCATGCTTAAAATTTGTTGAATTCTTCGTTTTCCAATGGGTGGTTTTAGTTTTGACATTATTCCAGATGCATTTAGTCGGTGTTAAGTGGCTTCTTCTTTTATAACATTGCTTTGGTGACGAGTTATCTTCGTCTTTCTCTTAGATTTTGAAGAAGAAATGCCGTATTTATCACTAAATCGGAAAAAATTTCTTGTTACTTTCTCCGATCTTTTTATTTGTCGGCTAATTGCTCTATTAGAAACCCGTTTTCTTTTAGAACCTTAAGTTTGCATTTTTCAATATCACTAAAAAAACTTTTCTCTGCCATTTTAATATTTAATCTATCCAAAATAAGATTTATCTTCTTAAATATTCAAAAAAGTTTAAATTAAAAAAAAAATCACTGAAACCTTTCAGCAGTAAAAAGAACTTACAATTACAACACGTAAAACAAGACTGCGGCTAAACAAATTTCGCTCGAATTTATCTTACGTTATAACTATTTTTTAAATTCCTTTAAATATGAACATAAAACATATCAAATTCTTAATAATTTTCTACAAAATAAAACAAAAAATAGAGTCTTTCATTATGCAGTGGCGCCCGTGGCGTAGTTGGTTAAAGTGCGTGGCCTCTATGTCAAAGAACTTTGGAAACCCAGGTTCGAACCCCAGCAGCGACAGAAAATTATTTGAATTAAAATAATTTTTCTGTACGGCCGCCAACTCTCTGCAGACAATGGCAAACCTCAGAGAGTAATCAAAATGCCATGTAAAGCTTCTTGAGAACGAGAACTTTCCGTTCATCGCCGTTCGGAGTCGGCGTTAAACTTGTAGGTCCGGTTCTCGGTCAATTGTGTACAAACTTAATAACACGCACAACACAATTGATCATAAGAAGCTAGGTCAAAGTCCTTTCAAGGGCTGAAATGGCCAGTTTTTTATTTTTTATTTTTTTATTTTATGCAGTTAACCCCACACTTGTTTTTTAATTCATATTGATGTAAAATCGTGTGCGGCTAAGCAAATTTTGCCCACTGTATATGTACAAGTCTTACTTAAGTACTTATAATCTTAGTTCTAATCTAGCGATGATAGGGATGATAATCATTGAAATAATATACATATCATTTACTCCCAAATTTAATAAGAAAATCATCCTCTTAAACTTAGTAAAAAATATTGAAAACAAGTTTTTCGAGCTCTAGGCCAAGCATGTTGTCAACAAGACAACATGAAGAACAAAGTGAAAAATATTATAACCAACTAACGAAACAAAAACGATTGGATGTCTGTTTTGTTTTTCATTTTCACCGTAAACAAAACAAAATGATTGAGCGACAACGAGACACAAATGAAACCGAAACATCGATTCGTTAAACGATTTTTTATTGTTGTTTTTTTATTCCCTACACCTGGAGAGGGGAGCTTTAAGGAAGTACCGGAGAAGGTTTATATGTACTCCTTAGGGGGGCTCCCATACAAATTTCATGACTTTTGTATATTTTTTCCATACACCTGAACAGATGGCCTTTAAGGAAGGGTCGAAGAGGGTTAATATGTATGACCGCAGGTCAAGAGCAAAATTCAAAATCAACGCGATAGAAGAGGCAAGCATCATTCGCATGCTGACTCTTTCCACGGAGTTTGAGTTCAATGCCTTTTGCATACAAGTGATACAAGTGATCATTTATGAAATGTTTTCTTTGGTTTTGTTTTCTATATTGACACGTTAGCAAAAATTATAAAAATTACGTCAGTTCTCTCTTCCACTGAAAACTTTCGTGTTTCGTTCGCCCTCACGAACGAAACGAATGAAAAATAACGTTTTTGTATCACCCTCTGAGAATTCGGTTCGGATATCGTTTCGTTTATTTATTTTAGTTCTCTGATTATAACATATAATAAATTTTTAAATGTATTTAAAAAAAAACTACTTCCAATTAACAAATTTTTGTTCTTTTCCATTCATTTGAATTTATTTTCTTTTTGTCTTTTAATTCGCTCATATCTTATTAATTTTCTTACTTCACTATCGTTTAAATCTACATTTCGTCTTCTTTTATGCCTTGCATCTGTATAAGTATTTAGATTAGGACAGAAACGCACAACTTTACCCTTAAATTTCCTTAATTGATTAATATGTGCAACTCTCGGTCTTCCATTGATGTCTATACAATATTTTACAGTACTTAATTTCCGAACTAGTTTTGCAGTTATCCATTCTGCTAACCATTCCATTAAAAACATTTCATAATTCTTTATATGAGGTTTGGTTTTAGGGTTCACAAGATCTAATATTGTTTTATTTATTTATTTATTTATTTATTACAGCTTTGATAAGCCTACATAAATATTACATTATTTCTTACATTAATTCTTATAATCTAACACATTTAAAGCTATCTCACAGGTGTAGTTTTACAGTAATTGTATAGTAGTTTATTTAACCGGTTTTGATTTTCACAATTTTTTATCTCATTTGGCAGGTTACACAGTGCGACAAAATGGAACGAAGTTGAAATACCTGGGAGATAATGCTATTTTTCTGGTAGGTCTTGTCGAGTTAAAGAATTCTCTATACTTGAAATTTGCCGGACACCCCCAAAATCTGGACTTATGATCAAAAAACCGATTTTGCCTACCTTTGCCCACTTATTGGCTTATAACTTACCTGATTGCCAACCGATTTTTAAAATTTAACCTGATCCTGAAAGACGATACTTAAACCTTTTTAACGATATGTATATTGTTTGGGACAACTTGAGAAAGCTGTGTGTTTTTACTCTGCAAATACAAATTTTTTTCAATTTTTTTGACTTTTTTCAACTTTGACAATTTTTGTATACACTAAATTATATTGAGACCACACTAGTCCTGTACGGATTCATAGAAAACATTTATTAGGAATTTTAACGCAATTTAGTTTGTAAAAATTGGTCAGTAATTGACAAAGTAATTCAACTTTTTATGAAAAGAGTTCTTTTTCCAAAAATACATTTTCGGTATGACAACTCAAAAATGTTTTCTTGATCTTTTTTTTTTTAAGTTGGCATCATTAGTTTCGCGTTGTAAATAACCAGCAATACTCCTAAATCCTTTAATTTTATTTTTTCCTTCAAAATGTTTTTCAATTGTTGCCATTTCTTGGTGAAAGTGTTCTCCTTGCTCATCGCTTAACTGGCCTAAGTTCTCTGGAAAGAAGTCTAAATGAGAATGGAGAAAATGAATATTTATACATGTTGCATCCTATTGCACCATATGCACATAAAAATTCATTCACAATTGCGACATAGTCGTCGCTTCTATGGTTCCGAGGAAATTAGTGCACAGCGAAACAAAACTCTTCCACGCACGTTGTTCCACGAAATTTAACTTCCTTGCAAAATTTGTATCGCTCCTGACTTTTCCGATTTGAGGTCAAATGAAAATACCTTAAGTTCATAAAGATAAAAAGATTAAAAAGTAATAGATATGAAATAATATACATTTTTACCTCCCTTTATTTTCGCTTCACTTAATTTTGGAAACACCAATTTAAGATAAGCAAAAGAATCGCCGTTTACATCTAAGTTTTTGACGAACTGTTTCATATATTCGAGTTTTAGATGCATTGCTGGTAGAATGACGTTCTCAGCCTTGATTAAAGGAACGTTAAGAACGTTTTTCCAGCCAATTTTGTAAGGAAGTTAAATTTCGTGGAACAAAGTGCGTGAAAGAGTTTTGTTTCGCTGTGCACTAATTTCCTCGGAACCATAGAAGCGACGACTATGTCGCAATTGTGAATGAATTTTTATGTGCATATGGTGCAATAGGATGCAACATGTATAAATATTCATTTTCTCCATTCTCATTTAGACTTCTTTCCAGAGAACTTAGGCCAGTTAAGCGATGAGCAAGGAGAACACTTTCACCAAGAAATGGCAACAATTGAAAAACATTTTGAAGGAAAAAATAAAATTAAAAGGATTTAGGAGTATTGCTGGTTATTTAAAACGCGAAACTAATGATGCCAACTTAAAAAAAAAAAGATCAAGAAAACATTTTTGAGTTGTCATACCGAAAATGTATTTTTGGAAAAAAAACTCTTTTCATAAAAAGTTGAATAACTTTGTCAACTACTGACCAATTTTTACATTTTGAAGGAAAAAATAAAATTAAAAGGATTTAGGAGTATTGCTGGTTATTTACAACGCGAAACTAATGATGCCAACTTAAAAAAAAAAAGATCAAGAAAACATTTTTGAGTTGTCATACCGAAAATGTATTTTTGGAAAAAGAACTCTTTTCATAAAAAGTTGAATTACTTTGTCAATTACTGACCAATTTTTACAAACTAAATTGCGTTAAAATTCCTAATAAATGTTTTCTATGAATCCGTACAGGACTAGTGTGGTCTCAATATAATTTAGTGTATACAAAAATTGTCAAAGTTGAAAAAAGTCAAAAAAATTGAAAAAAATTTGTATTTGCAGAGTAAAAACACACAGCTTTCTCAAGTTGTCCCAAACAATATACATATCGTTAAAAAGGTTGGCAATATCGGTTGGCAATCAGGTAAGTTATAAGCCAATAAGTGGGCAAAGGTAGGCAAAATCGGTTTTTTGACCATAAGTCCAGATTTTGGGGGTGTCCGGCAAATTTCAAGTATAGAGAATCCTTTAACTCGACAAGACCTACAAGAAAAATAACATTATCTCCCAGGTATTTTGGACTGTCGCACAGTGTTATTAAAAGTTTTAAGTCCCTTGTAATATAAATTCTGTTTTCCATATTCTGTTCTATAAAGAGGTAGTCTGAAATTATTTCTGTCTCTTGTTATATATGTATGAATTTCATTGACATACGTAACGTTACTACTAAGGTACTCTGGGACTAATCCATTTTTAATACTATATATAAGTTTCATTGTATGGTACAGCAACTGTTGTTTTATACTCAACCAATTTAATGAATTTAGCATGGCTGTTGGAGTATCATATTGTGCTTTTAAAATGTATCGCATAGCTTTATTTTGCATTTCCTGGAGCCTATCAGTCTGTGAATCAGGTAGAACATAAAGTAATGATGGACAATATATAAAATGGGGTTCTATTATAGATCTATAAACTAATATTCGGTATTTTTTCTTTATGTACTTACATATTCTTTGCATAAATCCTACCTTCTTTGCTATTTTATTTACTATGTAATCTATGTGATCATTAAATTTAAGTTTATTGTCTATCTGAATGCCTAAATACTTAATTTTGTCTACTTCTCTTATATTTTCATTATTAATTTTTAACGGCTGAATATTTAAGTTTAAATTACATCGAGATATTATCATAAATTGAGTTTTTTTAATGTTTAATTTCAGTCTATTTGTACACAGCCAAATATATAACCTGTTTAGATCTTCTTGTACTTTTATCATGGCATTGCTTATATCAGTACTACTTATTGTTATTAAGGCATCATCAGCAAAAAGTTTAGTTTTACAATATTTGAGACACTTTACAATATCATTTATGTATATGTTAAATAAAATCGGTGCTAAGACTGATTCCTGGGGTAGGCCGATTTCAACTGTTATTTCTTTCGATATTGCAGTATCTATTACTGTGCGCTGTTGGCGATTTGTTAGAAAGCTGCGAAACCATTTCAGCTCTATTCCATGTATTCCAATCTGTTCAATTTTTTTTAGAAGTATTTCTCGATCTATTGTTTCAATTGTTGGTTTGTATTTAAATACCAAACTGGCAGGGGTAATTTTTGCCATTGTTGTTAGAGTAGAACGATATTTGAACAGAAAATTGTTTATTTTGAAATCCCATAATTTAAGTTTACTTCGTGGATCCAATAGCTCCTTTTTTAAGAATCGCTTCACAATTTGTACTCCGCGCTTGCACTACCATTTGATTGTGGGTGGTATGGTAGTGATTTTATACATTCAAATCTTTCGAGGCAAAAGGTGGGCCATAATCACTCACAATTTGGTTTGGTAATCCAAATATAGAGAAAAATTATCGTAGCGCCTCGATGAGAGTATTTGCGGTTGTAATCTTTAATAGTTTGGCGTTAATCTATTTAGAAAATGTTTGAAATATTTCTAAAATTATGACATTTTCAACTTTACAAAAGTCTATATAAATACTCTCAAATGGATAGTTTGGTTTTGTCCACGACGTAAGTACTACTATTGGCACATTTTCATTCACTAAACAGATATTGACTATTATGTCTTTAAATTATGTTTTTAAATTGTTGTACGCTAAAAGAACTTTATTGATCTTACTGTACTAATTCTTAAGTCCAAAAAATACAAATACAAATACAAATATCTCAACTTTTACTGAATATTTCGATACCGCAATCTATACCTGGCCATTCATTCTAACTACACCCATATGCCCACTATAAGAACTTTTCAAACTAAAGTTTTAGGAATAACAATACGATCACGGTAAAACAAGCAACCATTTTCCGAAGCTGAAGACAAACGATTGCGATAATATTTTATTTGAGTAATAGGTACAGTTTGGGCCAATTGTTTACAACATTTTTATAAACTGAGAATAAAATAGAATTGTTCTGTAGTTCTCTTCGTAAATTTTATATGTTAGACATTATTAAGTTTATTTTGGATATTACAACAGAGGTTGTAATCTCATTCACAGATTAAAAAAAAAATGAGAGCAAAAATAAAAAATAAAGAGTTTTAGACTTAAAATTAAGATTTCGATTTCAATATTTGCTTTAATATTTTAAAATTAGGTTAAATTTTAGAAAAGTGGAAGATTAAATTGTAGTAATTACAAAAAGGTATTTCTAGTTATTTTTGTTAAGGTATTGCTTTGAGGGGAAATTTTATGTCTAAAAGATAGTTTTAAAGCAGTAAATACAGTCGGACTCCTCTATAACGAACTGCCCTATAGCGAAGACACCTCTATAACAAAGTTTTTTTTTAAGACACTGCAATTTTTTAATTTTTTTCATATGTATATTTGAACTTCTCTATAGCGAACTCCTTTATAGCAAATTCCTCTCTGTAACGACCTGTATTCAAACAAACAAACCATTTTTTTATATAGAATAACTCCTCTGTAACGAATTTATTTAAACGCAACGTATGTACGTAAATTTTGTTTTATAAAAAAACTTGCGTCGAAATTTTTTCCGAGTGAAATGTCCGAGTGAGTAGACGTGTTTTCAGTCTTGTCCGGCAAAAATAATCCATTTTAATCGTCCAGTAATAATCTAATTGCGGATTTCAGCATAAATCACCGTTTAAAAAAAAATGATAATTTCGTGATGAGTGCAACATGCATAGATCATTAAACATTTCTTTTAATATAAAAACCTCAATATAAAGAACTTTGACTACGAAATCATACATACAAAAAAAAAAAAAAAAAAAAAAAAAAGCAACCTTCTGCGCTGCATTTCTTCTTTGCTAAATGAATTCTTTTCTATGATGGAAGATGGAAGATGGAAGATTTTATAAAAGTCAAAGCATTTAAAGGTCGTTATTTTTTACTGTTTTCCTCAAAAAACAACTTTGTCCTTGTGGGACAGGAAGACATCCTTTTTTTCCTTAAAATTTATTTTGGGTGATCTTGACAACCCCATGCAACTTTTGAGACCTCTTAGAATGTGAAATTCGAAAAAAAATTGTAATTCGATACGCCCTAATGAGTAGTGATATCTTTAAAATGAACGAATATAAGTTCTTACGTGCAGACCGATTGAATAAAGTATGTGGTGGTGTCGGCATTTATATAAAAAGTTTATATAAGTTTCACATAATATCTAGGACAAAGTTTTATCTAGGGCTAATAAGCAGCTTGGGTTCATAAAAAGACGTGCTAAGGAGTTTAAAAATGTGTGGGTAACTAAGACTCTATACAGTGCACTAGTGCGCCCACTTCTTGAATATGCCTGCATTATTTGGAATCCTGCTTTTGAGTCACATAGTGAAAGATTCGAATCAATCCAAAAACAATTCCTGCTTTTTGCGCTAAGAGACTACTTTGATCCTCGTGATTTCAGAAGCTTGCCACCATACAAACATAGACTCGGCCTTCTGAATTTTTTGCCTCTGTCATCAAGGAGAACGCTACTAAGTTCATGCTTCACCTTTGATGTTTTAACTGGAACTATTAACATCGAATATATATCGAATAAGATAACATTCAATGATCCTGTAAGGTTAACTAGGCATACAAGACTGTTGAAAGAATACCAACACCATACAGTTTATGCATACAATGAACCCATTAATAGATGCTGTAGAATATTCAATAATGTTAGCGACTGTTACTTACCCTCCATGCATAAATTCACCTTCAAGAGTATCCTTTCAAAATCGCTCTCCTCTAATTAAAACAAAACTACTCTTGCTATCTATTTCTTTAACTCAAATCCACCTTCCTCTTTTCCTTACCTTAAAATTAAAATACTTCCCCATCTCTTTTCATGCTCTCCATTTATACCTCTTTGGTTTGTTCCCTATTAAGTATAAGCTACCACTACTAAATACATATGTGACCCGGTCTACGAAAAGGGACCTTCGGTGTGAAAATATCATTTTTCACTTTTTTGGCGATTCGGATAGACTAATGTGTGCTCTTTCTAATGGCGCAAAGCAGAAGTTTCCAACTCGTAAAGAAGTTGGATTTATTGTATACGGAATATACTTGGCCCATATACGACAAACGACCATGTGCGACAATGTTTGCTGTTTTCTCGAAAACTTGTTTTTACACCGAAGGTCCCTTTTCGTAGACCGGGTCACATATGTATAAATATACTATACTAGTATACTAGTATATAAGTACCTTTTATTTTTACTTTCCTTCTTGCCTTTTCTTTTTGACGTGTTCGTGAAATCATGTCATTTAGGTGGGCGGATTACGCTTACGTTGAATTGCATATCTTCGAACACCAAAAAAAAGGAAAGGGGAGAGAAAAAAACAAACAAAAAAAAAATAAAATCTGTTGGTATAAGTAAATTGCCTTGTTTGGCCAATAAATAAATAAATAAATAAATAAACATAATAAAAACCTCTACATCGTGTGACGTTTTAGAGTATTTATTTAATGAGGTAAGGCATATGTTCACATTAGGAATCTATTGGAAGAACTAGTTCCTCTCTACACAGATATTGTCATTTGTGGCGATTTGAATCTCAACATTCTATATAGTGGCAACAAACTTTTTCTGAATATGACTTGTTCGCTCAACTTAACTCTCGTAAATGATAGTCAGCCCACGCATTTTATGCCAAACAAATCACCTTCTCTATTGGATGTGTTTCTGATATCAGACATTAGTTTGGTTGTGCATTATGACAACTTTTAGCACCTGCTGTTTCTAATCATGATATAATTTTTCTGAAATGTAGTACCTATCAACAAAAATACAACACCTTCAAAATTGTACAATTACTCAAATATAAACTTGTTCTTATTATTTATAGACAGTCATAATTAAGATTGGACAACTACCTACGCAACCTGTGATGCAAGTAGACAGGTCGAGTCTTGCCCCTTGAACGTGCCCCTTCAAATAAAAAGACCCAAAAAAAAAAAAACCCTAGTTTTCCATGGTTCAACAAAGAACTAAGTGATCTTATTACTAAAAGAAATATTTTATATTCCAGACGGAGAAAATATAGATCTTTAATTATTTACAATGAATATAAATCCGTATGTAATTCCGTCACTGCACTCATACGGAAAAATAAGAAATCTTTTTATGAAAATAAATTTGAATTTAATATTTCGAGCTCTAAATTTTGGAAAAACATCCGCCAAATTGGAATTCGTTCTGTAAACCAATTTTCCATCGTCATCCCTACCGTTCGGACGTGGTCGTTTGGAGTTCTTCAAGTTTGTTTTCATTCAAAAAATCGAAAAATTGGCCCAATTAACGACATTATAATATAATTAAATAAAAAAAATAAACATTGAAAGAAAAAATAAAAAAACTAAAACAAATAATAAGTGTTGATAAGTGTGCCCGTTTTTGATAATTGTAAACAATTTCAACAGCCTAAACTGCTATTCAGCGAAATTAGCAACGTAAAGCCGTTATACTTAAAGTTCATTCGCTGCTAACCTTGCAATATTAATAATTCAGTAACTGTGTTAAAAGTTTTTGAGCTTTAAATTGATCAAAAATAAAAAAGAAATAAAAAAAAAAACCAAAAACAGTAAAATTATGGAATCATCATGTGCCAACCCAATGTGCGCAATTGAAGACGGAAATACCGCCAAAATAACATGTAATGGATTATGCAGTAAATAATTTCATGGTAGTTGCGTTGGGTTGTCTAAAAGAAGCCTGAAATATCTGAATGAATATGCTAACAATTCTATGTTCTTCTGCGATGAGTGTCGGGAAATATCGCTCTCGCACATAAGGCTTGCAATAAAGTGCTTAAGTGACTCTCTTACTACGATGGTGTCGGAAAATAAAATCTTTTCCAATAAGGCCTTAAAGCAGTTAGCAAAACCTGATGCAACTACGCAATTGTGTGAAGATATTGTCAAGACAATCGACGCATCCAATAAAAAAATCGATTGGAAACTTAACACAATTACCAATACAATCAAAATTTTAAAGGAAACAATAAATAGTTATTGCAAAAATTGTGACATCGAAGACGCTATATAAAATCTAAAAAAAGACTTTGATAAAAACTATGCAAATCTAAAAAAACCAAGCTACAAATAACCAAATAATCGAAAATCTCAACTCTCTCCGTAATGATATGGATATTATGATCCAATCAACATCCAAGGAACACCCACAGTCAGTCTTGCAACCTGATCCGGTTGTAGAAATTTTATTTCACAAAATAAATGACATCAGCGATGAACTAAGTGTATTTCGTGCAACTGTTAAGGAAGTTGTTGGAAGCATCCTCGAATTCACTCCAAATTGGATCTCCTCCATCAACACTACCCACAATAACATTCAACTCGCCATCTGACTGCCTCTCTGCAGCAACGCAAACGGAAACGCAAACTCATCCCATTGCAGCTCCTCGCAAAGAAATTGAGCGCTTTGGAACCTCTTGGACTACATCAGACTGGGACAATAGGATTCAAAGACTAAGGAGTGCCAACCATAAGGAGGACACAACACTGTTTGTCAAAGGATTTCCCAAAAACACGAAAGATTCTTGGGTAAAGAGTTATTTTCGAAAACAATATAGAATCACCATCAGTAGCTGCCAGAAGGTGTCATCTAAGTTCTCCAAATTTAGTAGTTTTAAAATAAGCCTTCCGAGCAAATTTACTTGGATGTTTGATACTTCAGAGGAAACACTTAAATTAAAGCATGGAAACGTGAGAATAACCGAGTGGACGGAGAATCCCAGAAAGCAGCAAAAAGAGTTTAGACGTAAGCCTTAAATATCATCCTCTAAACGATCCTCAGAACCCAATTGGTCTTTTAAAACCAATATCTTCCCTGCCTTTTGTCCACGTATTCTGATTTGAAGCACCCAACACTTAGTAGTGTCAACACTAAACCTAAAGTTGGTAACAAACGTCAGACCAAAAGAGTTTCCTTCGACCTTACCCCCATTCCGCGGTCCTCACCTATTCAACATTCACCCACTTCCAACTCATATTCGAATAAAGTAAAACATAGAAACTTCATTTCTCACCAATCAAAACTTCCTTCCCAAATCTACTTATCCGATACTTATCCGAATCGTAACCGAGCTTCATTTAACCTTAACGAAAATGAAATCAGTACAATTAATCATTCCAAAGATAAATATCCTCATTCCTTATCTATTTCAACTCTACCTACCTTCAATTCAGATTCAAATAAGAAATATCCCAATTTTATTAATTCTCACATCATCAATCCTTCACATTCAGCTGCACCAACCACATCGATAAACTCAAGAACTTCTCAAATACCCACTGTAAGTCCTCAAATACAAAATATTACACCACCAACTCCAACCAGTCTTGCTACCTTCCTCCATTGAAACTCAAACCTTTTCAGATGCATCATCTAGCTTTCTTGATCCTCTTCTTCCGCCTACAGCAAAGCTTACGAAAAATCTTTCAGATGTAAGTAGTGACGGCCGCTTCGTTATGTCTCGACTTAGGGACCGGAGATTGTATGACAACGTACGCTTGTACCTCGCATACTTGCACAATAAGGCAGATTCGATTTGCAGTGATGGCTTAACTAAGACAAGTGTCATGGTTTCGATTCAACAAGATCTTCTACAAAACCCATATTGAAGAGTTAGAAAAGCGGTGGAATGAATGTATTGCTCTTGAAGGAACCTATGTTGATGAATAAAAAAGAATATTTGCAAAAAAAAAGCTATGCCATTTATATAAGCAATGTTTATTACATTTGTTAATTTTTTTTTTTGTAATTTTTTGGTGTTAGTGGTACATTACATAAACGAAATATCATCGAATTAAACGCGGCGTATTTCTGTGCAGGGTGGTGATTTGATTCAATTGGAATAAACCGTTGTGTCGAGTTTGGTTTTCGATAAATTTCGTATTTGATTATGTCTTCATCGTTATAAGGCAACTTTAAGTCCAGGAACGGGATTTGACCTTTGGATTCAAGTTCACATGTGAACCGTATGTGTTCGTTTATGCTGTTGATGAACATCAATGTATCTTGGATTCTGTCCCGTTTGACGGAAGTCAAAACATCATCCACGTATCGGCGCCAAAAACGGGGAAACAAATCATTATTTTTCATTTTTTCTTCAAGTGTGTTTTTTAAATAATACGTTACAATAAATAAGTTACGTAAGAACGGCGATAATGGATTATCCATTGTTGTACCTTCTATTTGTAGGTAAAGTTTATCCCTGAACTGGAAGTATGATTGTTCCATATACACTTTTGTCAGTTTTAATTACGCTAATTTTTCCAAGTGATTGATATTTTGTCGGTTCAACCAACATTCTAGTGCAATAAAAGCCGATTTTACGGGTACGTTTGGAAAATAAGATTGTATGTCGAACGAAACTAACATTTCATCTTTTCCATTTCGTGGTCTTAAGCTGGTATTTTAAATAAATACTTTTAGACAGGGTGTTGATCAGAAATATTTGAAGAATCCAAATTGAGAAAATTTTCTTCGGTACCATTGCTGATGCCCAAGAAGTAAATCTTATATTAATTTTTTTGAAAAAGTTAAAAAATTGGGTTCAAGTATACATTTCTCAAAAATGTAAAAAAAATGTAGAAAAATGTAGAAAAAAATATGCCAAAAAAATTCTATATATTAATTAGCCAAATTAAAGGAACATGTTAACACTATAATCAATACCACCAAAATTTGGACTATTAGGTAATAACCAAAAATTCTGTGCTATCTCGATTATAACTTTAGTTTCGAATATCCTTCACATAGGACACTGTGGATGAAAATTATAAGTGGCATCGTGTTTGGCAATATATTATTAGTTCAAGTCTATACTTGTTTTTGATTTAAGACATGTGTAGTTTTTTTTTAAAAAATCAGATCGTTATTTTTTTGCTGTTTTTCTCAAAAAACAACTTTGTCCTTGCGGGAGAGGAAGACATCCTTTTTTTTGATGATCTTGACAACCGTATGCAACTTTTGAGACCTCTTAGAATACAATCTAAATTTTTTTTTTCGATACGCCCTAATGTTCATCGACAACGCTATTTGACAAGCTTTTTCAAAACTCTCTAATTTACTCTCATTGAGTAAACGGTTTTGGATATTTTCATTACTAAGGCCACAAACAAACTTGATTAGAAAAGCTTTGCCCAAAAAAATACCAAAATCACATTGTCGGGACAATTGTTTCAGCACGACAATGTTATCCGTTATCGGTTCTTGATCTCGTTTAAAAAAATTAAAACATTCTATAATGATGTTCTTCTTTGGGTTAAAATTAGCTTTTCAAGTACATTTGCATATGTGGGTCAATTGCAAACAAAACGCTCTTTTTTTGTCCCCGCTCTTTTAACTTTTTTTTTTAGGTAAAAACAAAAAGAAAAAAACAAATAAAAAATGAGAAAGTGATTGAATTGAAAAATGAAAGTGACTGAAGAATATTTATTGATAAAATATATTTTTCAGAATCCTAAAATTGTTTGCATATTTGTTTTGAAGAATGTTATATTGACCTCTCGTACTCGCTTCATACAAAAACATGTGTCCCCAGTTACACTTTTTGATGAAAAACGTGAAAAAAAAGTTGAAAACAATGCAAAAATTTAACAAATAATATCTGTTCTGTAATGAAAGCATTTATTTCTTATGTTTTATTTTGTTGTTATTCTCAAAACATTGTCATCGCGAATTTGGCTTTCGATTTACATTTAGTCCCCAAGCATTGTATTGAACGTCACATTTTTTTTTCCACTTCGTTAGTTTTAATTTAGGAGTGGTATAGATGACAAGTAAGTTATATTAAGGAAGGGCAGGGATTAGTTCTCATGAAAATGTATTGAACGTCACGCGGAGTTTTATTAAAGCAAAAATAGTAAGTAAAAAAATACAAGTTTAAAATCATTGTTTCATTGGTTTTGATTAATTTCCTTGTTTTAGTATATTTGCAAAATAAAATTCCTAAGAAAAAAAACTAAAAAGAGGTAAATGTGTTGAACGTCACTTTTTAGATAATTCACACCACCAGCTGAAGTATTAATTTTGTATTTCGTTTTTGTATATTAAAGAGTAAAATAGCAAAATTAACGCCTGCTGAAAGAGCACGAAGATATCGGGAAAAAATAAAGCTAGATAAGGAACGAAATGAAGAATATAAACGAAAGCAAAAAGAATGGTACCTATGTTTGACTTTGACCTGATTTTTATTTTTACTAACTGATATCGCCCATTTCACATTGAAGTGATCATTTGCGCTGATCATCTCCGATTTCGCTCAACTATTTTTCGTGTATTGGTCTATTGATTTGAAAACCAAATTCGAAGTTATAAGTTTTTCGAATAATTTCTCACGGCCAAAATAGGGTCTTTTTTGAGACAACGTAGCTCAGTCAACTTAAGACCGATTACCGGTAATATAATATCATTGGAAAAGTTATTTCATCTATTTTGAGGTAAAGTTCAAAATTTTTGAAAATATTGCAATAAGTTGACTCATTCTTCATTTGTTTAAGTTTAATACCATGCCAGCAACACGTGCTATAATTTTTTTCTTTTTTATAATTTTCATTTTTTTACGTTTTTACGTTAGGTTATACCTTTCCAATGATATAAAATGAAGATGTGGTTTTAAAGGGTTCAGAAGTTATATTGTAAAACGTGAAGTCTTAATAAACTTTCAACACAAATTAAACTAGCTATTGAATTTTTCATTTTTTGTAAAAAAAAAAGAAAAAAAATTGGATGATAATTTTATGTATAGCTGAATTATGTACTTTATATTTGCTTTTTATTTTTTTTTTATTCAAAAGAATAAACCTGTTTTTTGTTAAACTCCCAATTTGATTTATATTATTTGGTTAAGCGCAACAAAATGTATTAAACGTCACAAAATGTATTGAACGTCACCCTGTTGTTTTTTCTAAAATTGCTCATTATTTAACACTTTTCTATTATTCATTGCTGCAAGTCTATTACTTTGAAAATAACCTCTACGTTGATGTCTTTTTGGTGAAAAAAGTTTTTCCCGTTAAAATTGTAAAATAAGTAGGTATTTTTGGTAAAAATATATTATTTCTGTAATTGAAATGGCGATTTTTTCAAAACCTGACTTAACTGATGAAATAACTTAACAAACATCACAGTAAGCTTTAATTTGCAATATTTTTAAATTTTTAGTGATTTTTCTCGCATATCTGCTATGTGACGTTCAATAAAAAAATCGTATAAAAACCAAAGAAAAAATTATTTTTTGCAGGGCTCCATTAATTTTCACTTAATTTGACCACTCTAACGGAAAAATTTAAAAAACTTCAAAAACAACACATGAAAACCTCTTTGTGTACGTTTTTTTTTGCAATTGACCCATGTAAAATCTTTTTCTATTTTTGGCGCTAGCAATATTAATGTCTGATATAAATTAGCTCCTCCAAGACTTATTAGAAATGATATTTTATCCGAATTTTTTGTAATTTTATTTAATGATAGCAGGTGGCTTAGCCTGTTGATCAGGGGCGGTTCCAGGAATATATTTCGGGGGGGGGTTTCAAAAATATTTATGTACGTTATATATATAAAGGGTAGTTAAATTTTAAAGGCCGATGTTGATTTTGAATAAAACACAAATTATTAAGGAAATTATTGTCGTTTCTTTTTATTATGATAATATTGGTATGGTTCAATTATGCATGGAACAAAATATCGGCTAAATGGCCGCCGCGACCTCGGCGGCACACCACCATCCGATGGTCCAAATTTTCGATGACGCCGAGGCATAAGTGAGGTTCTATGCCGTTAATGTGCCGAATTGGCGGGTTGCAATAAGGCCAACGGCAATAAGGCCGAATTGGCTTTATTTCCTTTTCAAAGAGAAATAAGGCCGAAATTCTGAATTTGGTTTTATTTCCATTTGAAAAGGAAATAAAGCCTAAAAAAAAATTTAGCAAAATGGTAATAAGGCCGAAAAATAATTTTTGCAAACTAAGGATTATTTTTTATAATTATTTTTAATAAAAAGTACGCTCCCTGTAGTCTGGTGTTTGAAAAGTTACTGGACTCAGCGTAGGTACTCAATTTGCAAGAGAACAGTTGCCATTGTCAACCTCAATGTGCTTGTTTTCGTATCAATGCGAAAAATTTATTAGTAGTAGTTCAATAGTGAAGGTGAAGAAGTTTAATATTATAAGGAATGAGCGCCGCAGGCAAAAAATTTTTATTAAAAATCGCGGCGATTTATTATAAACCTGCGGCGCTCATTCTTTATAATATTAAAGCTTCATTAAAAATTTTAGTAAAAATCGCGCATATTTTATAAATTTTTATTCATAACTTTTACGTTTATATTTTACATTTTTTTCTCGACCACTTACAAAAAGATGTATGTTCTTTAGCATTTAAACGATCATATTTTTCGCTTTAAACGGATATATATTTCTTTTATTAGAATAAGATATCCTAGTCTTCTCAATAAAAAAATATGTAAATTTTACAGACTTTCACGATTTTTATCTCCTAAACCATTTGAGACCTACCTATTTTTTTTTTTGCAGCATTAGATTTAGAAGTTCCATACACATTTAAAAAACAAAAAAAAAAAAAGAAGCGTGTACCTAGAGTGCAATTATTCCAAAATATGTACATTTTTTAAACTTTCACGATTTTTATCTCCTAAACCATTTGAGACCGACCTTTTTTTGCAGCATGTGCATTAGGAGCTCCAAATGCACATTTAGAAAAAAAAAGAAAAAAGGAGCATGGGCCCTTAAGTACAATTATTCCAATACTTTATATCTTTAATTTTTCATTAAATAAAACTAAAAAACTTATTTGATGGCGTTTTAATATTGGTTCCTTTTAAAGGGAAATAAGGCCAAATTGGCTTAATTTCTTTTTCAAATAGAATAAATAAAATTGCCGTTGGCCTTATTGCACCCCGCCGCCGAATTATCTCATCCTTTAGCTTTTGATTTGTTGCTGGCTTATCGACGTACACCTTTTCTTTCAAATAACCCCAAAGAAAGAAGTCCAACGGTGTCAAATCACATGATTGGTGGTCAAATGACATCGCCACCACGTGAGATAACACGGCCATTGAATTTGTCGCGCAAAAGAGCCATTGTTTCGTTAGCTGTGTGGCAAGTGGCACCGTTCTGTTGAAACCACATATCGTCCACATCCATATCTTCCAATTCGGGCCATAAAAAGTTCGTTATCATCTCACGCTACCGAACACCATTCACAGTAACTGCCTGACCAGCCTCATTTTGGAAAAAAAATACGGCCCGATGATGCCGCCAGCCCATAAACCGCACCAAACAGTCACTCTTTGTGGGTGCATTGGTTTTTCGACAATCACTCTTGGATTATCATTCGCCCAAGTGCGGTAATTCTGCTTATTGAGGAATCCACTGAGGTGAAAATGTGCCTCATCACTGAAGATGATTTTCTTCGAAAATTGATCATCCACTGTTGGCATTTCTTTCCACCATTCTGACCGTGTAAATGCAAGTCTTTATGCATTATGTTCATCAACGACGAACGTGAGAGGTGCAATTGTTGGGCACGACGACAAGTTGAGGTGGACGGCTCTTCAGCCACACTATCGCGAACAGCAGCAATATTTTCTGCAGTACGAGCATGCACTGGTGTTTTCACATCTCCTACAGACCTGGTTTGTTCAAATTTTTGCACGATTTTTCCGATTGTACGCACATTTGGACGATTAAATTGACCGAAAAAATCACGAAGTGCTCGATATGCATTTTGATTTGAAAGCTCATTTTCATAATAAGCCTGAATAACTTTAACGGTTCAAATTGAGTTAGACTGAAATTGAGAAAAGTCAAATGAAATGCAGAAAAAAAGTTGACATTTAGGTGTGGTTTATATTCAACATCGGCCCTTAAAATTTAACCACCCTTTATATACATTAGAGCGGGATAATTTTTTTTTCAAAAAATCGTAGGCGTGGGAAGAAACCGTTAGTCTAAAATCTATTTCGAGCCTCTGGTTTTTCAAAAGAAGGTTATAATTTGTGTTTTGCTGCAATATGTGAAAAAATTATTCCACTTATTGGAAAAAACTTTGCTCCGAAAAAAATAGCCATCCACATTTCACTCCATATTCACTCCATATTCACTCCATATGATTGTGTGGTGCTCAGGATTATTTTTTTGTGTTAAATACCACAAGCTGACACTGGGGTGAAGATAATAATAAAATAAAATTCTAATAATAAAAGTTATTTCTCTGTTTATTTGACTCGAATACAAATCTTAAAAACAAATATAAAACCAACATCAAAATAAATAAAAACTACAAAAACCAGAATTTTTCTCCATTACTGTATAAAAAGGAATTTTACGTCACACTACAAAAACCGGAATTTTTCTCCATTACTGTATAAAAAGTAATTTTACGTCTACACTTCCGATACTATCGAAACTGTGGGTTTTTAAATTAAAACTGTGCGGTGTTTGGATATATTTTATCCAAAAAATGCGGTGTTTTTGTGATTTCAGGTTAAGATTGTATGTGTGACTGTTTACAGCTACAGGCGCAATATCGCAAAAATAATCAAAAACTGGAACAGAATTCAGTATTTTAGCAATACGTGTAGAAACAGCTACAAACGTTTACAGCATAGGGGTGTGAATATTTAAAGTAAATTATAAAAAACTAATTTTTTTTCTTTTTGGTACTCTTAGCCCACATAATAAACATTTAAATACAGGTTCTTTTAGAATTTCGGGGGGGGGGGGGGTTTGAACCCCCAAAACCCCCCCTGGATCCGCGCCTGCTGTTGATATACAGTAATGTGCGATAAAATAGAGCCAGTGCTATTTAAATTATTTAAATGAAAAAATCTAAGTAAACTTTGCTTTTTTTAATTTTTTCTTTTAATAGGTAAAAAAGAACAATTCATTTTATTAATATTAGTACACTAATTAATTAAGTTAAGTGTGAAACATAAACGAAAAATTCAAAATTCAATGATATGTCCTCTTTCGGCTGTGACTTGAAATAGAGCCAGAAATAGTTGTACTTAATTTTAGCCATGACTTGTGATACGAAAATTTGAAATTTCATGATATAATCAATAGAAATTATTGAAATATAATTATTTCTACCTCAATATTTGGCAGAGTATCCATTATTTCTGAAAACTGTTGAGCAACGTTTAGGCATCGCATCCACTAGTTTTTGCCACTTAATAGCTAGAATTTTCTCCCATGCGTCCTTGATTAACCTCCAAAGATCATCTTTGTTGATTGGATGTTTGTCTTTAAGAGACACTTTAACCTCTCGCTATAAATTTTCGATAGGATTAACCAACTTATAAACGTTATCCTGCTGAAACACCCATCGAAGCGGCATATTTAACTCTGCGTATAGCACCATGGTTTCACTCAAAATCATGGTATATTTTAAAGCATCCATCTTTCCCTCGTAGCGAAATAAGGGACATGATTTCTATGATATGATATGAGAAACACCCTCAAACCATTATACTCCCACCGCCACACAGTGGACCGTCCCATACAAGTTAGACGGAAAAAATTATTTTATGATTTTAAACGATAGAGTATGAAAAAACAACAAAAAAAGTAGTGGAAGTGGGGGTCTATTTAACCCCCTGGGGAGTTATGGGCTAATTTTGTGTTTTCCGGAAGTTGTTTCACTAAGAATGCTATTCCAACCAAACTTTTAAAAGTTAAGATTTGTGCAAAGACGTTTTAGAAAGATTATTTGATGGCCTTTCCAACGATATGCAACACTAGTAGATATTTGTGTTTCAATTAGAAGTATTTGGTGGTGACACCAGAATATTTTGGAATAAAATACAGTATTTTTAAGTTTAAAGTGAATTTAAAATAAAAACACTTCGTGTAACTGCATTTTTTATTGAAAATTATAATTCTTCGTTAAATTTACTTTAAAAATCATGTTACTTTTGTTTACTTTACTGCAATTCTTCACTTTAACATAAGCAATTTCAATTTTATTTTAATTTTCTACTTAGTTTCCTATTTTCCTATTAAACCAATATAAAATAAAAACTCAGTTCATGAAATACTTTAATACAAATTCAAGATAGATTTATTTTGATATACAAACATAAAGAAATAAACACAATGTTACGCACTATCTGAATCAGAATGGAAAGAAAAGTTTTCCTCTGCAGAATATGGATGTACGATAAGAAATTTTAGCATATCAGAAGACATAGGTACGTCAAATATAAGTCATACCTATCTTGAAGATTACCGACTTTATAAAATTTGTCATTAAAACTTTGGAGATAACTATAAACTCCATTTCTTAACTTGTTCACCATCTCAAAATCATCCACACAAATAATAAACTCGTTGCAAGTACTTTATCTATTTATCCATTCTTTTGCTTTTTGTCACATTAGAACACACTTCATAAAACTCATTTCGAGATAAAACCACTTGTTTACTTTCCATTTCACTTAAAAAAGAACACTTACTCTTTAACTCCAACAGAAGAAATATTCATATATTAATTGTGTTATAAAATAACATTTTTATAAGAATTAAATAAGAATCAAATAATTATTGTCACAGATTTATAAATAAATGTTCTGGTATATTGAAGGAAGGCGTGACAAAGGACAGGGGGGGAAGAAGGGGTTGATTGAAAAGAATCTATATTTTCATTCAAACTTATTTGCATTACACGAAAATAATAAAGAATGGTGTAATAGCTGTATTCATGCACACCAAAATACATGAAACTACATAAACTAAGGGGTTGCAGCCGAAAACTCCTTGTGGGGAAAGTTGCCAAAAGTTGCAAAACCTAAATTTGTTCAAAATATTAAGTTGATATAATAAACTTTAAGAAATTGTCAAAAGTAAATACAAGGACATACAAGGAAGGATGAAATTTCAGATGAAATATGGCAAAATTACCTTTTTTGGTTATTTGAGCGTATCCTCAAACAAAAGCTTAATAATGATGGATAATATAATTTTTGGTGAACTAAGAAGCGTATGAGCATACATTAAAAAAAAAAAAAAATAAATAACTGATCATTTCAGCCCTTGAAAGGACTTTGACCTAGCTTCTTACGATCAATTGTGTTGTGCGTGTTATTAAGTTTGTACACAATTGACCGAGAACCGGACCTACATGCTTAACGCCGACTCCGAACGGCGATGAACGGAATGTTCTCGTTCTCAAGAAGCTTTACATGGCATTTTGATTACTCTCTGAGGTTTGCCATTGTCTGCAGAGAGGTGGCGACCGTACAGAAAAACTATTTTAATTCAAATAATTTTCTGTCGCTGCTGGGGTTCGAACCCGGTTCTCCCGGTTCGTTGACATAGAGGCCACACACTTTAACCAACTACGCCACGGACGCCACGAGCATACATTGGCGTTTATAAAAAGTGGTCTACTGTTGCTGAGAAGTTCTTCGCTTAGGAGTTATGTCATTGAAAAAAATTTAGAAAATTGTGAAGTAGGGAAGCGAAAAGGCAAATCTTCCCATACAAATTTTTGTAACTTTGGTACCATAAGGTCTATCTGTATGAAATTAACACGTAAGGAAGATATGCCACTCAATAGCCTTAATCCCAAATTTCATTCCGTGGGCTCAAACTCGAGTTACAGATTTAATTCCGTCTAAATAGGCCAAACAGTCCACTGTGCGCCATGTTTAACAGGTTATTATAGTGTGTTGAGGGAGAAATTCGGTATGGGGGGGTCTTCTCATAGAAAAGCTGCCTCGGTCTAAATTAAAGAAATTAACTTTGGTTTCATCTGACCAAAGAATGTTTCAATCGTTCCAATCAGCATAATCCTTTGCAAATTGAAATCGCTTGCGGACATTAACTTGAGTCAGGAATGGTATCTTCCGAGCGGGTTTAGCCTTCAATCCGTTTTTAATTAAAAGTTTTCGAATCGTTGAAGTCTCCACGTCCAAGGAATATTGCTTCTTGAGAACGGAAGAGGTCACAAACGGATCGTCTTTGCAAACTGGTACTTATTTTGGGTTGTTTTCCTCTGGTGTCTTTTTTTTGTGTAAACTCTAATGCGTTCTCAACCATTTTCTTTGAGCAGCCAACTATACTGGCTATTATCCTTTTGTTTTTGACTTTTTACGCAAATTTTTTATAATTTTTCGGTTTTCAAAACTGCAGTACCTGGCTCTTCCCATTTTTAGACCTAATTGTTTGAAACACAAAAATTTATTTCATCGTAAAATAAATCATAAAACTGAGAAAAACTCACGTTATGAAGTAAAATTTTATTAAAAAAGATTTTTTTAAATTAAAAATTTTTAGTTATATTGGTTGGCTCTATTTCATCATACTTTAAATGCAACAATAACACAGTTTCACAGATTATCGAAAAATAAAGGCGCAATTGTACTCAAAAACAACTGTACAATATTTAACTCCGCCTGTTTTCACGAGCAGCCTGTCCAAAGCCAGGATAAAGGAGGATGGTCGCAGGCAACGGGTTCGCCCTATCCTGTGTAAATGAGAAGGGACTACCCAGATCCTGGAGTTGGTCGCCCAATCTGGGTAGTAGGTGGACCGTTTGACAAGATCAACGGTAGCGTATGCCTACAAGGGAATAGCAATAATCCTAAAGAATTTGTTAGCACGGGGATAGTCGTCACTCTCGACATACGTATTGTTGCAAGTCCCCACTGATACATTTTGCATTCGTCTCCTGGATAGTCTTATAAGCTTTGACTTATAAGGCTGGTATAAAAACGTTGTAATCAAGAGGTGTCAGATTGGGTACTCCGAGTGTGAAAAGTTAAACTTAGTAGCCTCGGAGTGCCGGTTTGAAAGGATGTGATATTGGGTGCTGCGAGTGACTGGGTGTTCATTTGGCAGCCTGTAGTACTAGTTTAACAAGGTGTCCCAAGGTGTGATTGATAAGGTGTATCAAGGAGTGTCATATTGAGTACTCCGAGTGTGAAAAGTTTATCTTGGTAGCCTCGGAGTACAAGATTGATGAGGTGTCCCAAGGTGTGATTGATAAGGTGTAACAAGGAGTGTTGAATGAGGAGTCAAGAAGTGTCATGAGTTTTCCGAGTGTGAAAAGTAATATCTTAGTAGCCTCGGAGTTCAAGAGTGACGGGTGTATGAGTTAACTAGTGCTGCAGGTGGCTGGGTGTTCATACCGGTAGTCTCGAGTACCAGTATTGAAATGGAGTATATAGTGGCGATCTTGTGTCGCACACAGTCAATGGCGATGTGGTCTACGCTGTAGCACGTCCAAGTAGTGGTGGCTTTTTCCTTCACAGTCAAGTGTGATGAATGCAATTGTGTCGGTGTTGTGATAAATGCGTGTCGGGGAAAATCCTTTAGCCCAGGAGACTATCGTGGGCTGGCCCTTCGGGGAGTATCGTGCTGGCTGTGGTAGTTCAATGTCGCGAACAGGTCTGTGGATCGGCGTGGAGTTGCGCTAAACAACCGGGTGGCAATGCCTTACATTGCAAGAGATGTTAGATGGGTCTCGATTTCCACCAATAAATGTGGATGATGACCCAACTAATCATCCATAATTGGTACCGTTGCGTTCCAACATTGGTTGCTATCCATACAGTATATTTATTAATTTAAATATACAACAAAAGTATGGTGTGTGACCGGTGTTGAAACTACTATGACGGGGCGATGGTCGCGTCTGGAGTCATGGAAGTGACGCCTTGGAGAGTATGATGGACGTCATATAAATTAGCATGGCACGGACGTCCTGACGAATTATCTCCTAGGCATCAATTCCTTGAACCACGACCCCACTGCCATGGGGCAACGTGGAATAAGGCCTATACGGCAGGTGTCTGCGTTACTTTAATTGGAATTTCCTTCTGTACAATATTTATGGGAGAAGTGGTTTTTAAACTACGTTTGGTTCAGAGCATGCCAACCTGTTACAAAAAATTTTAATTAAGTAATATCATCAGCAAGTGCGTGGCTCTATTTCATCGCACATCACTGTATAGCTAAAAATAAGTTTTAAAATATTTTACATTAAGATTGAGTTAAAAAATTTCATTCTTCTTCGTTCATTCGCAGTTGTTAACAAAATTATGGTTTTTCATAAAAAAAAAAATAAAATGTTAGCTATTACTGACATGTTGTTGAACAAAATTAATCAATTCATGAAATTACAAAATTGTGAAGTTATTTCTTTAATACATTCATTTTTCATTTTTGTCCCTGTTTTGCCTTTTTGGTTTTTCTTGCAGCAAGGCTTTGCCAACTTTCTGAGCATTAAAATGCACCAGTTAAGTTATGCACCATATTGCAATAAAAGAAAAAAGCGACTAGCCCACTGGTTAAATTTAGATTAAGTTTATTAGAAAGTACCGATATTTATACCAAGATTTTTGGTATTCTTGCTCTTATTCTAGTTAATATTATATTTACAATTCATAATACATATATGTATATACTAATATGAAAATATGGATAAGTGTGACATATGGTAACATGTGTAAATCGATCATCGTTGACCAATATTTACAAATAGATGCAATGTAAACAAAACATAAGACAAAAGAAAAGATAGTTACTGTGCCACACACCAATTCTGCTGTATTCAGCTCAAATTGCCATTGGTCTACCAATGGTCTTCAATTCCAAGAATCTCTGCAGACTCTGCAGGGACGGATCGTGTTGCCATCATTTGTGTTTCCTCCCCTTGTTTTTGGAAATCAACTTACATTCGCAGTTCAGATCGTAACTTATTCTGTATTATTCTTTATTTTTTTTTTCTAGTTTTTTTGTCATCGTCACCTCTTGCTTGCCGACGCTTAATATCTTGTTTGTATGCAATATGTAGGGAAATCTCAAAAAATCAAATTTGTGCATGAAGAGTAGCGCGTATGCATTTTCGTCAATCTGCATCTGTAAACATTTATTTATGTCATACATGTTTTTAAGAGTAGCTCCACAAATATAGCAATTACAACTCGCTCGATTTAGTATTACAGCATTGCAAATTTTCCATCGACCATTCTTTTCAATAATTTTTATTATTATTCAAAAGACTCGTATCTCATCTAAGAGGTCGAAAATATCGAGTGGCTGAAGTACGGCAATTTTTCCATATCAATATATTTTGGTTATCAGTCTGTATTTTAATTTTTTTTTTCAAGAGGAACAATTGAAGTCATAAAAATATTTGAAATATTCGCATTGTTATTTTCAGCAAAAACTTGTTTGTATCGGGAATTCCACTACTTCCATCACATCCCCATTTTCGAAAGCAAAGCATAACGTTTTTATATTTACAAGGTTATTGAATACACTCAATTTCGCTTTCGAAATGCGTTGCGAAGTGTAATCAATTAACCCTTTCAACCCCACAGTTGCCTGTGGACAACTTCTGACTTTGTGGCTCTGTTTCTAGTTTGGGATCCCCCGATTTTTTTTACAATGAATTTTATCGATAGAATGATATGTGACGAATAAGAGGAAAATATTAAAAATACAAAATTAATTTTTATGGTATGCTTTTCAAAGTTATTCCGAGTCTCATGTGCGCGGCCACTCGACTACGCGACTTCAAAAAAGAGCAAATTTAAAAATTATATTTTTAAATATTTCCGAAAATTTTCTAAAGCTAAAGGTAATAAAATGTTAAAGTACGAATGTAAGAGATCTTAACATGTTAAGTTGGAAGAAATATGTGAAATTTACAGCGCTAGAATTTGTAAAAAAATGTTTAAATTTTCGTAAAACTGTTTGTATTACCTATTAGGAGAGCGGTACAGCTTTCAAACTTCTTTCTCAACTAATTTAGGTCAAATCTGATCCTCAACGAAGTTTGGAATGTTTGGCACCGCCAGGGCTAAGTTGGCGCTGAAAGGGTTAAAGACTTGATCTATTGTAATAACAACATCGAACTGTTTTTTATTGACGTTCATAAGAGACTGGCTTAATTTTGTCGATGTCGATAAAAGCTTTCTTTAATTTTTCCATTGGAATTATTCTAATTTATTATTGTAATTGGAATTGAAAATGTAAAAAAATTTATTTGAAAATTACATAATGAGTTTAACAAATAGTTGTAGTATTATTTTATTTTTTTTTTATAGTATTACGAATAACAGATATTTTATGCATAAAAATTAGTAAGTAGAATTATCGTAAGTACATATATCTATGTATTTATATATATAAATATAATTTGTATTATGTCATTTTGAAAGTAAAGTTAGGTTTGCATTATGTTCTTGTTGTCACAATGAAATTTCTTTAATCTATTTTTGTGTACTTTTTCTAATTTATATTCATTTAATTGAATTAAACAGTTTCCATTATTGTCGATTTCTACTATTTTAAAAGAACCATTATAAAGAGAATCTAATTTGTGCCCAGCAAAATTTCTTATAAGTCCGCAGTCATTTACGTTTAGTATCTGCGGATTTGATTTTTTATCGTAATGAATTTTTTAATAATGTTTTGCTTTATCGATTAAAAGTTTTGCTCTGCTTTGTGTGGATTGTCGTCTAAATTTTACCTCTTTTTCGTATGCATCTATGTTGTAGCAAGGATCAACTTCATTTTTTTGTAGAAATTCCAACTGTGAATCTCTAATAGCCACGCTGAATCAAATTCAGATAGAAGAGCAGGGTGAATCAAACAGGACGATAATAGTAATTTTAAATGACCAACTCGCTGTAAGTGCATTTAAAAACGGACTGAATTACCATATTTAAGCAGTTGTTCTAGCTTCAAGAGCCACAAAATTCAATGAAGCAGTACAAATTGCTACAGCAGCAGAAACAAAACCAACACAGAACAATGTACATTTAGCCACACGATACAGATCAAACTATAACACAAACAACTACAAAGGCAATAGCTATAATAGTAATAGATATAATAATAATAATAGATATAATAATAATAATAGATATAATAATAATAGATTTAATAGCAATTATACTATGAGATACAATAATAATAATCAACGACAGATCACAAATAATAGATTTAATAACACGCAAAATAGGGAATATAGGCCACACAATGGCCAAATAATTCGACAAAACAACAGAAACAGGATTGAGCATCAAACCGGAAACGCAGGTTTCCCTGGTCAAGCGAATCGGGGCAATTACGTGCAACGAAGACATTAAATTTTGCACACACGAACTGCACAACGAACTTTGTGACACTTAAAATAAAGGATGAAAGACAAACATTCACTTTTTTAATACACACGGGTGCAGACATTTCAATTTTCAAAAATTATTCAAGATACATAACTTACAAAAATATATATATTTACATACAATAGAATAACAATACATATATGTAGAATAAATGGGTTCACAGGCAAAGCTATATATTCTAAAGGCACATCCAAAATAGACCTTATGCTAGGTGATAACATGAATTTCATATTATTGATGACAATTTCAATTTATCTACTATTGGAATACTAGGGCGTGATTTTTTACAAATTATAAAACTAAAATTGACTACGAAACTTGTGTGTTAATTATTAATTTGAATTAAGACGAAATAATATTGCCGATGAACATGGAAACAATAAACATTGGAAGCATAAAAATACCTCCAAGAACAAAAGCCATTCAAACTGTAGAATTTCAAATAGATCATGACAGCGTTATGGTTGGCAAAGAAATAAGCAAAGTAGTATTTTTATCAAACTCAATTGTTCCTCCAAACGGTATAAAACATGTTACAATACTAAATACCAGAGATACTGAAGTTTCAATTGACAATGTTATGATAGGAGTTCAACCTCTCACAGACTATGAAATATTCACATACACAGGCATACAAAATCACGAAGAAAGACGACGCGATCTAGGAAAAATATTGAAATTCTAGATAAAAAAGCAAAAAAAAAGACATGTTAAGATTATGTGAACAGTTTCAAGAGATATTTCATTTAGAAGGAGACATTTTGACAAATAATAATTTTTATAAACAAAAGATAGCAATAACAGACCCAACTCCAGTATACATAAAAAACTATAGATTACCTCACACACTGTTAGAAGAGATAGATAAAAAAGTTTAAAATTGCTTGAAGAAGACATAATAGAACCATCTACTAGTCCATATAATTCTCCATTACAGTACCGAAGAAAAGCAAAAAAGGTAAAACTAAGTGGAGGCTAGTTGTAGATTTTAGATCTTTAAACAAAAAGTAATTGATGACGAATTCCCGTTAACAAGACTGGATGACGTAGGTACTTGACAAACTAGGTAATGCAAAATATTTTTCCACTCTTGATATGACCAGCTCATTCCACCAAATACCACTAAGTACAGAATCTAAACATATAACAGCTTTCTTACCAAATCAAGGACATTATCAGTTTAACATTATCAGTTTGGTTTAAAGATCTCAACAAACAGTTTCCAAAGAATGTTATCAATAGCATTAAGTGGTTTACAGGCATCAGCTTTTCTATACGTAGATGATGTACACCTAATTCTGTTTTTACACGGTAGATTGGTTCCAGAAAAAACCGTGTAAAAAAATACATTGCTCGTATGAAAAAATAGGTCATTGGTTCCTTATCTCTAAAACATATTAAAATTTATGAAAAACAAGGATTTTTTACATATATAAGGATTTTTTAAGGATAACATATATAATGTGTATTTACACATGCATAGTTATTAAAAAAAAGACTCTAAGTTTAAAATCAGTTGAAATTTCATTATTTTTATAGTTCTTACTGTGGCTTCATTTAAACCGAACATTTTGTCAAGAAATGTTGAGCCTTCTCCATTTCGAAGGCGATCTAAAATTTCAATTTTGGTTTCCAAAGAAATAGTTTTACGTTTTTATTTTGTATTTGTAGTTTTCGACATTTTCTTTTAGGCATACATAAAATATTTATCAAAACTAAAAAAATATAAATAACTTTGAGAATATAAAATATTTTTTGGCTTACCTTTTAGTTTAATTTAATTTAACGTTAGAAAATTACCAAACGTCTTTACCAAACACGTCTGTGATTGCATTGATAGTTAACAAAATATTAACACATTTCAATTGCTTTGACAAGTAAATTTGCTTGTATCCACAAAAAGGTTATTCCCCTAAATTTGTCATATGAACATATTTCGCAAAACTTAAATTTGACAAAAAAAAAAAATGTAAGCGCAATAAAGAAATTTAAAATTTTCAAACAGTGTTAAATCAAAACCGTGTAAAAAAAGACCGTGTAAAAACAGAACTAGGTATAATTGTATTTGGCTCAAATCTAAGAGAACACAATGAAAATTTACTGAAGGTTCTTCAACGTCGACGCAAATATAATCTGAAACTCAATCCAGGGAATTTCTTAAAACCAGGAGTTGTGTATCTTGGTCATTTAATTACTTCCGAAGTAATCAAAAATTATCCCATATCTGAAAATGCAAATGAAACTCAAAGATTTGTTGTATTTTGTAATTACTACCGAAGGTTCATTAAAGTTTTTGCAGATATTGCTAAACCATTGAATCAGTTACTAAAGAAAAAACAGATTTTTAATTGGACAGCAGAATGCTCTAAAGTTTTTAACACATTAAAAGAAAAACTCATGAGCCCTCCTATTCTCAGTTATCCGAATTTTTCCAAACCAATCATTTTAACAACAGACGCATCAAATCATGCTCTAGAAGCAGTGTTGTCACAAGGAGTAATAGGGACAGACAAACCAATTGCCTATGCGAGCAATTCCTTTGATAAACATGAATTAAATTAATTTTTTTGGGTCAATTTCAATTTCAATAACTTTTTTAAATTTTTTTGTAGAGGTTTTTGACCATTAATTTATAATTGCAATTTTTAAATCATAAAAAATAAAAATTCAATTTTTTCCCGACGTTTCGTCACTTTCTTGGCGACATCTTCAGGGGAGATATTTTATTTATTTCTACAAACACAATAATTAACTATTTTTCGAAAACAATTAAACAAAACCTACTTTACATTTATGGATACATTGAGTACAAAAATTTTTTTCAATAAACCGTAAATTTAAATAACAATAAATGTTACATTACATAAAACATTTAAAACAGAAAAATTTTTGAACACGTAATTTAAATTTAACTAATCATAGCCTATACGTCCATTGCTACTGCATAGTTGTTGTTTATATTGTCTGTGTCTTCTTTGAAATTTATCGCTTTTTCCCCTTTTTGTTGTATTCTTAAGCTTTCTAATGTCATTCTTCTTTTTGTTTTGTTTTCAACGTCTAAGATTCTTACAGCCTCAAAATCAGCTGTGTGGCCTGAAGTCAGTATGTGTTGCGCTAGCGCTGTTGTTGTTTTTTTGTTTCTTATGCCTAGCTTGTGTTCTTTCATTCGTATTTTTAGCGCTCTTTTTGTTGTTCCTATGTAAGTTTGTCACAACTTTCGTGTTCGGAGCCTTTGCATTGTAATTCGTATACAACGTTGTTTTTGTCTTCGTTTTTAATTTTTGTTTTTGTTTTTGTGAATATTTGGTTTAAAGTGGAGTTTGATTTGTATGCAAATATTGTGTTGTCCGCTCTCATTATTTTCCGTATGTGTGTATTGCTTGTTAGTTTTGGTATGTATGTGATGCCTAGGTACTTTTGAGTTATTTGTTCAGAGTTGCCAGACTGTTTGTTTTTGTCTACTATTTTTTTGTTTGGTTTGTTTTTTGAAAACTTTTTATTTATTAAGGAATTGGTGAGATTTATTGGGTAGTCGTTGTTTTTAAGTATTGTTTTTTATCTTTTTTATGTTTTTGTCCAGAAACTGTGTGTCTGCTAATGTAGATATTTTGTTTATTAAGTTGGTCGCCGTATTTATTTTTTGCTGCATTGGTTGCGTCGAGTGGAAATTTATAAGTCTACCTGAACATGTAGTTTTGGTAAACCAGTCAAAAATTATTCCATTATTTTTCCTGTGTAGTTTGACGTCTAAGTATGGTATGTTATAATTTTGTTCAATTTCAGTTGTGAATTGTATGTTTTTGTGGTAACTATTTAGTGTTTCATGAATAATGTCTAAGTCTTTTTTCTTTATTATTGCTAGGATATCGTCTACATACTTGCAAATGAATGTAATATGGATGTCATTATTTTTAAGAACTTTTATTGTTTCGTCAAGTAAGTTGTCCAGAATTATGTCTGCTATTGTCGGAGATAGTGGACTGCCCATAGGCATACCATATATTTGATGGTATACTACGTTGTCAAATATGAAGTAGTTATTTTCTTTCAAGCAGAATTCTAAAATGTTTAGAAATTGCTGTCGTGGAATGCTGGTCAAGTTTTTAATTGCGTCCCATTGGTTCATTATATTTTTTATAGCTAAGTTTGTCGGGATGTTGGTGAACAGGGACACTACCTCAAAGGATACCATTATGTCCTCGTCTGTCAGTATAAAGTTTTTAATTTTTTCTTTTAATTGAACTGAGTTTTTGATATTGTATTCGTCAGATATTAAATGCTTTAAGATTTGTCGTATGTGTTTTGATAATTTGTAACAAGGGACATTAATAGATGAAGATATAGGTCGTAGGGGGACGTCTGCTTTATGTATTTTAGGTAGTCCGTAAAGTCGTGGTGCAGTTGCGGACGGACTCATCAGTTGGAATTTTTTGTATGTGTCAATATAGTTTTGTTTGTGAAGGTAATTTACTATAGTGTTATTCTTTTTTTGTAATGTGTTTGTTGGGTCAATTCTCATTGTTTTGTATGTATTTTTGTCTCTTAACAGTTCAGTCATTTTTTGTATATATTAATTTTTGTACATAACTACCGTTTTGTTAACTTTGTCAGCCTGTGTTATGATTATTTCTTCCTCATGCAGTTTAATAAATTTTTTGGTTTGTTCGTATGTCCGCAGTATGAATTTTTCCTTAGTCGTATTTCTAATCCTATTACTAAAATTAATAATTTTGTTTGCCGTTGTTGATCTGATTTAAAAATTGCAATTATAAATTATTGGTCAAAAACCTCTACAAAAAAATTTAAAAAAGTTATTGAAATTGAAATTGACCCAAAAAAATTACATAAATCATCGGAGAGGACACCGATAAAATTATTTACATCACAATTAAAAACACACAAATGAAAGGATTTTACGAACACATTAAACTTAAATACTCAGTGGAGACTTGCACAACAAAACCATAAAATTGTTAACCATAGAAATAAAATATAAGGAAGTGGTGTTCTACTCACACATTCTATGCGTGTGTTGAAGAATTTTTCAAGCGAGATAGAGCATGATTTTTTGACATAAGCTCTTGCACATCAAAACAAAGAAAATGAGTGGTGAAAAAACATTAAAATATTAAATAATTAGCGATTGTCATCGCTATAAATTGTATTAAAACGAACATAAATAAAATAAAAAATTAAATAAGCATGCGTTGTGCCGTGAAAAGTTG
Organism: Pherbina coryleti; assembly: GCA_943735915.1. Taxonomy (NCBI): domain Eukaryota; kingdom Metazoa; phylum Arthropoda; class Insecta; order Diptera; family Sciomyzidae; genus Pherbina; species Pherbina coryleti. The sequence continues at coordinate 108,594,845 of OX030948.1, read as the reverse complement.
TGAAAGTTCACAAAAAACACATAATAAAGAGGTTTAGTATCACAGGTAATCTTGCTTTATAGTTTGTTGGTTCCCGCCATTTGTGTGCATGAGTCATGTGCAAGAGCTTCTGTCAAAACAAAAGTTCAGCTTCATGAGCGCATTTATTCCTTAGGGTGGCAAACATTAGGGCCCTAATTTTTTTTTTTTTTGATTGAAGATAAGTTTTAATCAGGGACCATAACTGTTATAAATTTCTTCAAAAAAGTCAATAAATAATAATAAATAATTGCACCCGAAAATATGCTAATGAGCCGAACGACTAGTCGTACCATATGTGCCGTATTTCACGGGACGTGCCGTATTTTGCAAGATTTTTTTAAGTGTCCTGCCGGGAAAAAATTTTTCCCGTATCTTTGGCATTTTTTGTAAAATACCTATGATTTCAAATACAATAAAAATTAAATAATAAAAATACGTCTGAACACCAAAAAGTTTTCGCCTTTATTTACGATATAACCTACTGCGGCCCTGTTTAAATGTTTATGTATTTGCATTAACTTCATTGTATTTGTGAAATACTTCATTTCTGTTCAACTTCACCGCTTCCTTATCTCTTAGTTCTTTGGACAAAACTTACATAGGAACAACAAAAAGAGCGCTAAAAATACGAATGAAAGAACACAAGCTAGGCATAAGAAACAAAAAAACAACAACAGCGCTAGCGCAACACATACTGACTTCAGGCCACACAGCTGATTTTGAGGCTGTAAGAATCTTAGACGTTGAAAACAAAACAAAAAGAAGAATGACATTAGAAAGCTTAAGAATACAACAAAAAGGGGAAAAAGCGATAAATTTCAAAGAAGACACAGACAATATAAACAACAACTATGCAGTAGCAATGGACGTATAGGCTATGATTAGTTAAATTTAAATTACGTGTTCAAAAATTTTTCTGTTTTAAATGTTTTATGTAATGTAACATTTATTGTTATTTAAATTTACGGTTTATTGAAAAAAATTTTTGTACTCAATGTATCCATAAATGTAAAGTAGGTTTTGTTTAATTGTTTTCGAAAAATAGTTAATTATTGTGTTTGTAGAAATAAATAAAATATCTCCCCTGAAGATGTCGCCAAGAAAGTGACGAAACGTCGGGAAAAAATTGAATTTTTATTTTTTATGATTTAAAAATTGCAATTATAAATTATTGGTCAAAAACCTCTACAAAAAAATTTAAAAAAGTTAATGAATTAAATTAACCTATAATTGAAAAAGAGTTTTTAGCTATTCATGGAGGGATAAACCATTTCCATCCTTACCTATTTGGTAGAAAGTTTAAAGTTTACACTGACCATAGACCACTAGTAAGTCTTTTTACGCATAAGAACCCTTCATCAAAATTAACCAGAATACGGGTTGACCTAATGGACTATGACTTTGAGATAATATTCAAGCAAGGAAAAATGAACACAAACGCGGACGCACTCTCCAGAATACAATTAGATTCCAGTAAACTTAGAGAAATGATACCAAAACATGATGTTAATGTTATTACGCGCGCAATGAAGAAAAACGTTAAAGAGAAGATGAAAGAAAATAATGAAGAAATAAATGAAAACAGTGTGCAATTGCCTTAGACTCAAAAGTGGGGATTGATCACCTCTACATCTGGGACTGTGTATCAATATCACACACTAGGCGGATGAAGAAATTAGAATTCAAGAAAAATGTGAAAAAATATAAAGTTACCAAAAGTATTAAAATAAATGTAGCAGCAAACACTGTAGTTGTAGAATTTAACGATAATTCTCTATCAGAGGTAAAATTGATTTTGAAGAAGTTAATATTCATGATGAACAATGCAGATGGGTCAGTCCGCATTTTGACTATAACATATCCTAATGTAAAATCATACGCTGAACTCAAATATGCCATAAAATTCTTAAAAAAATTAGTCCTTTTTTACCTTCGCTGAGGTCGCAGCAACTTTCTCAAATTAAAATGCTGCATTATTATTGCCCTTTTTATGAAGTTTAGGGATAATAAAAAAACTATTCAAATCAAGCCATTTTTATGGCAGAAAAACCATTTTTTTGCTGAGCTTTTTATAAAATTTTCTTCCCTTTGTTTTCTGCATATTTACAATAACTTTAAAAACATAAATTTGTTCATCGTCATCATCCGACATAATTGCAAATATGCAGAAAACACAGTGGCGGATCTACATACGGGTTGAAAGGGATTTAGCCCCCCTTGGAGAATTTTTTGTATGGGGAAAAAAGTCCAAAAAGACGTTAAGCCTCCCCCTTGGCATACAAAACTGTAGTTTCAGCCCCCTCTGGCGAATCCTAGATCCGCCACTGAGAAAACATAGTGAAGTTAATCTGAAGTAGAGGGATATAATTTTTATGTGGAGCCGACTTATAAGCAAATAATTATTTTTAAATAGATTTCATTCACTTTCTTTTTTCTGCAAATTTGAAATGATGTCATTCTTTGTTATGTTATATTGTTGAAGTTTTTGGTGTTCCTCTACCATATAACATAACAAAAAATGACATAATTTCAAATTTGCAGATAAAAAGGCCAATTTTTCGTTAAGGACTAATTTTTTTAAGAATTTGATGGCATATTTGAATTCAGCGGACGATTTTACATTAGGATATGTTATAGTCAAAAGTTTTTATAGGACTTAAATTTAAATAGGGAACTCGATTTGAAACATCCATTTTATACTTCTTCAAATTCACGTTTTTTAGCGGCGCCAATCCAGTTTGCGAATTTTCTGAATTTTTTTTCTCGTCACATGCTTATATTACATCCAGGACTCGGAACCTGGCCTTGTAGGGAGGTTCTGGAATACTTTTGGAAAAAAAACCCATCTACTACTCATACCTCATGTTGTAAATGGACGAATTTTAAAATGCTATATCTTTTAAATGAACCATAAAAACCAATTTCATTCTTATATCATCAGAATCCTCTTATTACGTAGTTTATTTAACATTAATTTCAAAATTTTTCACCCGTGCCCATTGGAGATACTTGACCCCAAAGTTGGGGCAAATTTGAGATTTCTTATTTTTCAAAGCGATGTAACCCAAAAAGTAGGTCTGCCACTAGCTTCTTTCTATTAAAATTTTTTTTTTCAAAGTTACCAAAAATTACGATTTTTTTTTGAGACTTTAACTTTTTTTTAAAAATTAAGAAACATCCCAATTAATTAATATTATTAATTAATTAATATGTCAGATAATAGTCTAAGGTATAATGAATATTATGTTTTTTCATTTATTACTGTATGTTTAATAGGAGCTGAGATATGATCATTACCGCAAACTCTATAATATACGAAAATCGCTCGTGTTGGCATGACAAATATGGCCGCCATTTTGCAAATAAAAATGTTTTTTGAAAGCAGTTCTAAGATTCCAAAACATTACGAAATTTATGGTAAAAAAATAAAATATTTTTAAAATAGTCGAGCGACCCAATTTGCTATTTTGTGATCAATCTCGGCGGACTGACCTAGATGTTAAAAAGGTAGCGCTTCCAAGAGATAGTAAAATTTTTGAAAATGTTAACACAAGTGAGTTCAAAGACATATTTAATAAGCTGTAAAAAAATAAAAAGAAAGAATAATGTTTAAATATTATTATATATGAACCTCCAATACAGGTTATAAATGAACAAGAAATGCACAGGTTCATAGAAGAACATCATAACTTTAAATTAGGAGGACATTGCGGAATCAGAAAGTGTATAGGAAAATTGAAACAAAATTTTGTCTGGAAGAATATGAATAAAATGGTAAGGAAATTTATTAACAATTGTGAAATTTGCAATAAGGTAAAAATAACTAAATACACTAAAGAAAATTTTGAAGTAACGGATACTCCAAACACGACATTTGAAACAATCACGATTGACACTGTAGGTCCTCTTAGACCATCCAAAGGTTACTGATATATATTGACACTTCAATGCGATTGAACAAAATTCGTAGAAGCCTTTCCGTTGGAAAGCAAAGATGCTATAACAGTAGCAAAAGCAATAGTAGAAAAATTTATTCTTAAATATGGATGTTTCAGAAAACGGTTGACAGACAAAGAAATTGAATTTACTAACGAGTTATTAAAGAATATATGTAAATTATTAACCCTCATCGGTAACTCAGACCCATAACCCTAACAGGTTCCTTAAGTATGCGCGCTTACATACAGAAAACTTTAAAAAGAAATAAAAATATCACAAATTTTATGAAAAAAATTTAAAGGCTATTTATTCTTTTTATGAATAAAGTTAAATATATATATATTTATGAATAAAGTTAAATTCTGGCTAATGAAATATTTCATCTTGTAATGAAATTGATTTGCTTAAAGATAATTCAATAATGCCATCCACAGTTTTGCTTACATTGAAACACTTTAAATAGACAAGCAATAGAATTTAAGCTAGAGTTGGACTACAGTGGCAGTTGAAGTAGAGTGCTGCAGTTGGCAGTCGTAAGTTAATTAATAAATAAAAAAACCTGTTTAAAAAAATTAATTGAAATAGAGTTTAATTAATAGGCGCCCAACGTGGGGCCCGCGATTAAAATTTCGCGGCACTTTTTAATAACTTACGGTTCGACTCCGAAAAATATGGTACGGATACCACGTTATAAAAAAGGTGAAAAACAGTCAAAAAATATAGGAACGTGTGACATAATAATACTTTATGTAAACGGTATTGTCACGAAAAAAACTGACTAAATCCACTTAACCAAAAGTGGACCAGTTTATTTTTGAATTTCACCAAACTATAAATCAAGTAGATGCCTCAAAAAAGAGGGAAAAAAGTTTAAAACAAAAAATAGTGACTAAAACAATTCCTGAAAACCAAATAAGTAACTAAAAAAAAAAAAAAAAACTTAAAAACAAGACAGCAGAAGCCGTATCAAACTAAAGTCAAAGCTGACGAGTGAAGCTGAAAATAATCTGATGATCACGACCGGAACAGGATCTGACGTCAAGTTCCAGGAAAAATATAGTAAGAAATACATATAAAGAAATATGTTATTAAATTTATAAGAAAATTTGTAGGAATTAAGAAAAAAAACAAGTGTTTAATTTAATTTATAAGAAAAAAGGATACGAAAAATTATTATATTATGATTATTGTGGAGGAAACCACAAGGTAAAAAGTTGTCCATATATTTACAAAAAATAAAAAAATTGGATAAATTCTTGAATAACTTTAAACTTGAATCATTTTAAACTGGACCAAATAATAAAAAATTTTGCAAAAATGAATACAGGAACTATAACCCAAGAATTAATCACTCGATTAATAGCAGCCAATACAGCTAGCTTAAAAACTGAAATAGAACAATTAAAAAAACCAACTTAAAATAGTGACAGGGTCAGACTCAGTGACTGAATTCAAAGAAGAGGCAATTGACGATTCAATTACTTGTACCGAAACACTAGATATAATCAAATCATTGCCAGAATTTTCTGGAAATGGGTACGTTAGTTGGAGAGAAGCTGCCCATAATACACTTAGTCTATACAATAAAGGCAGTAGAAAATATTTCTAACCACGGAACACCACTAAATTTTGATGCTATTATAAGCAGGCTGGAATTTGCTTACGCCGATAAGCAACCTACTCATATCATCGAACAGGAGTTAAGTGCCCTTCGACAAGGACATCGAACTATAATGGACTACTACAATTTAATTAACAAAAAATTGACCCTTTTCATTAACAAAACCATTATGACTCACGGCAATAATGCTCCATTAACAAAGGTATTAAATGACACACATCGGAGAAAAGCCCTTCAAGTTTTTATAACAGGGTTAAATGCGCCCCTTTCCAATATTCTATTTTCACTATCTCCTGGAGATCTCCCCAACGCTCTTGCCAAAGCTCAAGAGCTGGGATCAAATAATATGAGGACAAACTTTGCCCTTCAATTTATTAAAAATATGGCATCAAATGATCCTAACAGATTTCAAAATAATTTAATATACCCACAAAAAAATAATAATAAACAAAATAATTTCTTTGGCCAAAGAGCTAACAATAATTTCTCACAACCAAAGCCAGAACCTATGGTCGTTGACAGAGGTTCTTCAATGTTTAACCCGCATCCATCGGAAGTTTCTAGAAACGAAAAGTACGTTGTGCATCAATTTGATGCAGATACAAAAAGACAACATTATTCATTGGAATATTTTCAATTTATTTACTATTCTAGCGCGAAAAGTATAAGACTATCTCTAACTGTAGAACTGCTCACTTGATTATTTTGATATTTTAGGAAGGTAGCCAAAATTCTGAATTTAAATATGCATATTTGTTTTTAATATATGAATGTGTTTCAAGAATTTGCATCAATTTGATGCAAACGATGGATGCGGGTTAAACAACAAGCAAATTATAATAAGCCACCTAATAATTGGCATCAAAATCAAAATAATATTAGACCACATTTTAATCAAGCAACCAATAATACGTATACGTCAAATTTTCAAAATAATCCACAACAAAAAAATAAATAAGGAAGAAAAAAGACAATTTCAAGGCAATTCTGCGCAACATCAACAAGCAGAGCACCAAAGGATAAACCAAATTAATGAAAATGCTTTTTTAGGCGAAGACTTAACCTTCCCTACATATACGCAACCAGCGATAAAACAGGACAAAGATTTAAAATATTAATCGACACAGGAGCAACAAGTTGCTAGAGCAGACAAGAGTTAGTAATTAAAAAAAGAGTAAAAACAATCAATGGACAAACCATTTTAACACATTATTCAGAACTAACATTATTTAATATTAAAGAAAGATTTTATGAAATCGTAAGTTTAGAAGCAGATTTGCTGATAGGTTTAAGCTTATTAAAAAAAGCTAAAATTATTTTAGATTTTGAAAAAGAAATCCTAATATATAATAATAAAATTTATCAAATACATTTACTCGAAAACAAAGAAGTTAATTTGATAAAAGAAAAATATAAAAACGAAAATAAATATACATTGGGATTCGATAGTCCTAAACCGCCAGCCGATGATTTCTCCGGCAATTACATTAATAAAAACATAAATCTAGGATGCAACAATCCTAGAACGCCAGCCGAAGTGTTTACCGGCAGTATTATTGAAAACGAATTAAATAAAAATTCTTTGGAGTATAGCAATCCTAAAGCGCCAGCCGAAGATTTTGCAGGCAACATAAACATAATTAATAATTTTGGAAAAATTATTTCAACAAAGACTCGATGATAATTCCGACAATGAAAATAATAAATTAAGAAAATATATCAAAAACGAAATTGAGTTAACACACTCAAACATAAATTAAAAAAAATTACCTTTCGTAACGGATGTGAAAGCAGAAATTCGGACTATTGTTGAAACTCCTATATGGAGTAAACAGTATCCTTACCCGCTTTCTGTAAATTCGTTTGTTAATAATGAAATAAAAAATTTATTGGACGACGGAATAATACGTCAGAGTAAAAGTCCATATAGTGGCGTCCGTGGCGTAGTTGGTTAAAGTGCGTGGCCTCTATGTCAACAAACCTGGAGACCCGGGTTCAAATCCCAGCAGCGACAGAAAATTATTTGAATTAAATAATTTTTCTGTATGGCCGCCACCTCTCTACAGACAATGGCAAACCTCAGAGAGTAATCAAAATGCCATGTAAAGCTTCTTGAGAATAAGAACATTTCGTTCATCGCCGTTCGAAGTCGAAGTTAAACCTGTAGGTCCGTTGCATTTTTCAGAGGACAGTGGACAATATACTACGTAAATATATTGAAAAAATATGTAACGTCTATATAGACGATATTATAGTTTATTCAAATAACTTAGAAGATCACACAAAAGATCTAACAACAATAATTGAGACTCTAAAAAAGCCCATGAAAATTTCCTTAGAAAAATCAAAGTTTTACGAAAAACAAGTAGAGTTTTTAGGCTATATAATAGCACAAAATATTATAAAAACTTACCCAAAAAAATAGAAACTATCACTAATTTTCCAATTCCAAATACACTAAGGCAACTCAGAAGCTTATTGCCGCAAATTTATTAAAGATTATGCTTCAATTACAAAACCCCTAACAAAGCATCTTTCTGGCGAGAATGGAAGAATTTCACAATATATGTCAAAAAAAAAAAAAAAATTAGAAATACGTTTAGACCAAGAAGGGATTCTAGCTTGGGAAAAACTCAAAAGTCTACTAAGTAATGAGGTTGAATTGACCCAACCGAATTTTAATAAAAAATTTGTTCTAACTACAGATGCCTCTAATTTAGCTATAGGCGCGGTATTAACACAGGAAAGTAAACCAATTACCTTTATTTTGAAAACATTAAACTCGACGGAGCAAAACTACGCGACAAATGAAAAGGAACTTTACGCAATTGTTGGGTCGTTGAAAAACTTAAGAAATTATCTGTATGGTGTTACAGATCTTGAAATCCATACGGATCACCAGCCATTGACATTTGCTGTTTCCGTCCGAAATCCTAATGCCAAAATGAAGCGTTGGCATGCCCTTATAGTGAAGTACGCTCCAAAAATAATATATAAACCTGGAACTACTAATGTAGTTGCAGATGTATTATCTCGACAATATCTAAATAATTTATCCGATAGCTCTTCCTTAACAGAAACGCAATACTCTGCGGAAAGTAGTGCAATTTAAGCAGCAAATTTTATTAAACAAAGCTAGATGTACAATTCATGAATCAATCAGTAATTTTGGGAATATAAGGCTTATAATCGAATATGACACTATTGAAAACTTCATAACAATTTTAATAGAATTTTTGCGACCAGGAATAATAACAGCAATTCATTGTACAGTGGAAAATCTTTATGAAATAAAAGATAGTTTATTACAAAACTTTAACATTAAATTTGTACATACAAACAATTTTCCTTTAGATGTAATCAATAGAGGATCAGGGTAACATAATTGAGCAGACCCACAATAGAGCTCATAGGAACTTTAGAGAAAACCTTAAGCAAATTTATAAACAATATTATTGGCCAAAAATGAGCAATCAGTTTAGAGAATTTATACGTAATTGTGAAATATGCAATAAAAATAAATATTCCAGACATCCGAAGAAAATACCGATTGGAGAGGCTCCAATCTCGAAAAAAGAGGGGGAATTAATACACTTGGACATCTTTTTCGCACAAAATTTAAAATTTATAACTTGTTTATACTCTTATTCGAAATATTTAACAGTAAAATTAATAGATGGCAAAACAAAGCTGGAAGAAAAATTATTAGAAATCAAACAGCATTTTCCGGAAGCAAAAATGTTAACAGTTGATAATGAACCAGGTTTTACAACATTACAATTCAAAACATTAATGAGCATTTGGTATTGAAATATTCTTTTGTGATCCAAAACATAGCACAACAAACGGCCAAATTGAGCGAGTGCATTCCACTCTTATTGAAATGGCAAGATGCATTAAAGAAGAATATCAGTTAATAAGTTTTGTAGAATCTATATTTAAAGCGGTACAACAATACAACAGAACAATACACTCAGCTACCGACGAAAAACCTTTCGAGGTATTTTATAATAAAATACAACACGTTGATTTACATTTAAAATTATCAAAGGCTCAAGAAAAAATGCTCAATCAGCACAATAAAAAGAGGAAAATTAAAAATTTTCAAGTAGGAGATATAATATATGGAAAAATTATCACCGAAAGAAACAAGCTTAAACAAAAATATAAGAGACAAAAGGTTAAGCAAGACTTGGGAAATAAGGTTAAGATAAGTATATAGTAGAGATAGGATAGTTCATAAAGATAATATAAAATCCTAATTTTTTTTTATTTCAGAAAATGATACAATATTTACTACTAATAATAGTTGAGTTACATTTCATCAAGGCTACGGATAGCGTGGACTTCACTAGAGAGAATTATGTATTAGTACAAGGATTTGAAGAAGCTCTCTACAATGACTTTGGTAATTGTTTCACTTGACAAATCAAACATTTTGCGAAAACATTTTAACGGAAGCAAGGAAAAATGTAAAAGGCAATTATACTTCATATAAAGAATTAAGTCCTTATGATGACAATGTTTTCGAAATAAAATTTGAACTAGAAATAATTGAGACATTACTCGAACAGTTAGACAAAATAGACAAGTATAAAACAAAAACCAAAAGGGGTATAAATGAATTAGGAACAATCTGGAAATGGATTGCGGGAACTCCCGATCATGATGATCTCGTATTAATTAAAAACAAATTAAATGAACTTGCAGAAAATAATAATAAACAATTTGTTACCAATTCCAAATTATTTAAGGCAATAACCGAAATAACAGAAACAGTCAATAATCTCAAAGGGGGTTCAAGAATAGTAAAGTTTTTGAAACAAAGAAACAATTTAATTATTAATGAATTACATAATTTAATTCAGACAATAGCTTTGACAAAGGCAAATATTTTAAACCCAGCAATTTTAAATTTAAAAGAGATTAGAGAAGTTATCAGTCACGAACGTGAAGAGTTAACTTTAACGGACTTACTTGACGTATCACAATTTAAAATTATCCAAACTAAAGATGTCATTGCTACATATAAATATAAAATATCTAATTGTACAAAAATTATGTAAAATATACGAAGCAAGAGCCATTAATCAATGCGATGGAATGTTACTGTTGGAAAAACAAATAGCATATTGTAATAAAACTTAGTATTCAAAATTGTAAAACAGAAAAAAAAAATACTTTTTGTAAAATCGGAAATAATAATTCATGTTTAATTGATATTTTAAATAAACAAAATGGTAAATGTAAAAAAATTTAAGAGCAAAATCTTGCTTTAGAAATAATAGCAGAAGGCGCAATTTTAATTTCCGGTAAACATATAGTTGATGGGCATAATGTCAATGGAACATATTTAATAATATTTGATAATTATACAAAAATTGATAATATCACTTTTGAAAATCCAACACTAAAATCACTAACTATCTCAAAACAGTTTCCATCGACGAATTTTTAATAACAGAATATATAGAATCAAAAGACATTGACTTTTCGTCACCATTGCCTACTGCTGCTTTACCATCTTCATCGCCTGCTGCTAATTTGGTCTCTCGTGCCACCCCCAAACCGGTTTTGAGTGCTGTTGATGTACCTGCTCTTTCTGTTGCTACTTATGCTGCTTCAACTCAGTCATCTGTCTTGCTATCTGCAGCTGCTGCTCTGTAATCTGTCTCATCTGTTGATTTGCTCTCTGATGAAAATGCTCAATAGACTGAAGTATCTAGGCGAAATGCAAAAAATCATAGCGTTGTTGTTGGACAGAACAAAAGTTCAACCTTAAAAGTCGCTGATATCAAATGCTGACTGCAAATATCTTCATTTATGCCGTCTGTTACTGAAAAAGATATCATTGACTATGTAAAAACCCATGCTGAACTGAGAAGTTCCCAAATCACTTGCTTCAAATTGGTTAAAAGAGATGCTCATTTAGAATCGTTGAAGAGAAAAAGCTTTAAAATTGGAGTGCCATCATTGGAGTTGGACAGGTGTTCAATGCAGCGCTTTGGCCTGTTAATGTAAGAGACCTTTTGTAAAGAAGTTTTTTCAAAAGGAAGGAGACCCGCTGCAAACAAAATAAATTCTGCTAATGCTTCGAACTACGAACTCTCAACGTCATTTGTTCTTCATAGCTATTTTTCTCTGTACTTCCACAATGCTGGAGGAGTTCGTACAAAAACAAACGAATTGTTTTCATCCGTGGCTGCTCATGATTTCGACGTAATTATTCTTGTGGAAACTTGGTTGACATCGCATTTTCGATCTGAAGAATTATTTTAGTCTAATTATGAAGTATACCGTAGAGATAGCATACTTTGTCCAGGCCTGTCTAGAGGAGGAGGTGTATTAATGGCAGTTTTTTCTAAATATGCAAGCAGAGTAATTCGTCTGCCTCGCGAATTGGACAAAATTGAGCAAATTTGTGTTGCTGTTAAATTCGCCGATTCTACGATCAACACTAATGAAATTGTTTTTATTATAAGTTATGTTCCACCGAATAGCGATTATAATTTATATTATGACCATCTTTTCAATATATCTAATATTACTTCATGGTTAAGCCCTCAGCAAACTCCCTATGTTTTAGGGGATTTCAACTTAGGTAACATTGAGTGGAGATATAGTAGTGAGGATAAAATATTAATGCCTTTTAACGTTAAAAGAGATGTTGAGTTTTTACTATGCGACTCTCCTTACTCTTTAGATATGTTTCAAATAAATAAATTTGAAAACGATTTGAACAGAATTTTGGATTTAGTTTTTATTAGCAGTGATCTTAATTATATCATAAATAAGTGCCATATGCCGCTTACTTGCGAGTCAATTTATCACAAAGCACTTGAGCTAAAATTTTGTTTTTATATATCTAATAATACTTCAGATAATTCTTCCAATTTATGTTTAAATTTCAAGAAAGCTAACTACCCTGCATTAAATAATTATTTTGATTCAATTAGTTGGCAAATAGTGTTTAACTTTATGGATTTACATGCCATGTACTTTACATTCAAACAAAATCTTGAAGAAGGTATTTATTATATAAAGTATCCAAATTCTATCGAATCTGGAATTAAATGCTGGCTGCTTTACAAAGGGTGATACATGTTGGTTATGTGACAACGCTGTTCATATCAAGTGTGCAGGCGTGTCAGGTCGAGTAGCAGACCACATTGATGATGGTAAAGGCTTACGTTGGTCTTGTGAAAAATGTAGGTTGGCCGACATAAATTTTTACAAATTATTCAAGCAGACGAAGCAAGGTTTCTCTGAAATGAGTAGGGAACTTTCCTCGCTTTCTGCTAAATTTAATAAAAACCAAACTCTTTTTAATGAGTTCAAATATATTGATGAGCCAAATTCACCCAAGCGAAAAAAGAGACACATGACCCTTCGAAAACTTACTTGACACCACCACCACCTTCTTCCGAACAGGACATTGTTGAAGACATGGACACTTTTACTATTAGTACCCCTCTTCCTACTGTTGCTTCTTCTTCAAATTTAACTCATTTAACTGTTTCTGCTTCTTTGCCGTCGTCGGCTCCATCACTTACATTGCCAGATATGTCGTATGCCCAAACTGTTCCTCTTGCTCCTACTGTTGTCGATGCTCATCAGGTTGCACTTACTTCGGAGGCTTCTGTTCCAATCTCACCTAAACCATTGATTGCGGTTCCTCCAAATAAATCAATCTTTGTTTCGCGCTTAGCTGCAGATACAACAGAAAATGATATAGACTTTTTTATTAAAGCAAAGTTGAAGTGCTCTATGTCTCTTTCGATCCAAAAATTCAAATATTTAAATCCGAGACTGACTACTTCGTTTAGATTGACTGTTCCGGAAAATTTATTTAATACTCTTGTGGATGTAAATTTTTGGCCTCGCAATACAATTGTTCATGAATTTGAATTCAAAAACAAACCACGTATTGCAAATGTTGTACACTTGCCTCGTCCTTCTAATAATCCTTAGTACCATACAAAAAACGATTAAAAAATCACAAGTCAGAATTAGAGCTTGTGTATCAAAATGTTAGAGGTCTCAATTCTAAACTTTCCGATATTTTCATTAACAGTTTTGATTTTGAATATAACTTTATAATTTTTACTGAAACTTGGTTTCGCTCTAACGTATTAAATTCTGAAATAATGTGCAATAAGTACCAAATTTTTCGTAAAGATTGCTATGACAAGATCGGTGGTGGCGTTCTGATAGCTGTCCATAACTCCCTTGCTTCTGAGGAATTAACAATTCCTGGCACCAACGATCTGGAGTTTATTTGTGTTACAGTTAAACTAAATAATAATACTATTGTTCTTACTTGCGCTTACATTCCACCTAAAGGTGATTTAATAATTTACCTGAACCATATTAATGCCATCGAAATTGTCCATAATATGCTTAAAAATATGGATACTATCATTGTTTTAGGTGATTTCAACTTACCTTCCGTGTTCTGGAGTTTGTCCGATGATTCCGAATTTCTTACTCCTATTTCTGCCTCTGATTGAATAAATGATTTCTTAGATAAGTTGTCTGAACTGTGTCTTCAACAGGTTAATAATATTCTTAATAAAAATTGTAGATCTCTTGACCTTGTATTTGTAGACAGATGCACTTCTGTAAATCTCCGTCGTTCGAACCCAGTTTCTTTTCCGGAAGATGATTATCATCCAACTCTTGAAGTAACAATATTACTTTCCAACGAAAGTGAAAATAAATTAGCTCCAGATACTCGAAATAATAAAATGTTGAACTTTATAAAAACAGATTATGTTAAACTTAATGCTCTTCTCGCGCGGATTGACTGGTCCCCAATTTTAAATAATAGGTCTTCGTACTCTTTTTATGATGTCGAATCTTCAGTGCAGTTTTTCAATGATATCTTGCAAAATTGCTTTTCATTATCTGTGCCAAAACAAAATAGTAATTTCAAGCCTTTAAACCCTCCTTGGTTAACTAGTGAGCTGAAGTCTTTGAAAAATTCCAAAAATCGCTTATTTAAGAAATATAAAAAATCAGGCTCTAATTTAGATTTCGCTTGCTATTCCTCTTGTCGTTACAGATATCAACTATTAAATAAACAATGCTACTCTGCCTATATAGCCAAAATAAAAACTCAATTCAAAGATAATCCGAAACTTTTCTATACTTTTGTCAACACAAAACGAAAAATCTCCAGCTTCCCACCTCTTATGAAATTCAATCAGGAAGAATCATCTTGCGACAATGAGGTTTCCAATATGTTTGCAAACTTCTTTATAACGACTTAATCCGATATACCATTGAGCATGAGTCTTGAGTATTCTTATCTACCACCAGTAAACGCTTTTAAAACCCCCGTAATTGATTCTAATATAGTTATGCATTACCTTCGTAAACTTAAATCATCTTTTACGACTGGTCCTGACGAAATCCCGAGCTGCATTTTAAAACATTGTTCTATTAGCTTGTGTGCTCCTCCATCAAAAATGTTTAATATATCCGTGCACAGTGGTCATTTTCCATATACATGGAGAAAATCTTATATACTACCTCTTCATAAATCTGGTTAAACAATTGATGTTTCCAATTATCGAGGTATCAAAAATCTAAGCGCAATCCCGAAGTTGTTTGAGAAAATTATAACTGATCATATAGCCCATGTCGTATCTTTCACCATTTCTACCTCCTCTACCTACATGGTTTCTTAAAGGGAAATCTACGTCAACAAACCTCTTAGAGCTTACTACGCGAGTCATTAAATATTTTAGTCTGGGACGACAGACCGACGTTATTTATACAGACTTTAGCAAAGCTTTCGATAGTGTTAATCATTATCTTCTTCTGAAAAGGGATCATCTTATTGGGTTTCCCGTCAAACTATTACACTGGATTAAATCGTACTTGTCGAATCGTTCGCAAAAAGTTTTATTTAAGATATAAATTTAAATTCCTATGTCAAAAAATATGTTGGTCACATCAGGTGTTCCTCAGGGAAGTCATCTTGGCCCGGTTTTATTTTTACTGTTTATAAATGACCTTCCTTCTGTAATAAAACACTGTAACGTCTTAATGTACGCCGATGACGTAAAATTTTTTCTAACTTACAAATCGCCTGAAGAACAACAACTCTTACAATCCGATTTAAATAGTCTAGTGGAGTGGTGTAATTTAAACCATTTAAAATTAAACTTAAAAAAATGTAAGCAAATGACATTCTCACGTCGAACTGCTAATAGTATAAATTACACTATAAATAATACTAACTTAGAAATTGTACACAGTTTTCTTGACTTAGGTGTAATTATGGATCCTAAACTTCGCTTCAATCTTCAAGTTAATTTGGTGGTAAATAAGGCTAGAGGTGTCCTTGGTTTCATTAAAAGATGGGCTAAAGAATTCAACGATCCTTTCACTACTAAGATACTTTATACATACCTCTCTTGTTAGACCAATTCTTGAATATGCATCCGTAATATGGAACCCTCAATACAATGTCCACATCGATGCATTAGAATCGGTCCAAAAACAATTCTTACTTTTTGCTTTACATTATCGCTGGAACCCCAACATTATTCTTCCCCCTTATGAAACCCGCCCTAAAATTATTTCCCTGCCTTCCTTAAGAAGCAGAAGAATTATGCTCAATGTCTCCTTTTTATACAAACTACTCAGTGGCGATATAGACTCACAATACCTTCTTTCTTTATTAAATTTCAACATCCCTAGGAGCGGAGCCAGACATTTCCAGTTTTTTAAGTTGAGTCAGTGCACTTCTAATTATGCCCTTCACGACCCTTTCCGATGTATGTGTAGTGATTTCAATGGTAACTTGAACTTGATAAATTTTTCTGACTCAGAGGATGTCTTAAAACGTAAAATGATATTACATTTGAATAGTTAACACATTCATTGTGATAACAAATACAACTCGCGATAATTGTGTAGATTTTACGATTTTACAAATATAACTCGCGATAAATGTATAGATTTTTCGATTTAACAAATAAGCATCATCGAATATGATAGATACTTTAAGTTTTCGTTTTATTCAGTTTCGTTGCTTTATTTTTTCATGAAATTATTTTTGATCGTTAGTTCTATAGCTTCCCAAGTTTGAAATGGGACCATGAAAACCGCGTCTCTCGGCTTGGTGCGTCAGAGTTAATCTCTTTTCCATACAAGTTTTTACCTGCGTTGGCCCAAATGCATATCCATATAATAACTCTAGCTCGGTGTTCCCTTATTTCAGTGACCTGAACATATAAATTTATTGTGCCTGCACAATATATACTTGTATATCTGTGCTATGTTTGGTATTGGTTTGGTGTTTGAGAGTTGCATCTCTTTTCCACGTATGATCTTGGGTTGGACAGTGGCCCCAAGCCGAATGACAACAATTATAAATGCGGTTATATATGGTCTAATAAATTTCTTTGGATGTTGTCTTGTATTGCTTCGTATTATGAAGATTGTGCTTTTATTCGATGATGTTTATGATGTTTACATAAGCACAAGAAATACTCAAATTTCAAATATTTCTTTATTTAATTTTAATTTCCGCTGAAAGGCCAAGCAGTTGTGCTTAGTGGAGGCTTTTATTTGCCAATAGGTGGTAAGTTTTAGCACGTAGGTGCATTCTATTCAGTCCGGCTGCTCCGGGAACTTCTTAGAATGTAAATCGTGCATGCGTATGGCGCGGGTCATACGTATCTATGAAGATTTCTTACCTCCGGGCGAATAAAAAAAAAAAAAAAAAAAAATTAATCCTAGGTCTTTCTGGGTATTTATAAATTCTAAACGTAAATCTTATGGACTCCTAAAATCTATGGAGTAAAAAGATAAATGCTCGAATAGCTCACAAGAATCTTCCAAATTGTTTGCTGAATTTTTTGGGTCTGTTTTTAATAATAATGCTGCATTTCCACATAATCATGATGGCTTCAAAAACATTGCCGAAATTGTAAATGTGTCCAGTATGAGAATTTCATACGAAGAAGTCTTAAAAGTCTTACAAGGTTTAGATATCAATAAAGAAGCTGGGTTTGATTTGCTTCCTGCTGTGTTCCTTAAGCAATGTGCTTCGTCACTTTATATTGCCTTAACAATTATATTTAATAAGTCACTTTCCACTGCCATATTCTTAGACGAATGGAAAATTGTATAAATGTCTCCTATTTTCAAATCGGGGCAAAAATTCTTAATAGAAAACTATAGACCTATTGTTAAGCTATCTCTTATACCTTAGATTTTAGACAAGATTGTCAATATGCGAATTTTTTCTGAGGTTAAAAATTATATTGTAACGCAACAGCATGGTTTTTCGAGGGTAGATCAACCTCCACCAATCTAACAATTTTTACGAATTTTTGTCTTAATACTGTTGAAAATGGCATGCAAGTTGATGTACTCTATACCGATTTTGTAAAAGCGTTCGATAGTCTGGTTCATTCGATTTTATTGCTAAAACTTGAAAAGTTAGGGTTTCATTCCGTATTTTTGAGATGGATTTCCTCCTATTTATCAAATCGACAATTAATTGTTAAAGTAGATAACCACTGGCGTCCGTGGCGTAGTTGATTAAAGTGCGTGGCCGCTATGTCAACGAACCTGGAGACCCGGGTTCGAACCCCAGCAGCGACAGAAAATTATTTGAATTAAAATAATTTTTCTGTACGGCCGCCACCTCTCTGCAGACAATGGCAAAACCTCAGAGAAAAAATAAATTAATAAATAAATAAAAAAAGAACATTCTGTTCATCGCTGTTCGGAGTTGGCGTTAAACATGTAGGTCCGGTTCTCGGTCAATTGTGTACAAACTTAATAACACGCACAATACAATTGATCATAAGAAGCTAGGTCAAAGCCCTTTCAAGGGCTGAAATGACCAGTTATTTATTTATTTTTTTTTAGATAACCACTATTCAAAGCCTATTGTTGTGAATTCAGGCCTACCCCAAGGTAGTTACTTAGGCCCTTTGCTTTTTAATTTGTTTATTAATGATATCCCTCAAATTTTTCAGTTCAGCAAATGCTTGTTATATGCGGACGATGGGAAAATTTTTATCAAAGTTGAGCATATTTCAGATTGTTGCAATTTGCAAGATGACATACGATCATTTCTCTTATGGTGTAATAATAATGGAATGAATTTAAATTATTCTAAATGCGATATCTTGAGTTACTCCCACAAAAAATTCTCCAATTTTATATAATTACTCTTATGAAAACAATAGCGCTTTTCTAAGAGATAGTATTGTTAAAGATTTAGGAATACTATTTGATACCAAGCTTTCTTTTAGCTACCATAGAGACCTCATGATATCTAAAGCCTGTTCTCAACTTGGATTTTTAAAACGAAATTTTAAAGAATTTTTAGATCCCTTCACGACAAAAACAGTTTATATTAGTTTAGTAAGATCTCTACTTGAATACTCGAGTATTGTGTGGGACCCTTGTTATGAATGTGAAATCAGTCGTATTGAACGAATTCAAAAAAGGTTCACTAGGTTCGCTCTACGCCGTAGTTTTTCATTTGAGCATATGCCATCTTATGATGAGCGCTGCAAACTTTTAGGCTTGCAAAACTTGTCCCAAAGAAAGCAAGCACAGAGCGTTTTATTTTTCAAGCGCATTTTAGAGAGCAGCATATTTATAATTACTCGAGTTAATTCCGTTCTATGCTCCGATTCGACCACTGAGGGAGAGTTCTTTGTTTGAGGTTCCATTTCATAGAACTAATTATGGCATGAATGAGCCGATATCTAGATGCTTAGTAAATTGTAACTTAATTGCTAATAATATTGATTTTAGTAATAATTTTAATGTTTTTAAAAGTAATGTTTTTGAAATGTTTAACTTACATTGAAATGTTTCACTAAATCTTATTTATCTCTTATTATTGGTGGATATATTCTTTGTAATCATGAAATAGTCTGTAAGATTTTTTTTAATCAGTAGACTGAATTTAAATAAATAAATAAATAAATAAATAAAAATTAAATTTAAATCATATAAATCTAATATCAAAATATAATGATGAAAGCTCGATTAATATTGTAATTTGGACTTCTATAATTTTGTTTCTATTTATTGTAATATCCATTATATATATAAAGATTAAAGTTTATATTAAGAAACAAAGGTCCAAACAAAATGAAAAAATGTTCTTAGAATTAAATAAAAAAATTCAAGACTTTAATGAAGAAATGTAAAGAACTGGGACGTTTCATTTTCAAAGAAAGGGGGGAGTTAACAAACCCCATTATTCAGCATCTAAATGGTAGATGTAAACAAAATTGTGAATAATAAACTCAAGAATGGCTTTGTTTTAGAACACTTTTAAGGCCAAATATGTGGTGTCAGCAAAAATTCTGGCTAATGCAATATTTCATCTTGTGATGAAATTGATTTGCTTAAAGATAATTCAATCATGCCATCCACAGTTTTGTTTACATTGAAACACTTTAAATAGACAAGCAATAGAATTTAAGCTAGAGTTGGATTACAGTGGCAGTAGAAGTAGAGTGCTGCAGTTGGCAGTCATAAGTTAATAAATAAATAAAAAAACCTTTTTAAAAAAACTAATTGAAATAGAGTTTAATTAATTTGCATTGAATTTGTGATCTGCACAGATGAATTTCTTGCATTTATCACATCTTGTTGCAAACACATTAGGATTGTTTTTGCATTTCCAAACGTGAGCGCCACCTGTAGTCGCGTGAAATTAGTAGATTCTAGTGTCCGACCGAATGTGAAATTTTGGCCGAAGCCGAATGAAATTTCGGGCAAGTGGAAGTATTCGGCCGAATACCGAAGCCGAAGCCGAATATTAATAAATTTTTTTTCAAATACAAAAAATGATAAAATTTAGTTCTGGCTTTCGTTATTTCAGTAAAAAAAACCAAAATATTAAGTTCGAGTTAAACGCATTAGTTTTTCTGCCTGATTTCTGTCAGCATTGCATTTCTGTAGCTTTTACGACTAGATATAAAATTGATTAAATTTCTTTCATATCATTTTGCTGAATTATAAAATTTCTGTAATTGATTTAGTAACGTCAGGATGACATAGAAGATACTTAAATCGATTTTCGATCTAGTCGAGAAAAGCTACTGAAATTCAATACTGACTAAAATCTCGCAAAAAATTTCAAGCGTAACTAGGTTTTTTTTTTATATCATGTATGATCAATCGAAAACAAATGAGACGGTCGGGTAAGAATCAAAAATGTTTGAGTTTTCTACCAGTTCGTTCAACTGGCACGATCGTACGATATTATCAACCCATGTCGCACAGTGCTTTGTCCCCATATAGTGAATCGGCAAAATTAGAGAAGTTATCGCAGAAAAATGAAATTTGGTGCGCTGGTTCAAAATATGTTAATTAAGAAAAATTCGAAGTTTCGGAAAAATCGGTGCAAGGACATGACTACCTCCCATACATCTTTAAATTTAAAAGTTTAATTTTAGCTATAATTGTATATAGAATAAATCGAAAGTTGGTAACTATCAGTTAAAATATGTCTTTTAGCTTAGTGGTTAATTTTGTTTCATTCGGTGCAAGGACATGACTACCTCCCATATATAATTTTTCTCAAAAACTAAATTGTAACTACATTAGTGATCAGAATGCACTGAAAACTTATAACAACTTATAAAACTATATTTTTGGGCTCTCTGGGAAATTTCGCTTCATTCGATACAAGGACATGACCATCTCCGATACATCCTTTTTCTCAAAAACTAAATTTTAGCTACATTTGTGATCAAAATGCACTAAAAACTAATTACAACTTATAAAACTATATTTTTGAGCTCTCTGAGAAATTTTGCTTCATTCGATACAAGGTCATGACCATCTCCAATACATCCTTTTTCTCATAAACTAAATTTTTGCTACATTTGTGATCAAAATGCAAATAATTTAATATTCTCTTTAAAAAGGGTCATAAATAAATTTGTTTCTAAATTTGCTCAACAAATAAGATAATTAATTTTAATTGTAATTTATGATGTTTTCTTTCAAAATGTATTTCTCAATTTCTTTGAATTCATAATTTTTTTTTTAATGTGTTTTGTAGACCTAAGTGACGATAGTTCCGAATCCGACATTAATAACAAATGAGCCATTAAATCTCTATTTGTATTTTCTCTCGTCGTTTTTCTTGTACGGGATAATCGCAAAATGTAAATAACAAGTCATATCGTCAGCTTATTATTAGCACACACAACAACAAAGTGCAGTGTGTTCACGGAGTAAAAGAGTTGAAACATAGGAAAAACAATGAAACGAAAAGCAAAAAGGAAAACATGAATCAGCTGTTTACAGACAAATGTTGATTACTTGATACTTTTTACTGGATGTCGTTCGTTTACTTTTTGTGATATTTTTTACTGAGAGAGTAAAATCAGTCTTATTCTCCCAGTAAAAGTTACTTGATATTTTTTACTCGAAAAGTTCTCAAACAGACCTACAGTCAATAAAATTGCACAGCTTGCAAAAATTGAATTGAACATTGAACGTCGCTGGAGACCTTTACTTGGAAAAAATTATATAATCATATTTTTGGTCTTTGTAAAACTAAAAAATATAGATGTTTTAAAAAAATACAAAATTTCAAATTTCCGGTTAAAAATCTTAAATTTTTTTTTTACTAGTGGTTAGATTTGTAAACAAAGTATATAAATGAAAAATAAAAAATCGCCTACTTTTTATTTATATATTTTTTTAATTGTGTCAAAGTTTCCAAAACTTTAGGGTTTCCGCAAAAAAAAAACAAAATATTCTTTCAATTTTTGGTAAGTTTTTGTCACTACTTAATAAAAATTATACACTACATCAAAATTTGATTAATTTTTTATGTAATAAAAAAAAATTGCATAAACTTTTTTTTTTTTAAATTTTGGCAGTACCATAAACTTAGGTCTTTGCAACTTTTTCTGAAACTTAGGAAATATGTCTTAAAAAATGCATATCATTTTTACATTTCCGGGTGAAAAATCTAAAACTATTTTACATATTCTATTTAAGCCCTTTAAAATGTACTAAAATCACAAATAAAAAATTACCTATTCTTAAAAAAAAAATTTTTTCAGTCTATCAAACTTTTGCATTTTGGGAATTCCAAATAAAAAATCGCAAAAGTTTACGATGGCACAAACAACATTTCTATATAAAATATTTACAAAAAATTATTTTTGTTTTTTTGTTCCTATAGTTATAAACAAAACTGTTAAGTTTCAAAGCAATACAATAAAAAATGAAATTTTAAAAATTTGTTTTGTAACACAGTAAAAACCGTTTTTCCGTTCAACAGTTTTACCTCAAACGTTTTCTGACTTTAGCGCCCTCTTCTGTTAACAAAAAGACGAGATAATAAATTCTATTTACGAATTTATTTAAGGTACTTTGTTAGCTTTACAAAAATGTATATTACTTAAATATTCTAAGCACTTTATTTTATTTTAATTTTGCCTATGGGACAAAGCACTGTGTGTCGGTCGGACCATGATACATGATTACAAGGTACATTGGAAAGCAGGGTGAGCTAGTTGTCAAAATCAGCTGTTGATTTTTAGTTTTTCTAATTGTTGTTGTTGCTTTTTTCGTTTGACGTTTGTAGCTTCTACAGCTTTGTTGTTGCTAAATTGCTCATTTGAGCAGCCATCTTAAAATGAGCTTACCTTGTATTTGTATCAGGGGTCGGACTCACTGCATTTATCATTTGAATAAAGTTTTCAACGAGCGAAAACCGACTTATGGAAGAACAGAAGAAAGAGAAAAACAAAACCAAGAGTTTCAAGTATGGAATTTCGAACGGAATTCATCGAATTATACTGAAATTTTCCTAAAAAATTATAAAAATATTTTAAATTATTACAAAGTAAAAATATTCGGCTAAAATATTCGGCTATTTAGGCCGAAGCCGAAGCCGTAGCCGAAAGTTAAAAAATCGGCCGAAAAAAGCTATTTGCCAAAAACTCATGTCAATCGGTTAAGGTTTAATATATTTTTTACTTAATTTAATTTTGAATTTGAATTTGAATAGACAAATTTGTTTCTACACCTTTCCATCATGAAACGTTAGGCTCAATAGAAAAAAATCATAGAGTCAGAGGCGTTCCTAGGGGGGAGGGGGATCCGCCGCGGGTACTACCATTTTAGGGGTGACACCATTTCGATATTTTTTTTAATTTCTGAAACAGAAAGAAAAAGGTACAAATACATTACGTTAAAAAATGTGTGTCCCATTTTGTCGCATTGAAATTATTTCTAACAATTTGTGTATCAGTAGCTTCATGCGAAAGGAGTTTGTCAAAGCTAAAATTAATTTAGACTTATTTAAGATCTTCCATAGGACAGGCAAGGCTTTCCGATCTTGCTATTTTATCGATTGAAAACGAGCTTGCAAGTAATATTGATTTCGATGAGGTTATTTCAAATTTTGCAGCTCTTAAAGTAAGAAAAGTTAGTTTTTAAGACAACACCATTAATAAGATTTCTTTGTTTAACCTTATACCTACATATACAAATATGTACCTGAAAATGTAATGTTTTTGTTCCGTCAGTTTTTAAGACTGCGAAGTTAATAAGTTTTCTTTTTTACCTTATATCTAAATATGTAGACACCTGAAAATGTAATATTTTTGTTCTGTTTTTTACAAATTCTTATTGTTTGTCATATCGTCCCCTTCATGCCAAAAACGCCAATGTAAATTTTTGTGTTTTTTGGGAAATTGAGTTTAAAGATTCGAATGACTCAGAAAAATCGAAACATCCACATTTTCCAAAATTTCTTTTCGGAAATGGATGGCACATGTCTTCGTAATACACAGTTAAAATTTTATTCCCGTTACTCTACAAAAACATTAAAAAAAAAAACTTTTTGTGCAAGCATGTAACAATTATTACTAGAAAATTGTATTAAAATAAATATCAAAATTATAAAAAAAGCTCTATCTAAAAAATTTCTTTCATACGTACACAGCAAATTATGTTCTTGATCAACAGAAAAAACAATCACTGTCCTATCTCATCGGTAGCGGTGACAAGCTCACTTTTAGTGAAAAAATGTGCACATTGACGTTTTTCGCATAAAGGAAATGAACGATTCTGAAAATTTTGTGCATGCGATTCTGTTAAAACTTTGGTAATGAAGACAATTGCAAAAGTCCTTCTGCAGTTTATTTTTCAAAGCATTGTAAATGTCTTGAACCAATAATTTCAGAAATTGACCTTCTGACCTGGGAGTTATAGATATGGAAAAATCTGAATACGTACAGAAAATTGCTATTTTTGAGATTAAAAAAAATCACAAAAATCGAAATGGACACTTCTTGCCATTTTTTTTTTATCAAAATACATTGTCCTCACCTTTCTTCAAAGATAGAAAAAAAAATCATTGATCTATCTCATCGGTAGCGGTTAAAAGCTCACTTTTAGTGAAAAAATGTGCACATTGGCGTTTTTGGCATAAAGGAAATTAACGATTTTGCAAATTTTGTACATGCCAATGTACAATAGGGCGTATCGAAAAATTTAGATCGTATTCTAAGAGGTCTCAAAAGTTGCATGGGGTTGTCCAGATCACCCTAAAAGAATTTTAAGAAAAAAAAAAGGATGTCTTCCTGCCCCGCAAGGACAAAGTCGTTTTTTGAGGAAAACAGTAAAAAATAACGACCTTACAATGCTTTCACTTTTATAAAAAAAAACTACGTATGTCTTAAAGCAAAAGTAAGTATAGGCTTAAACTAACAATGTATTGGTAAGCACGATGCCACTCACGATTTTTATCCACAGTGTCCTGTGTGAAGGATATTCGATCCAAAAGTTGTAATCGAGATAACACAGTTCTTTTGATTGTTACGTAATAGTCTAAATTTTGGTGGTATTAATTATAGTGTTAACGTATTCCGTAAAGTTGCCGAATTAATAATTAGCATAATTTCTGCATATGTGACCCGGTCTACGAAAAGGGACCTTCGGTGTAAAAACAAGTTTTCGAGAAAACAGCACGTTTAATTGTCGCACACTGAATGGAAAGTGTGCTCTGCTCTTTTTTTGGAAAATTCCTGACAAACTTCTTTACGAGTTGGAAACTTCTGCTTTGCGCCATTAGAAAGAGCACACATTAGTCTATCCGAATCGCCAAAAAAGTGAAAAATGATATTTTCACACCGAAGGTCCCTTTTCGTAGACCGGGTCACATATGCATTTTCCTATTTTTGAGAAATGTATACTTGAATGCAATTTTTTAACTTTTTCAAAAACATGAATATAAGATTTTATATCTCGGGTACCAGAAATGGTACCGAAGAAACTTTGCTCAATTTGGATTCTTCAAATATTTCTTAACAACACCCTGTCTAAAAGTATTATTTTAAAATTCCAGCTTAAAGCCACAATTTTATTTTCTACTTTGATATTTTTTTGATGAAATTGTTAAATTTCATGTTAAGAAGTATTTTGTTTTTTTAACTATCAAAATAGAAAATAAAATCGTGGCCTTAAGTTGGTATTTTAAATTACAACTTTTAGACAGGGTTTTGTTCAGGAATATTTAAAGAATCCAAAATGAGCAAAGTTTCTTCGGTACTATTTCTGGTACCCGAGATATAAAATCTTATATTCATGTTTTTGAAAAAGTTAAAAAATTGCATTCAAGTATACATTTCTCAAAAATAGGAAAATGCATATGCAAAAATTATGCTAATTATTAATTCGGCAACTTTAAGGAATACGCTAACACTATAATTAATACCACCAAAATTTAGACTATTACTTAACAATCAAAAGTACTGTGCTATCTCGATTACAACTTTAGCTTCGTATATACTTTATACAGGACACTGTGGATAAAAATCGTGAGTGGCATCGTGTTTAGCAATGTATTGTTAGTTTAAGCCTATACTTACTTTTGCTATAAGACATACGTAGTTTTATTTATAAAAGTCAAAGCATTGTAAGGTCGTTATTTTTCACTGTTTTCCTCAAAAAACAACTTTGTCCTTGCGGGGCAGGAAGACATCCTTTTTTTTCCTTAACATTTTTGTAGGGTGATCTTGACAACCCCATGCAACTTTTGAGACCTCTTAGAATGTGAAATTCGAAAAAAAATTGTAATTCGATACGCCCTAATGTACAACCAATAATTTAAGAAATTGACCTTCCTGGGAGTTATGGCGAAAAAACTGAATACATTACCAGAAAAATGCTATTTTTGAGATTATTGGTTCAAGACATTAACAATGCTTTGAAAATTAACTGCAGAAGGATTTTTGCAATTGTCTTCATTACCAAAGTTTTTACAAAGTCGCATGTACATAATTTTCAGAATCGTTAATTTCCTTTATGCCAAAAAAACCAATGTGCACATTTTTTCACTAAAAGTGATCTTGTAACCGCTGTTGATGAGATAGATTAATGATTTTTTTTATTTTTGAATAAATGTGAGGACAATGTATTCTGATAAAAAAAAGTGTCAAGAAAGCTCAATGTCGATTTTAGGGAATTTTCAAATTCTAAAAATGTACCATTCTTTAGAGAAAAGATAATTCTTAGCTGCTACAAAGTAGCAAGACCACTGATTTTCTTCACTTTTGATGGAAAAAAATTATTCTGAACGTATCCTCAAAAGAAAAATAAAAAAAAAGTTGTTTATTAATATTGGAAATATTTTAAGTGAAAAAATGTGCACATTGGCGTTTTTGGCATTAAAAAAATATCAGAAAATCACATAGATGATTTTAGCATGGAATTTTATAATTTTTTCTGACCGAATTGGATTTTCTTGTTTTGGGGGAATATTCTTTGCATTAAAATGAACTAGATGCAATTAAAAACTCAAAACCAATGTGTTTTCACATAGGCGTTTTTGGCATAGAGGGGACGATATGTTGTTAATTTTTTTTTTCGCAAAACATAAAGATAATAAAAGTTAATCTCATCAAATTGGTTTGTTTTTACATTTAGAATTTTTTTATACGGGTGACACCATGAGTATCCGCCCCGGGTGTCACCAAGCCTAGGAACACCACTGCATAGAGTACTAAACGATTACTTAATAGGAAGGTGACAAAGATAATTAGGACAATTGGTTACCACATTATACATTTAGGCGCCTCACTTTATATGGAGGAAAAAAAAGTTGTGCGGGTCCGCCCCTCAAAATAATCTTTGGTCTATGTTATGATGATTCCCCAAATATTTAAAAATCGCGTTTTACTTGGATATATTTTTTGCCATGATATTTTTAGTACAAAAAATTGTCACAAATAGTGTAACTCAAAGAGTTACAGAGTACTGCATCAAAAATTTTGGAAAATTTTCCCTAACACAAAAGATATTTACTTTTTTGCAGTGATTTTTTATACATTTTTTTATTTGCAATTTTCATTAAAATATGTATAACTCCTCCATCTTTTGCCTGATTTTCAATTCCGAGGTATCGTTCGAAAGGTGCTAACTGCTGCTTTTCATTCTTGTCAATAATTCACCCTTATGGGCCTTTTTTATGCTGTCGGATGTTAGCCAGATTGACAGAATTTGTTCACATTTAAGAGTAACCGTATTGAAATCGTATAGATGGAGGTTGCATCGACAGAATACAAAAGGAATATAAGGGCAAATAAGTGACAAGAATGAAGAGCAGCAGTCAGCACCTTTGTAATGATACCTCGGGATTGAAAATCAGACTAAAGATGGAGGAGTTATACATGTTTTAATAAAAATTGCAAAAAAAAAAAATATATAAAAAACAATTTAAATTGAATTTATAAAAAATATATAAAAAAAAAGGACATATCTTTTGTGTTTGGGAAAATTTCCTTAAATTTTTGATGCAGAACTCTATAACTCTTTGAATTACACTATTTGTGACAATTTTTTGTACTAAAAACAGTTATCCAAGCATAACGCGATTTTTACAGGTTTTTTCGAACCATTCTAGCTATCTGACGGCTATAGTTAGAGGCAAAATATTTGGGGAATCATCATAACATAGACCAAAGTTTATTTTGAGGGGCGGACCCGGACAACTTTTTTTTGTGAGCCGCCTTATTATACATATTTCTATAGTTCAATGACGCATAGCAGCACAAATTACTCTTACTTACTTACTTATCTGGCGCTTACAACCGAAGGTCGGTTTTGGCCTCGTATAAGAAATTGCGCCAGCCATTTCTGTTTTGCGCTTGCTGGCGCCAGTTGGAAACACCAAGTGTAGTCAGGTTATCCAACACCTGATCCTTCCAACGAAGATGTGGGCGTCCTCTTCTGCGTTGACCACCACCGGGCACCGAATCGAATATTTTTTTCGCTGGAGCGTCGTTTTCCATTCGCTCAACATGACCTAGCCAGCGGAGCCGCTCGATTTTAATACGCTTAACTATGTCGATGTCAGCGTACAGCTCATACAGCTCGTGGTTCCATCGAATTCGGTACTCGCCATTGACGCAGATTGGACCGAAGATTTTACGAAGGATCTTTCTCTCGAAGGCTCCCAAAGTCTTTTCATCAGAACTGCTCAACGTCCAGGTTTGTGCTGCATATAATAGGACGGGCATGATTAGTGACTTATAGAGCGTGAGTTTTGTTCGTCGAGAGAGGGCTCTGCTTCTCAATTGCCTACTCAGCCCAAAGTAACACCTGTTGGCAAGAGTTATCCTTCGCTTTATCTCAATACTGACATCGTTGAAAGAGTTTACGCTGGATCCCAGGTAGACGAAGTCCTTAACAACCTAGAAAGAGATGTTGTCAACAGTAACGTGGTTTCCAAGACGCTGGGACTGTTTATTTGTTGACACTAGGTATTTCGTTTTATCTGCGTTCACTACAAGACCCATTGGACTCGACTCTTTCGCTAACCTGGAGAATGCTGCACTGACTTCGCGCGTATTATGGCCAATGATATCAATATCATCAGCATACGCCAGCAGCATAATACTTTTGTAAAATATCGTGCCACTGCGTCTTAAATCAGCAGCTCGGATGATCTTCTCCATCATTAGGTTGAAAAAGTCGCACGATAAGGAATCACCTTGTCTGAAACCTCGTTTGGTATCCAATGGAGGAGTGAGGTCCTTCCCGATTTTAACTGTGCTGCTGGTGTTGCTCAGTGTCATTCTGCAAAGGCGGATGAGCTTTGCAGGAATACCAAATTCAGACATTGTGGAATATAGATGATTCCTTATTGGACTGTCGAAGGCGGCTTTGTAATCGACAAAAATATGGTGTGTGTCGACTTGTTTTTCTAGGGTCTTCTCCAAGATTTGTCGTAGCGTAAATATCTGGTCTATGGTGGATTTGCCAGGTCTGAAGCCACACTGATAAGGTCCAATCAGCTGGTTTAAGATGGGCTTCAGTCTTTCACATAGTACGCTCGACAGGACCTTATATGCGATATTCAGAAGGCTTATCCCACGGTAGTTGGCGCAAATTGTGGGATCGCCTTTCTTGTGGATTGGGCAGAGCACACTGAGGTTCCAATCGTTTGGAATGCATTCTTTCGCCCATATTCTGCATAGAAGCTCATGAATGCATTTAAATAGAGCTTCGCCTCCATTCTTGAAGAGCTCAGCAGATAAGCCATCGGCTCCTGCGGCTTTGTTGTTTTTAAGCCGGGCTATAGCTTTCAAGACTTCACTATAGTCGGGCAGCGGAACTTCAACGCTGTCGTCCAAAATTGGGGATTCCGGGATATCATCTCTATTGGTGGAATTGTTGTCGTCGTCGCCATTCAGAAGCCTAGAGAAGTGTTCCCTCCACATCATCAGTGTACTTTGGATATTCGTCACTAGATTCCCATTTTCATCCTTGCAGGAAGAGGCCCCGGTCTTGAAACCATCGGCCAGGCGTCTTATTTTTTCGAAAAATTTTCGGACCTCATTCCTGTCACCATGCATATCAATTTTCTCGCACTCACGCATTTCTGCTTCCCTTTTCTTGCGCCTGAAAATGCGTCTCTCTTCCCTCGTCTTCTCTTTGTATCGCTCCTTAGCAGCACGCGTTACAATCGACTGCAGGGTGGCTTTGTAGGCGGCATCTTTTTCTGCAGTGGCGTCGCGACACTCTTTGTCGTGCCACTGGTTTCGGCGAGGGCGGTGATAGCCAATCACCTCTTCGGCAGCCGTACGCATAGAGTGAGAAATATGATTCCACTGCGCGCATATATCGTCGATCGGAGGAGTGCTTTCTTGAAGCAGGAGTGAGAGTCGAGTAGCGAAGTCTTCGGCTGTTTGCTTTGATAGCAGCTTTTCGACGTCTAGCTTTCTCTGTGCTCTGTGCACAGGCGTGTACGGATCTTGGCTGCGACAAGATAATGATCCGAGTCTATATTGGCACCACGGATCGTGCGTACATCTAAACCACTAGAAGAGTGCCTTCCGTCAATCAAAACGTGATCAATTTGGTTGCGCGTCTTTTGATCAGGAGACAGCCAAGTTGCTTTATGAATATTGAGATGCTTGAATCTAGTGCTACTAACGACCATGTTTCGCGCTGCGGCAAAATCAATCAGCCTCATTCCGTTATCGGAGGTATTGTCGTGGAGGCTGAACTTTCCGACTGTTGGACCAAAGATATTTTCTTTTCCCACCTTGGCGTTGAAGTCACCAAGCACGATTTTTATGTCGTGGCGAGGGCTACGCTCATAGGCCTCTTCAAGGCGCTCCTAGAAGCTGTCTTTTGTCTCATCGTCCTTATCTTCTGTCGGAGCGTGCGCACAAATTAGGCTTATGTTAAAGAATCTGGCCTTGACGCGGATTATGGCAAGTCGTTTGTTCACAGGTGTGAATCGTAGGACATGATGCCGTAGTCTCTTGCCAACCACAAATCCGCATCCAAATTCGTGCTTCTCCGCATTGCCGCTGTAGTAGATATCACAGGATGCTTGCCGTGAGCAACCCTGTCCCTTCCATCGAATTTCTTGGATTGCAGTGATATCAGCTTTGTATCTTTCTAAGATATCTATCAGTTGGATAGAGGCACCATCCCAATTAAGGGTTCGGACGTTCCAAGTGCATATCCGTAAATCATTGTCAGTTTTTCGTTTGCGGTAGTCGTCATCAGATTTGAGGATCATTTTTATCTTATTTCTGATATGTTTCATTGAAATTTTTTTTTACGTGGTGGGCTTCAAACCCAACGCACAACCCTTTAAAGGCAGGGGGAGCCCGCCGCTCAGGTTAGCCGTCAAACTAACTGTTGCCAGTTTGCCGTTTCTAGAGGACACCACGCAGAGGTTTGAGTCGACTTGAGACGAGTTCGACATGGATAATGCTGGCCTCACCAGGTTGAGGCAGTCAGACACGTTGCCATGTGAAGATCGCCCCCTTGACCCTCACGCGTTGCCTTGTGAGGATCGTCCTCCCATTATTCCCAAATTACTCACCATTTGAATTAGTTTTTGGCAAATTGTGCTCACTACCATGTGAAGTAATGACAAATAAAGAAGAAATCTACAACCTAGATAATTATCTAAATGAATTAAAATGTAAATTAAGATATTCACACGAACAAGCGAGGAATAACCTCATAGAATATAAGATGTAATTAGCAAAAACATATACATAAATCAAATTTTAAAGTAGGTGATTATGTTTATTTAAAAGTACAAAATAAAAAAAAATTTGATAAGCCATTTAAAGACCCATATAAAAAATTTCACAAAATAAATGTAATAGCGTTATAAAACTAGATGATAAATTATATGAAACACACAATAATAATTAAGTAAAATCTAGACAAGGACTTTGACCTAGCTTCTTATGATCAATTGTGTTGTGCGTGTTATTAAGTTTGTACACAATTGACCGAGAACCGGACCTACATGCTTAACGCCGACTCCGAACGGCGATGAACGGAATGTTCTCGTTCTCAAGAAGCCTTACATGGCATTTTGATTACTCTCTGAGGTTCGCCATTGTCTGCAGAGAGGTGGCGGCCGTACAGAAAAATTATTTTAATTCAAATAATTTTCTGTCGCTGCTGGGGTTCGAACCTGGGTCTCCAAAGTTCGTTGACATAGCGGCCACTCACTTTAACCAACTACGCCGCGGACGCCATAATATGGTATTTTAAGATGCATAGTTATAAACAGCGCGCTTTAGATTAAAAATACATATAAAATGACATTTATTTAAATTTTAAGAAATATAAACAAATATCATTATTTTTTTGGGGGAAGGATGAAGTGTGCATATAGGAAACATCTGATTCCTAGCGTACCAATAACCCACTCAACAGCAGCTAACATATGCTGACTAACAAGACCGTCGCTTTTTGTTATGACACACTAGCAGCGTCAACTTAAAGTGGGATGAGCTGCAAATTTGAGCGACATGTAGAGCAGAATTGGTGTGTCCCCCAATGACTGACTTTTCGTTTCTTTTTGTGCTATTTTTTGTTTGCATTGCATCTACTTGTAAATATCGGTCAAAGATGATCGATTTACACATGTTACCAATATTTCCGTAATTTTATATTAGTAGGTATATATGTGTTAAGAATTGTAATTAGAATATTATCTAGAATGAGAACAAGAATACCAAAAATCTTGGTATGAATCTTTTAATAAAGAATTTCCAGTATCTTTTAATAAAGAATTCAGACTTGAATTAAATCAAAAACAGTGCACTAGTCGCTCTTTCATTTCAAGTTCTCAAGTGAGGCATTTTAATGCTCTGAAGTCGGCAAAGCCTTGCTGCAAGCTTATACAAAAAGGCAACATTAGGGAATCAAAAAAAAAAGAAATATGAAATAATCCTTTACCGTCGTTGAATACTAAACAACAAAATCACTGCCGATCACTTCATCTGTGATAAGTTCAGGAGCATCCGATTCCATCATAATATAATGTAAAATAGGGGTGGGCAAACTTACACGTATGGGCATTTTGCCCGTACGTGTATTTTGGTTGCACGCTGCTTGCTTCCCGGGCGACAGCCTTGCTTCATAAATTCGATGGTAAAGGAAACGAGGGACATGAACAAATATAATGAGATAGAGCGTTCTATAGATTATTATATAGAATTGTCCTCATTGCGCTCAGAGCAGTTCATAATCAATGTTGCATGCCATTTATATAAAAAAGGGCGTTTTATAATTTTACAATTTAATATTTTGATTTTAATCATGTTTATATCTCGATAACGTTTTGTGTCCAACACTTGGTTTTAAGTAGTTACGCGCAAAACAAAAGTATAAATTTATTATGGTGATTCAGTTCTAAAAAAATAATAGTTAAAAATATGTTAGGAGGCAGATGTAGAATTATAATGGTTGCATGCTCTTGCGAAACCCTTATAAATATGCCAAGAAGTTGTTTTTGCAAAGCGATTTTATAGCTGCTGGTAGTAATTGAAAAAAAATTTCCCTTTTAATAAGCAATCCTCTTAATATGGTAGAAATGCAACACTTACTTTTCACAACAGCATGCTCTCGCTCTTACGGTTTCTATAAAGCACACTGAAAACAAACTAGTGCTAAAGTGGTTTTTGCAGAAATCTTATAGGTATAAGAGATTTTTTCTTTGCTCTGATTTATACTGCGAAATGAAATAAATGTGTAGTGGACGGATTATAAAAATTAAACACATTGACAGATGGATAAAGTGAAATACAGATCAGCAAACGGGCATGTAAAAAGCTGAAAACAATCCATTTTAAATGTTGGTTTGTATATCTCGGCTAAAAGTGCACAAAATTTTATAATGGGATGGCGTTGGGTTCATGGGAAAATGATAAATGAAAATAAAAAAAAAACAAAAAATGTCATACAATGTTAAGATTTGATTTTTTGAAACAAAGAAATTGTTATAGATCTTGAATGATTTTAATAAAAAATAAAATTAAATCTGACTTCACGGTCGATGATTTATAAATAATCGTATTATGAAAAAAAATTAATAAGCAAAAAACTACTGCAATAAAAAAATTATACAGTTTGATGCAGAAGCATCAAACATTTTGCATGAATGATATTTTGTACAGTGTACAATTTTTCGTCATCTATTCAAGGAACAGGCCAGCGCAGACATTGCCTACTTGACGTTCGCTTGAACACTGAAGCTTTGATCGTTCTGTACGTGAGATGAATACCAGGGATGAGAAATGAAAATTTTAAAATGTACCTAATATCTCAAAAAATATGTACCTTTTTGGGCATAAATGTACCTAAAATAATTCACAATTGATTTTGTTTTTATAAAAAATGTTTATTTAAAACATAAATTCAATGGCCCTTAGTAATAGAAACGTAAAAACTCGCTTCTAAACTCAAATTTAGTTAGGTGATTCTAAGCTACTTTTTAGGTTTCATAGTAATAAAACAAATCTAACAAAAGTCGACTTCAGTGCTTCTACTGTGAACTGATCTTAAATTTCATCTCTGAACGTACCCTTTGTTCTGTTTGCTTTTGACAGCTGATTTTATTTATTAATAATTTTTGCATACATCAAGCAAAACAAATGGAAGCCGCTATAAGAGTAAGTTGCTTCTTTTGTTTCCTTAAGGTCTAAATCATTTATTATTTCTAGATCCATAAATATTCTTTCATCGTCCATTTTCACTGCAATAATTTCAAATGTCACTTTAAAATAGACTTAGAAGCCGGCGAGCCACAACTAGATGTTTTCTAAATTAGAAGTGACTTTTTGTTATTATTACTACCGATTGAACGTTAAAGTCGAGTTTAAGATAAATTCGACTTAGAATTTCTTTATTACTAAGGGCCAATGTATGTATGTTAATTCAATATACAAAAAATAAATAACATAAAATAAACTGGCCAATACACTCCTTGAAAGACTTTTACCGAACTTCTTATGATCAAATTAAATATTTATAACAATACCAAAAAATTAACACTATGTGCAACTGAAATTCTCTTCATTGAGATCACTATGTTATTTTAGTCTTAAAAAAAGGAATAAAGCGATAAAATTGCGCACTTGAAATTTTGATTCCAATTAATC
Source organism: Pherbina coryleti (assembly GCA_943735915.1). NCBI lineage: Eukaryota > Metazoa > Arthropoda > Insecta > Diptera > Sciomyzidae > Pherbina > Pherbina coryleti. The sequence goes on along the minus strand of OX030948.1, from coordinate 108,559,310 downwards.
AATCATCGATCTTAAGGCCAAGTATGTTAATGAATAAAATAACCAACAACAACAACGGCTCTGTATATAGGAATGAAAGGAAGGAAAGGAAGAATTCTTAAAGCTTAAGAAAGGAAGGAAGACTTAAAAGCTTATTTTTTCTTCTTTTTATATGTACTATTCACAATAGTGTAGAATGAAAAAGAGAATAGAGTTGCCAAATCAAAATTTTTGGTCTTAAAGCAAGTAGTTGTTATATTAACTACTTGTTAAAGAACAAAATATAATTTTTAAGTTATTTAGTGGAAAATTCGTTCAATCGAAGGCGGAATGTACCTAAAATGAAGCTATTGTACCTAATGTACCTTTAAGGTCAAAAACGTCGGAAAAAGGTACAATTGTACCTACTTTTCCATCCCTGATGAATACATATTTTTCTGCACTAACGCAATCTCAAGTGTGCTCTTGTGATTGCATATTTTGAGAGGATTACAGAGAGGATTTTCCATTCCGCAATTCGATTCACCCCCAAATTCATCCTGCAATTGATTTCGCACGCTGCTTGCTCGCTGCTTACACGCAGTCGCAGCACGTGCAAGAATTTTGCCCACCCCTAATGTAAAATAACACATGATCAGCTATGGGCAGAGAGCGCTCTTAGAGCGTTGAGAACAAGAATGGGGAGCATATAGCAACACAAAACGCATCAACAAATCAAAGACAAAAGACAAACACAGAAACAACACAAAAGCTTTAAATGTAGTGGTGCCCATACCCGCACATGATGCATTGATATCTCCTGCAGTCTCATGCGAATAATGAAGCACTCTGTGGTTAAGCAAGCATCTAAATCGCAGCTTAAGGACCCCAAATGCTCTCTCGATACAATTTCTGCATTTGTATTCGCGCATTTTATTAAATTGTATTTTTTGCTGAGTGCTTGGTTCATCAATTGCTGTACATTGTTCTAATGTGCGTGCAATTAATTGCACCTTTCGAACTTTTTATGGCAAATCGCTTAAAAAATCTATGAAAGTTATTTTTTTATTATAACAATATCGATGATTCATATCAATTTGACTATTTTTGAGCAAAATCTGACCTTTGTGATTCAGATTTTTTTTTTCAAACTTTGTAGGTTAGAAGTGCTCGTGAAAATACCTTTATCTGTATTTTTTGTTTTTGCGAAAACAATTTATTTTTTAAGTTATACACTATAAAAAATTTGAAAATAACTTCAAAAATACAATACGTGCATGTATTCAAACAGCTGTAACTTCGAAACCGTAAGTCGTAGAGAAAAGAATCCGAAGTCTCTCTTAAAGATCTTGAATGAGTCTTTTTTGTGGTATACTCTTTTTGGACTCTTTTTATGAATTATTTTTTTAAATTTTTTTAGTCTTAACTTTTTTGTAACATTTTTCTTAAGACTATAGTGATGTCAAAAATAACATAGTTATCTTCAAAAATAGTGATGTCAAAAACGTGGGCGTTTTGATATGGAATCACCTATATATGAATTATTAAACAATATCATAGGAAAATGTTTTTGTGGCATTTTCCTCCTGCACAGAATTTGGGAATTAAATCTCCACACCTTTAACTTTTACTACGAGCTGTGACACAGACCGCAAAGCTCGAGAGATTGAAGACTGGCTCATTAGAAAATTGCATTTGTTTCCATTTCGCGACCCTGATACGACCCATAGCCAAAAAAGTAGAGTGTTGCCAAAACACGTATTGTAAAAGGCAAGGATGTTTTTGAACGTAATGAAACTGTAGATCGGCTATTAGTTGACAGCTAAGAAGTGGAGTGAAGCAAACATTTTTCGAGAATTCTTTTTCTGGCAGAATTAAATATCAGTAGAATCCTGCAATTTCCGTAATTCACATAAACATCTTCTTTTTTCTTCATATTCTTCATCTTCAAATAGCAGCAATAATAAAAGTTCTTATATTTACCTAAATTTCCACCAAAGTTTATTCATTTGTATCAAACATTAACGAATTTTTATTATTTTAAAATTAAAAAAAAAAAAAAAATAAATAACTGGTCATTTCAGCCCTTGAAAGGACTTTGACCTAGCTTCTTATGATCAATTGTGTTGTGCGTGTTATTAAGTTTGTACACAATTGACCGAGAAATGGTCCTACATGTTTAACGCCGACTCCGAACGGCGATGAACAGAATGTTCTTGTTCTCAAGAAGCTTTACATTTATTACTCTCTGAGGTTTGCCATTGTCTGCAGAGAGGTGGCGGCCGTACAGAAAAATTATTTTAATTCAAATAATTTTCTGTCGCTGCTGGGGTTCGAACCTGGGTATCCAGGTTCGTTGACATAGCGGCCACGCACTTACCAACTACGCCACGGACGCCACATATTTTAAAATTACCTCAAGAAAAAACTGGATTCAACAATAAAGTAAAATAACACAGATCTGCAAAAAAAAAAAAGATTTTTTTCAGCTGCCTGATATATTTTTGCTGAATTACATATTTTAAAGTACGCTGATTTCAAAAATAACTTCCATTACTCTCCATCATATATAGTTTTTTTTTTTGCAAAATAAAAACACAATAATGAGAAAAATCAACTCTTTATTACCTTTTCTTTATTATGTACATTTAAACACAACTTTATGTTTATTATTTTTCCTTGTGAAACATTTTCTTCTTTTCTTTGATGCTTCTTCGAACTCGTTTCTGGTTTCCTTCTTTGGTTTCTCGCTTAAGCATCCAACAGTAGTCCACTAACATACTGACATCCCATCTTCCTTGGTAAGATCTCTCGATATCACATATATCCTGGTGAAATCTTTCACCTTGTTCTTCACTGTAGGCACTCAAGTTTTCAGGAAAATATTCAAAATGGGAGTGTAAGAAGTGAACTTTTAAGCTCATCTTGCACCCTTGAGCTTTACATGCTGTCAGCATGCGCTGTACAATAGGTTTATATTCGGGATCCTTAGTATTGCCCAAAAACTTCTGCACTACATTTTTGAAAGAATCCCATGCTTCTTTTTCGATTTCTCCCATTGATGCAGAAAAGACGGGATCAGGCAAAAGTTTTCTTATGTCGGGGCCAGTGAAAACTCCTTCTTTTAACTTTGCTTCAGACAGTTTCGAGAACTTAGAACATATATATCTAAAACAATCCTCATCTTTTTGCAATGATTTTACAAACTGCTTAATTAGCCCCAATTTAATATGAAGATGTGGCAGTAAAACCTTTTCTGGCGGAACCAAAGTGGTATTGATAACGTTTTTCTCGCCAGGAGTTAAACCGTGTCGTGGTGGCCAGTCACTTGTTGTCCAGTGTAGCTCTTTGGCTCTACTATCCCACAAACAAAGAAATCAAGGGAATTTCGTATAACCTGACTGTTGACCCAACAACATTGTTAGTATTTTAAAATCTTTACAAAACATCCATTGATGTTCTGGATATTTGATTTTATCAAGAATCGTCGCTAAGTCATTGTAGTTTTCTTCCATATGAACTGAGTGTCCCATTGGAAGAGATGCAATACATTTTCATTATGCAGCAAGACTGCTTTGAGGCTAGTTTTGGAAGAATCAATAAATAAGTTCCATTCTGATGAATCATATTCTATTTCAAAGCATTTCATGAGCCCACGAAAATCATTACAATAAACCAGATTACCCTCTTTGGGCAATGAGGTACCAAATCATAAAAGGTTTTCGGTTTTTAGCCTTAAAACCTAGCAATTCGGCTGCATCTTTTGAAAGACCCAAGTCTCTGACTAGGTCATTGAGCTCAACCTGAGAAAAAAGTTGAGGTCCCTCGTCAACTGAAAAATCTGAGCTAGATTCGTTCTGGGGAGCAAACGTTTCTGAGTCCTCTACATCACTCAAGATGCCATCTAAATTAGGACGTGGGTGCGGAACTGGTATTTCAGAGCTATGCGGCACTGGACGAATAGCTGAATCAAGGTAAGGGAAAGATATTTTCTTCTTATTTTTCGTACTAAATCCTTTCACGTCTACTGAACAGAAATAGCAGTCGGTTGTGTGATTTTTCTGTTCACGCCATATCATAGGAATGCCAAAACGAAATGCAGTTTACTTACCCTTAAACCACAAGCGCAGATCTTCCTCACATCTTCTGCACACCTTATGAGAAGCCCATGCTTTGCCTTGATCACCAAGTATTAATTTGAAGTAAGCAAAATAAATCTTCTTCACAAAATCACTTATATTTCTTTGTTGACTTTTCACTATATATTCACCACAAATATAACAGAAGCTGTCCGGATAAATTACACAACCTCTGTGAGCCATAACGCATACAGTGACTCAAAAAATTGATCGCATGTTCTGGAATTCCTTACAAAACAAATAATACAGGAAAACGAAAAAATGGATTATGAAAAGATTATATATTTTTACAAACTTAATTTTTCTTAAATAAAAAAAAAACATTATTTTTTAATTATTCAGAATTTGTAGTAAAATAAATTAGAAAAATTAATTAAACATATTCAATCATTTATTTGAGTTTAAAAGTTAATATTTTTTGTAGCCTCCGCGTGCTTCCAAAACAGCATTTATTCTTCGTGGCATGGTTTCAACCAAATTTTTGCATAAATCCTGTGGCAGTACATTCCATTTTATCTGGACTTTTTGCTAGATATCATCGAGTGTTCGTGGCGCACATTCACCATCCCTCAATCCGCGTTTAAGCTCCACCACAAGTGCTAAATCGGATTTAAATCAGGTGATTGAGGTGGCCAGTCCAAGACGTTTATAGAATTTTCCTGGAACCACATTTTTTTTATCCTAGCCGTATGTTTTGGGTCGTTGTCTTGCTGGAAAATCGATTCCTCCATAACAACTCCCAACATATCCAAATTTTGGAAAAGGTTTGCTTTTAAAATATTAATATAGTCCTGTGCTGTAATTTTTCCTGTAATTCTATGACACTTTACATCTTCCATCCAAGTCATACACCCCCACAGCATTATTGAGCTTCCTCCAAATTTCACTGTTGGCTGAACATGTCTACTGGATAATTTTCCACCTTTTTTTCTCTAAGTCCACTGCCTCCCATCAGACCCATATTTGTTAATTTTCGTTTCATCGGACCTTGTTTCAATCGTCAATGGTGTAATTTTTGAACTTACGGGCAAATTTGAGCCGCAATTTCTTAAAGCAATTAGACAATAAGAGCTTCTTTACTTTAAAGCGACCTTTAAAACCATTTTTTCCTAGAAGATTTCTAATTGTTTCGTCCAAAACATGAATGGCGTTATTTATTTTCAAGCATTTATTTTTTCAACAGCATTATCGTGTACCCCATGTGTAATTTGATGTATTATTCGACGCCTTAATAAATTTGATATAATGGGTTTTCGTCCAGCGCAGTTCTTAATCGTCAAATTTTCACATTGAGCGCAAACTTTGCTATCTGTTGAAATGGAGCACTGTACAGATCGAGAAATCTGCCTATGAGAAACACCTTCACGCAAGAAATGTTCAATTTGTTTAAACTTTTCAGGTGATATTGCTTTCATCTGAAAAAATTTTCAAATAATTACATTTTGTAGTTACTTACTTACTTACTTATCTGGCGCTTACAACCGTAAGTCGGTTTTGGCCTCGTATAAGAAATTGCGCCAGCCATTTCTGTTTTGCGCTTGCTGGCGCCAGTTGGAAACACCAAGCGTGGTCAGGTCATCCAACACCTGATCCTTCCAACGAAGATGTGGGCGTCCTCTTCTGCGTTGACCACCACCGGGCACTGAATCGAATATTTTTTTCGCTGGAGCGTCGTTTTCCATTCGCTCAACATGACCTAGCCAGCGAAGCCGCTCAATGTCAGCGTACAGCTCATACAGCTCGTGGTTCCATCGAATTCGGTACTCGCCATTGACGCAGATTGGACCGAAGATTTTACGAAGGATTTTTCTCTCGAAGGCTCCCAAAGTCTTTTCATCAGAACTGCTCAACGTCCAGGTTTGTGCTGCATATAATAGGACGGGCATGATTAGTGACTTATAGAGCGTGAGTTTTGTTCGTCGAGAGAGGGCTCTGCTTCTCAATTGCCTACTCAGCCCAAAGTAACACCTGTTGGCAAGAGTTATCCTTCGCTTTATCTCAATACTGACATCGTTGAAAGAGTTTACGCTGGATCCTAGATAGACGAGGTCCTTAACAACCTCGAAAGAGATGTTGTCAACAGTGACGTAGTTTCCAAGACGCTGGGACTGTTTATTTGTTGACACTAGGTATTTCGTTTTATCTGCGTTCACTACAAGACCCATTCGACTTGACTCTTTCGCTAACCTGGAGAATGCTGCACTGACTTCGCGCGTATTATGGCCAATGATATCGATATCATCAGCATACGCCAGCAGCATAATACTTTTGTAGAATATCGTGCCACTGCGTCTCAAATCAGCAGCTCGGATGATCTTCTCCATCATTAGGTTGAAAAAGTCGCAAGATAAGGAATCACCTTGCCATAACCTTGTTTGGTATCGAATGGAGGAGTGAGGTCCTTCCCGATTTTAACTGTGCTGCTGGTGTTGCTCAGTGTCATTCTGCAAAGGCGGATGAGCTTTGCAGGAATACCAAATTCAGACATGGTGGAATATAGATGATTCCTTATTGGACTGTCGAAGGCGGCTTTGTAATCAACAAAAAGATGATGTGTGTCGATTTGTTTTTCTAGGGTCATCACCAACCAAGATTTGTCGTAGCGTAAATATCTGGTCTATGGTGAATTTGCCAGGTCTGAAGCCACACTGAGGCCAGGTCTGAAGTCACACTGATAAGGTCCAATCAGCTGGCTTACGATGGGCTTCAGTCTTTCACATAGTACGCTCGACAGGACCTTATATGCGATATTCAGAAGGCTTATCCCACGGTAGTTGGCGCAAATTGTGGGATCGCCTTTCTTGTGGATTGGGCAGAGCACACTGAGGTTCCAATCGTTTGAAATGCATTCTTCCGACCATATTCTGCATAGAAACTCATGAATGCATTTAAATAGAGCTTCGCCTCCATTCTTGAAGAGCTCAGCAGATAAGCCATCGGCTCCTGCGGCTTTGTTGTTTTTAAGCCGAGCTATAGCTTTCAAGACTTCACTATAGTCGGGCAGCGGAACTTCAACGCTGTCGTCCACAATTGTGTAGTGTATCTTCATATTTCCCCTTTGCCACCTTCTTAGTTACACTCATTTAAATTATTGCACGTTTTGCTTGCGCTACATTAATCACTTTTGTTTATATTCGCTGTTGCTGCATTTGCTTCAGTAATGCACATACAAAGCAGCGATCTCATCTTACAAATCCAATAGCATGCAAAGCAGTTGTGACACATATATTGTGACCCAATTATGCTTGGACGCAAGAAATTCGATGAACCAAAAGAAAATGGGTCATCAATAACTATGACAGTATTTTCGAGTGAAACTAAGAATACAATTAAGAAACTGTGTAATATTATAGGAATAAGTAAAATATGAGATGTAATTTGTAATGTTAGAACTATGACAATTTTTATTATAAAAGAACAATATTTTCCATAAAGAAAACAGAATTGATCTGAGCTTGAAAACGAGCTAACAGTCTTTTCTCTTGCAATATACGTTCCAACTTATGGCGACACTGCTTGGTTGAACGTATATGGTAAATTAGGGAATCATTAAAATTTTATGAAGGAGTTTTATCCTCCAATTTTAGGAAGGAGTTTTATCCTCCGGTTTAGTTATCATACAAGTTTATAAACAACAACATATCACTACATGGCGATTCTGCGGACACCAGACTGGCTACTTCAACCAGATCTGTTACGATCCTGCATACACCAGGCTAAAGCAACCCTACAAGATCTGTAACAATCCTGCAAAACATCTACAAAAAAAAAAATCAACTTTTGAAACAATTCCCAACATTTTGGCATTTTGCTGAACGCATTTTATAATAATGAAAAAGTATCAACAAAAAAACATCTTCAAAATAATTCTTCCAGTTCTTAAGACAATGAAGAAGATATTAAATCCGCATCAAACAGCACCAAGAATGTGGAGAAAGAAATACCAATTGCAGCTATTGGTTCAAGCGAAGCATCAGCTGCAGATATTTTAGTTTCATCAAATGCTCCAGAAACGAGTAAAACTGCTGAGATTGTTGCGTATGCAACGGAAGTAACGAAAGCTTACCCAACATAGATAAATATATAAGTTTTAATATGAAAACTCATTACAAAAAAAATATTTAATAATAATTATAATAACAAAAATTAGACAATAGTTACATACAAGTATTATTAATATATATAAATATTTAATAATGCAAGCAATAAATACATCAATCAGTCATTGTTATTTATAAAATTAAATTGTAAAAATGAAGAAACAATTAGAATAATTGAGGGATTAAATATCAAGTTATAAATAATTGTAAAAATTCTTATGAACATTAAATATTAATTAAACAAAAAAGGAAATATTAAATTTAAATTTTATTACTTCATATGGAACCGTTAAGATGAGAGCTAGATAATTTAATAAGAATATTTTCAAATTTTAAAAAAAGTAAAAATAGAATTTTTAAAAAGGAAACATTAGAACAGAGATTAGCTGAGGCGAATGAAATAAAACTAAAATTTAGGCAATTAGTGGAACAAACAGATTTAAATCAAAAAGAAATTAACTTCGGCATCAATACCACAAAACTTTATTGAATTTAAAAGAACATTAAAAGATAGATTTAAAAGTAATATATCAATTCCACAAATTCAAATGTCACTGTCATCTTGCGCACAAAGAAATCAAAGCGTTGGCAACTATAAAGATAAAATATTAAATCTAATAAACGATTTAAATAAATTGCAAATAGAAGCACTAGGAACTGAGGCCACTGAAGGAGAACGTTCGGTCATAACAAAAATGAATAGTAACTATAGTCTGATAGTATTCAAGAACGGACTTAACGAACAATATAAACAGACCCTGTTTGCCGCTGTACCAAAAACTTTTGACGACGCTGTAGACCTTGCTTTAGAAGTAGAAAAAGATTTACGACAAAATCAATCTAGAGTAATGTATGTAAATACAGAACCTAGAAGAAATCAATACAATTATAGAGGGAACAACCGACCAAACCAGTTTAGAAATAACGGCAATAACAATAGGGCGCACAATCAAAATAATTCAGTACGAGGTAGAAACAATAATGGCGTACATAACAATAGAAATAATTATAACAACAAAAGAAGTGGATATAATAATCAAAATCACAGCCAAAATAATAACAATAATGGGTACGAACAACGAATTGGTTATGCGAATAGCAATCAAAATAATAATTTCAACAATCGAAGCACACAAAGAGGCGGACAAAATAGCTATAGAGACAATATAAACAACTCTAGGCGAATAAACTTAATGTACGACCAGGGAAACGGGCAAGACCCGGGAGACAACGAATCACTTCCGGGGAACGAGAGTTAAAAATTTTTAGAATATCGGATAAATTGACAAATAAGATAACAATAATTTGCAAAAACGCGAAAAATAAATTAACATTTGCAGATACAGTTACTCAATAAATTGATCGAGCTTTCTTAGACACTCCCAAATTGAGAATGCATGCTGAGCACCAATATTTAAACAATAACAGATTATCGTTATTCTAATGTGGTATGATGTTGTTGCAAGTTTTAACACTCATTTTTGTCAATTATTCTTATGTTATTGCTCAGTTTAGTGAAATCAGTAAACGACGTAACGCGATCAATTTATTGAGTGTGCTCTAAAATAAATAATTTTACACATTAACCAACACTTAAAGTAAATATTTTAACTTAAGATATTAAATAAGAGTAAAGTAAGTATTTTAAACTGTTAAAAAAATAATTGGGTTTAATTATTTAAATTTTTAACAGCTTTTTATACCCCCACGTTTAAAAAACGTAAATGGGGGTATATTAATTTTGTCACTCCGTTTGTAACGCCCATAAGGAGGCGTGGTAGGTATGGAAAAGTATATATATTCTTGATCAGCATCACCCCCCGAGTTGATTTAGCCATGTCCGTCTGTCTGTCCGTCTGTCCGTCTGTCTGTGATCACGATTACAGCCGTAATTTTAAAGCTATCATCACGAAATTCAATATTTAAGCTTTTATCTAAAAAATGAAGGTCAAGTTCGTAAATGAGCCAAATCGGGTGAAAACCACGCCTACCTCCCGTACAAAGTGACTTTATCAAAACGGTAAAATCTCTTAGAATTCAACAAAAATTAATATATAGACTTGCAATTTTGGATATGAGTTTTGATGATTAAAATACACTCTAAGTTTGAAATTCAACCAAATCGGATAAAAACCACGCCTACCTCCCATACAAAGTGACTTTATCAAAAAGGTAAAATTTCTCTAAAATCCATAAAAATTAATATATGGACTTGAAATTTTGCATATGAACTTCGATATATAACGTGTACTATGTTTATAGAATTCAACCAAATTGAGTGAAAACCACGCCCACCTCCCATACAAAGCGACTTTATCAAAAAACAAAAGCGAATATTTTCTGTTAAAAATATAACGAAATCGTTTTTACAGATAAACATTTTATTGATTGTTTAAGACTTTGAATATACTTTGGTTCGGCCGTGGGGGTATTTTAACTTCGGCCCAGTCGAAGATCATTTCTTACTAGTTTTTAAATAAAATTGGTTCCAACAACAAAGTTTTGACTTCAGCTAAACAAAAACTAATCATAGAGTTGTTACGGAAAGGACTATCACACCGAGAGATTTCAGCTCAAATAGGGGTTTCGGTTGCATCAGTCAGCAAATATCGCCAGAAAATAGGAATTTTGGAGCCAAAAAACAAAGCCGGAAGAAAAAAAATATTCTCGGATTCCATGGAACGCCTTATTCTGCGCGATATTCGCAGTAACAAATTTAAAAGTGCAGTCGAAATAAAACAAAACTTGCAAACCAACCACAACCTCAGCGTCTCGGCAGAACTTGTTCGCAAAAAATTACGCTCCGCAGGGTTAAAAGGAAGAGCAAAGATTAAAAATCCACTGCTCATAAAGAGGCATATGAAACTTCGTTTGGAGTGTGCTAGAAAGTACGCAGATTGGACATCTGATGACTGGGCAAGAGCGGTTTGGTCAGATGAAAGTAAAATTAATCGACTTGGCTCAGATGGACGTCAGTGGGTGTGGCGAACACCCGCCGCAAATCGCAGCCCAGACATGTGAAACCAACTTTAAAATTTGGTGGAGGTTCCGTTATGATATGGGGATGTATGATGACCGCAGGCATAGGAATGGTACATAGAATAATAGGTAGAATGACTTCATCATCGTACATTGACATTTTAAGGACACATCTCAGAGGTTCGTTGAATAAACTTGGTGTTAATACGCCGGACGTTATCTTCCAGCAAGATAATGATCCGAAGCACACCGCTAGGGTCACTCAGACTGGCTCCGGAGTAACGATTTCGAAGTGTTGTCTTGGCCGCCTCAATCACCTGATTTGAATCCCATTGAACATCTTTGGGGAATACTCAAACGTTCAATGACTGGGGAATCCGGTAACCTTGACGAATTATGGTCGAAAATAAGGACTGATTGGTACAATATCCCACCAGAAATCTGTCAAAATTTAGTGAATAGCATGCCTCGACGAATAAAATCAGTTATTGACGCAAAAGGAGGATACACAAAATATTAAATAAATTTAATCATTACTTTTTGCTGCACACAATTAATTGATCGCATTGAATTTATTAATTAGTTTATATTTCTTCTTTGTTCAAATGAAGTTAGAGCTTTGGTTTAAATGTTATATAATATTTTATGACTAAATAAAATTTTGGGACATATTTTTGTATCAGAAGTTCTATTCTTGTTTTTCAATTAAATCGGTTTTTATCTCATGAGAAAAAGCTCGATCAATTTATTGAGTAACTGTATATCGCTCTGCAAAAAGAGTAACATACCGATCAATCAAGATATTTTATATGAAGAAAAATGCAAATTATCAGGCATTACAACTGAGGAAACAAGTTCACCAGGAACTACAGTTTTAAATTTCAGATTAGACGAAATAAATACATTTCACAATTTTCATGTTGTGAACACAGATTTTCCAATTGAGACAGATGGAATTTTAGGAAGGGATTTTCTTTCTAAATACCTTTGCAAAATAGATTATGAAAATTATACGTTAACACTTTTTAATAGGAAATGTAGACATAATTTTACCAATAGACACTAAGCCATTAAAAATATCAAAAAGAGTTATACCGGCTAGAACAGAAATCGTACATCCAATTGAATTAAGCCCAGAAGAGGACAGCTTAATATTAAGTGAAGAAATTTTAAAAGGAGTTTTTGTAGGGAATACTACAATTCCTAATAAAGGAATATGCCATATAAAAATTTTAAACACAACAGACACAGAAATAATTTTGAAAAAATTAGAACTTGACATAAAACCTTTGAACTTCTATAAAATAATAAAAATGAATCATTCAAAAGAGCATAATCCAGAAAGATTTCAAAAATTGCTTAATACTTTAAAAATTGACATTAAAGACAAAAATGCTCATGATTCAATAATTGAAATTTTCAAAGAATATCAAAACGTCTTTCATTAAGAAAATGAACCCCTTTCAGTAAATAATTTCTATTCACAAAACTTAAAAACAACAGACAAAACACCAATTTACATAAAAAATTACCGTTTACCGCATTCACAGACGGAAGAAATTGAAAAACAAGTACAAAAATTATTAAATGAGGACATTATTGAACCATCAATCAGTCCATACAATTCACCTTTATTAGTGGTGCCTAAAGAAGCCGATAACGATGAAAAGAAATGGCGTTTAGTAGTAGATTTTGGACAGTTGAACAAAAAAATTGTAAACGATAAATTTCCATTAACAAAACTCGAAGATGTTTTAGATAAATTAGGTAGAGCCAAATATTTTTCTACACTGGACATGACAAGTTCATTCCACCAAATAAATTTAAACAATAATTCTAGACCACTAACAGCTTTTTCAACGTCAAACGGCCATTATCAATTTAAAGGACTACCTTTCGGTTTAAAAATATCTTCAGTTTTCAGAGAATGCTTACGATAGCGTTAAGCGGGTTAGATGCAAGTGCATTCCTATACGTAGACTATATTGTTGTATTTGGTTGCAGTCTAAAACATCATACTGAAAATTTAATAGATATTTTTGAACGTTTAAGAAAATATAACCTGAAATTAAATGCTAGTAAATGTAACGTTTTAAAAACTGAAGTAGTTTACTTAGGACATTTAATAACGTGTGAAGTCATAAAAACTGACCCAGCAAAATATAAAACAATAGAGCAATACCCTATTCCTAAAAACGCAGATGAAGTCAGAAGATTCGTAGCTTTTTGTAATTATTACAGACGATTTATAGCAGATTTCGCAGACATAGCAAAATGTTTATATACACTTCTAAAGAAAAATCAACCTTTTATTTGGACTAATGAATGTCAAAAAGCATTCATGACATTGAAAGAAAAATTAATAAATCCACCGATACTACAGTATCCTGATTTTGAAAAAACATTTGTATTAACAACAGATGCATCTAATTATGCTTTAGGAGCTGTTCTATCACAGGGTGAGATAGGTGAAGATTTACCAATTTCATATGCAAGTAAATCATTACAAAAACACGATATAAATAAACCAATAATAGAAAAGAAACTTTTGGCAATTCATTGGGGTATAAATTTTTTCAGACCATATATATATGGAAGAAAATTTACTGTGGTCACAGATCATAGACCTCTAGTATCCCTTTTATCACACAAATCTCCGTCTTCAAAGTTAACTAGAATACGATTAGATTTATCTGAATATGATTTCGAAATAGTACACAAAAAAGGCAGCATCAATACAAATGCCGATGCATTATCACATATAAAAATAGATTCCGACATACTTAAAAGCAAGATACCAAAAGAGGAGGAAGAGCAAATTAATATAAAGAAACTAGCATACCCGTTCCCAGCGTTGCTTGGGAGTATAAATATGATATGAAAACATATTTTAAAATCTCTACGATGGCAACACTGCAGCAGAAATTAACTGAGTGCAACTATCCACTCAAGAGACCAGCGTGGTGAGTTGTAGAATTTCACCTCTCTCTCTCAACAAAGAGCTCAAGCTATTGTTTGCTGTTATTTCATGCTGCTTATACAATGGCAGCATTGATTAAAACGCATGAATTCTTAAATAATTAAATAAAAAGATTTACCAAAAACGTAGTACCCAGTAGCAGGGTCGCTTATTATAGTAATTGAATAGTGAAAGAATTATTAAAATCGGTTCAGCGGTTACCCCGCGATTGAACGATAAAAATCCGAGAGAACCCTTTTATATAATAGTATAGAAGAGCATTAATAGTAACAAAGGGAATGTCTACTGAAAACAGGGCAAAAAATAAAAATAGTATAGGAATTAAGGTATCCAAGAAGACTGATCAACTTCATATTTGGAACTGTACATCCTTGAGTGACGTCACAAAAACAAAGAAATTAAAATTTATAGTAGACAAAATATATAAAAATAATGGCGAAGTAAAATATGATAAAAAAGAGGTAACAGTAAGATGTAACGATAATCTTTCGAATCCAGGTTCGCTATTAGAGAAGTTAGCATCAGAAATGAAAAGATTAAATATAAATGAATTAGCGCTAAAGAACAATGATGAAATTTTTAAACATTCACCAAATTTTAAAGAAATATTTAACAAGCTGCAGAAAGAAAAAGTTGAAAATAAGGAAAAGCCTCTAAAAATAATTATTTATGAACCCCCAAAACAAATTTACGATAATATTATAAAATATAAGCTCATTGATGAATTTCACAATTCAGTCCACGGAGGACACCTCGGTATCAGGAAAACTATTTTAAAACTCAAACAAAGATATGTTTGGAAAAATATGAGTCGAATGGTTAAACAATTTATTAGGAACTGCAAATTATGTGCAATAAGTAAACAAAAAATGCACACAAAAGAAAAAATGACGATAACGGACACACCAAGCACAAGTTTAGAAACAATAACAATTGACACGGTTGGCCCATTAAGAATTTCAAACGATTACAGATACATTCTCACTTTGCAATGTGAACTGAAAAAATTCATAGTTTCGTATCCAATGACATCAAAAGACGCGACAACAACAGCAACCACACTCGTAGAACAATTTATTTTAAAGTACGGCATGTTTAAAGTGTAAAAATCAGACAAGGGTACTGAATTCACAAACGAAGTTATGAGAAACATATGTGAAATGCTAAAAATTAAACAAATTTTTTCAGCCCCCTACCATCACGAGACATTAGGTACCGTAAAAAGAAACCACAGAGTGCTAAATTAATTTATGCTGACATTGGCAGACAACAATGAATGGGACAAGTGGATACCATATTTTTCATTTGCTTATAATACGACACCACATGTTGACACACAGTGCACACCGTATGAACTAATTTTCGGCAAGTTGCCATACTTACCAAGTGACATACTTTACAACAAAACACCTATTTATAATTTAGATGATTATTGTAACGAACTCAGGATTAGGTTACAAGTTTCAATAAACAAAGCCGCAGAACTACTAAACATAGCAAAAACAAATAGAAAAATTATTAGTGATAAGATTTGTAGACCAATTAATACAGACTTAGGAGACTTAGTTCTTGTAAGAGTAGGCAATAGGAAAAAATCAGATAACCCATATAGCGGTCCGTATAGAGTAATAAAAAGAAATGGAGTAAACTCTATATTAGATGTAAATGGTAAACAAAAAGAATACCATAACAATTTATTAAAAAATGGAATGTAGGATTTAAAAAAACAAAAATACATATATAAATATTTTAAGCAATTGTTACACACATACAAAACAAAAAGAAAAAAAAACAAAAACAAAATGTATTTTAAAACTTTATTGTACAAACATTTTATAAACGTTTCTCCATAATCATTTAAAAAAATGGAATGTAGGATTTAAAAAAAAAATACATATATATATATATATTTTAAGGAATTGTTACACATATACAAAACAAAAACAAAAAAAAAAAAAAAATTTATTTTAAAACTTTATTGTACAAAAATTTTATAAACGTTTCTCCGTTTCATTATATATAAATCATTTATACAAATTTTTCTCTAAAGGGTAAGGGTGTAGTGTATCTACATATTTCCCCTTTGCCACCTTCTTAGTTACACTCATTTAAATTATTGCACGTTTTGCTTGCGCTACATTAATCACTTTTGTTTATATTCGCTGTTGCTGCATTTGCTTCACTAATGCACATACAAAGCAGCGATCTCATCTTACAAATCCAATAGCATGCAAAGCAGTTGTGACACATATATTGTGACCCAATTATGCTTGGACGCAAGAAATTCGATGAACCAAAAGAAAATGGGTCATCAATAACTATGACAGTATTTTCGAGTGAAACTAAGAATACAATTAAGAAACTGTGTAATATTATAGGAATAAGTAAAATATGAGATGTAATTTGTAATGTTAGAACTATGACAATTTTTATTTTAAAGAACAATATTTTCCATAAAGAAAACAGAATTGATCTGAGCTTGAAAACGAGCTAACAGTCTTTTCTCTTGCAATATACGTTCCAACTTATGGCGACACTGCTTGGTTGAACGTATATGGTAAATTAGGGAATCATTAAAATGTTATGAAGGAGTTTTATCCTCCAATTTTAGGAAGGAGTTTTATCCTCCGGTTTAGTTATCATACAAGTTTATAAACAACAACATATCACTACATGGCGATTCTGCGGACACCAGACTGGCTACTTCAACCAGATCTGTTACGATCCTGCATACACCAGGCTAAAGCAACCCTACAAGATCTGTAACAATCCTGCAAAACATCTACAAAAAAAAAATCAACTTTTGAAACAATTCCCAACATTTTGGCATTTTGCTGAACGCATTTTATAATAATGAAAAAGTATCAACAAAAAAACATCTTCAAAATAATTCTTCCAGTTCTTAAGACAATGAAGAAGATATTAAATCCGCATCAAACAGCACCAAGAATGTGGAGAAAGAAATACCAATTGCAGCTATTGGTTCAAGCGAAGCATCAGCTGCAGATATTTTAGTTTCATCAAATGCTCCAGAAACGAGTAAAACTGCTGAGATTGTTGCGTATGCAACGGAAGTAACGAAAGCTTACCCAACATAGATAAATATATAAGTTTTAATATGAAAACTCATTACAAAAAAAATATTTAATAATAATTATAATAACAAAAATTAGACAATAGTTACATACAAGTATTATTAATATATATAAATATTTAATAATGCAAGCAATAAATACATCAATCAGTCATTGTTATTTATAAAATTAAATTGTAAAAATGAAGAAACAATTAGAATAATTGAGGGATTAAATATCAAGTTATAAATAATTGTAAAAATTCTTATGAACATTAAATATTAATTAAAAAAAAAAGGAAACATTAAATTTAAATTTTATTACTTCATATGGAACCGTTAAGATGAGAGCTAGATAATTTAATAAGAATATTTTCAAATTTTAAAAAAAGTAAAAATAGAATTTTTAAAAAGGAAACATTAGAACAGAGATTAGCTGAGGCGAATGAAATAAAACTAAAATTTAGGCAATTAGTGGAACAAACAGATTTAAATCAAAAAGAAATTAACTTCGGCATCAATACCACAAAACTTTATTGAATTTAAAAGAACATTAAAAGATAGATTTAAAAGTAATATATCAATTCCACAAATTCAAATGTCACTGTCATCTTGCGCACAAAGAAATCAAAGCGTTGGCAACTATAAAGATAAAATATTAAATCTAATAAACGATTTAAATAAATTGCAAATAGAAGCACTAGGAACTGAGGCCACTGAAGGAGAACGTTCGGTCATAACAAAAATGAATAGTAACTATAGTCTGATAGTATTCAAGAACGGACTTAACGAACAATATAAACAGACCCTGTTTGCCGCTGTACCAAAAACTTTTGACGACGCTGTAGACCTTGCTTTAGAAGTAGAAAAAGATTTACAACAAAATCAATCTAGAGTAATGTATGTAAATACAGAACCTAGAAGAAATCAATACAATTATAGAGGGAACAACCGACCAAACCAGTTTAGAAATAACGGCAATAACAATAGGGCGCACAATCAAAATAATTCAGTACGAGGTAGAAACAATAATGGCGTACATAACAATAGAAATAATTATAACAACAAAAGAAGTGGATATAATAATCAAAATCACAGCCAAAATAATAACAATAATGGGTACGAACAACGAATTGGTTATGCGAATAGCAATCAAAATAATAATTTCAACAATCGAAGCACACAAAGAGGCGGACAAAATAGCTATAGAGACAATATAAACAACTCTAGGCGAATAAACTTAATGTACGACCAGGGAAACGGGCAAGACCCGGGAGACAACGAATCACTTCCGGGGAACGAGAGTTAAAAATTTTTAGAATATCGGATAAATTGACAAATAAGATAACAATAATTTGCAAAAACGCGAAAAATAAATTAACATTTGCAGATACAGTTACTCAATAAATTGATCGAGCTTTCTTAGACACTCCCAAATTGAGAATGCATGCTGAGCACCAATATTTAAACAATAACAGATTATCGTTATTCTAATGTGGTATGATGTTGTTGCAAGTTTTAACACTCATTTTTGTCAATTATTCTTATGTTATTGCTCAGTTTAGTGAAATCAGTAAACGACGGAACGCGATCAATTTATTGAGTGTGCTCTAAAATAAATAATTTTACACATTAACCAACACTTAAAGTAAATATTTTAACTTAAGATATTAAATAAGAGTAAAGTAAGTATTTTAAACTGTTAAAAAAATAATTGGGTTTAATTATTTAAATTTTTAACAGCTTTTTATACCCCCACGTTTAAAAAACGTAAATGGGGGTATATTAATTTTGTCACTCCGTTTGTAACGCCCATAAGGAGGCGTGGTAGGTATGGAAAAGTATATATATTCTTGATCAGCATCACCCCCCGAGTTGATTTAGCCATGTCCGTCTGTCTGTCCGTCTGTCCGTCTGTCTGTGATCACGATTACAGCCGTAATTTTAAAGCTATCATCACAGCCGTAGACATAGAGTGCGAAATGTGACTCCACTGCGCGCATATATCGTCGATCGGAGGAGTGCTTTCTTGAAGCAGGAGTAAGAGTCGAGTAGCGAAGTCTTCGGCTGTTTGCTTTGATTGCAGCTTTTCGACGTCTAGCTTTCTCTGTGCTGGATTGCGCGCATTCTTGGTTGCGCACAGGCATGTACGGATCTTGGCTGCGACAAGATAATGATCCGAGTCTATATTGGCACCACGGATCGTGCGTACATCTAAAACACTAGAAGAGTGCCTTCCGTCAATCAAAACGTGATCAATTTGGTTGCGCGTCTTTTGATCAGGAGACAGCCAAGTTGCTTTATGAATATTGAGATGCTTGAATCTAGTGCTACTAACGACCATGTTTCGCGCTGCGGCAAAGTCAATCAGCCTCCTTCCGTAATCGGAGGTATTGTCGTGGAGGCTGAACTTTCCGACTGTTGGACCAAAGATATTTTCTTTTCCCACCTTGTCGTTAAAGTCACCAAGCACGATTTTTATGTCGTGGCGGGGGCTGCGCTCATAGGCCTCTTCAAGGCGCTCGTAGAAGCTGTCTTTAGTCTCATCGTCCTTATCTTCTGTCGGAGCGTGCGCACAAATCAGGCTTATGTTGAAAAATCTTGCCTTGACACGAATTATAGCAAGTTGTTCGTTCACAGGTGTGAATCGCAGAACATGATGTCGTAGTCATCATAATTCGTAATTCGCATCGAAATTCGTGCTTCTCCGCATTGCCGCTGTAGTAGATATCACAGGATGCTTGCCGTGAGCAACCCTGTCCCTTCCATCGCATTTCTTGGATTGCAGTGATATCAGCTTTGTATCTTTCTAAGATATCTATCAGTTGGATAGAGGCACCATCCCAATTAAGGGTTCGGACGTTCCAGGTGCATATCCGTAAATCATAGTCAGTTTTTCGTTTGCGGTAGTCGTCATCAGATTTGGGGATCATTTTTATCTTTTTTCTTTTCGTTTTCATTGAAATTTTTTTTACGTGGTGGGCTTCAAACCCAACGCACAACCTTTTAAAGTCAGACACGTTGCCATGTGAAGATCGCAACGTGAATTTAATTGTCGTGAATTGTCTTAGTGAATTTAATTAGTAAATAGTGCGGTACTTATAATAAGTCGGTGTTTTTCGAAAGTGCGTGCGATTAGGATTCATATAAATTGAGTTGCGTGCCAATCCGTGGGTTGATCGCTTTAATATTAAGCGATTCGAAACGGGTTCGATCTCAATTTGTGAGATTCTCCGCGTGCGCTGAAACCGGACGGTGCGTCACACCTCGAGTGAGGATAGTGACCAGGCATCGGTTGAGTCTGGTAAGGGGGGTAAGACCCAGAAAACTGGGCCAGCCACCAGATCAAAAGGGGCTAAGCCGGGACCGGCTTCGCTGAGTGGGACGAAGGTGGGCGAGGGGGTTCTCGGAATATCTGGGAATGCCTCTGCCACCGTTGTTTCAGAGTTCGAACCGGAGTTCGTGCGTCCGTCCGCGGTTGTGGGGGGGTGTCTGTCCGTCCGTTCGGTAGCTGCAGCTGCCTCCTGCGCGGAGGGGGGGTCTTACCGGGAGGTCTGTCGACTGGAGGTCCTTCAACAGGGGGCCTCTCAACTGTTGGTCTTTCACTGGAGAGGCCTTCGTTAGGGGGGGACCTCGACTGGGGGCCTTCGTCAGGGGGAACTCTGACAGGGGGCCTCCCTCCGTGGGAGGTTGTATTAGTGGGGATGGGTCTCGCCTTGGGGGTCCTTCGCCTGAGGGTCCCTCGACTGTGGCTCAACCATCTGCTGGGGCCTCGTCAGGGGGTCTCTCAACAGGGGGGCCGTCGTCAGGGGGTCCTTGTCGGTGGAGTCCGTTGCCTTTACGGTGCCTGAAAACGGGGGGGTGTCTGCGCCGGGGTTCTTCGGCTGGGGGTTCTGCGCCTGGGGTTCCCTCGATTGGAGGTTCCTCGTTAGTGGGGCCTTCGTCTGGGTGTTCCCGGGGTGTGGGGCCTTCGTCAGGAGGGTCCTCGTCTGTGGGTCCCACTCTGGAGGCATCATCTGCAAGTGGGGGTGGTTCGGCTCTCATGAAAATGAAAGAGGTTACCAATGAGTTGGTAAAAGCCGTTTTTGATGGAGGTGTGGCTGGTGATTTAGCCAGACATATCGTCCATTCGGCCGGGCGTTATGAGGAGATTCTAATGGGTCTCCTAGTAGAAAATGAGCGACTGAGGGGACGTCTGTTTTGCTGGCCCCAAAACCGGTAAAGCCATTGGAGACGTGGTCACTGGTGGTTCGGAGCAGGAACGCCAATGCGAGCCCACAGGAGGTGGTCAAGGAGGTTGTTACAAAGGTTGGACCCACATTAGGGGTGAGAGTCCACGAGGTTAAACCTATTAAGGGAGGGGGTGCGCTCATTCGTACTCCCTCAGTCGCAGAGCTCGATAAGATCTCGAAGAACACTAAGTTCGGAGAGGTTGGCCTCGAGGTAAGTGTGAATAAAAAATTAGGTGACAGGGTGGTGGTCCAAAAGGTTCACTCAGAGATTACTCTTGACGAGTTCATGAAGGATCTCTATGACATGAACCTCAAGGACAAGATGAGTCACGAAGATTTTAAAAAGAACGTGAGGCTTGTGAGTGCTCCCTGGAAGGTTGGCTCTGGTGTGGCGTCGGACATCATTCTGGAGGGCAGTGGCGCTGCCATGGAAGCTCTTCTGGATGTCGGACGGTGCTACGTCAAGTGGTTCTCCTTTTTTGTGAGGGCTTACAGGGCTCAGTTAGGCTGCTTCCGATGCTTAACCCTGGATCAC
This sequence comes from Pherbina coryleti, assembly GCA_943735915.1. Classification (NCBI taxonomy): domain Eukaryota; kingdom Metazoa; phylum Arthropoda; class Insecta; order Diptera; family Sciomyzidae; genus Pherbina; species Pherbina coryleti. The sequence goes on along the minus strand of OX030948.1, from coordinate 108,537,314 downwards.
AGGGTTAAGGAGTGCAGACTTAAGGAGGATGTCTGCCGGCACTGTGGCCAGAGTGGACACAAGGCTAGGGTATGCAACAATGCGTTGAGTTGCCGCAACTGTGCATTCAAGGGAATGCCTTCCGAACATCGAATGATGTCCGAAGCGTGTCCTCTGCACAGTGCAATGCTAGCCCGGGCGAACGCTAGACATTAATGAGTGCATTAATGAGGTGAAGTGGTGGACACGTGATCTAACTTTAAAGAGGAGGTCACTTAGGCGACTCAGGATCAGATTCCAGAGGGCTAGAGTGGCTGGTGACAGTGATGTATCCCAGCATAGAGATAGGTACAGAGTAAGCTTCAGAGAATACAAGGAGTTGTTAGTCCGTGTAAAAGAAGAAGATTGGAGGGATTTTGTTCATGGGAATAGAGGCGACCCATGGTGCATGGCATACAAAATATGTCGTGGCCAGGGACGATCTATTGACGTGAGCGGTATCCGCCAAGATGGTACCGTTCTGACAGAATGGCGGGATTGTGTGAATGCTCTGTTGAGCTCATTTTTTCCGAGGACCGATGGTGAGGCCACTTCTCTTTTTAGGGAGGTGGAGGATCCCCCGGCCTTGGAGAGGAGTGAGATAGAGTATGGCATGATGCAACTCAGGGGGAAAAATCTCCAGGTATAGATGGTGTGACTGGAGAGATGTGTAAAAACATCTGGAAGGTTATTCCTCAATACCTGGAAGCCTTTTATGGTAAGTGCTTAAGCGAGGGTTATTTTCGCAACGTGTGGAAAAAGGCAAGAGTGATCGTGCTCCTGAAGTCACCTGATAGGCTGAGGAGTAATCCTCGGTCCTACCGGGGCATCAGCCTTCTTCCGGTGCTTGGAAAAGTGCTGGAGAGGGTCATGGTGGAACGGCTCCAGGAGTGCGAAAACCTGCAGATTTGCGATAGGCAATTTGGTTTCCGCAAGGGAAAAAGCTTTGAGGATGCCTGGCTGTATGTCAAGGGTTCCGTAGAAGAGAGTAGCTCCAAATATGTTTTGGGGCTATTTGTTGACTTTATGGGTGCCTTTGACTATCTGTGCTGGGATAAGGTGATTGACAGACTAAGGGAAGTGGGTTGCAGAGAAATTAAGCTCTGGCAAAGCTATTTCTCTGGTAGAGAAGCATGTGTGTTAGGTGTAAACCAAACAGTAGGGATTGATGTTGTTCGTGGCTGTCCACAGGGGTCTATCTGTGGTCCATTCATTTGGAACCTCATGATGGATCCTCTGCTGCGGCAGCTTGAACGTCAGTCTAAGTGCTGTGCGTATGCTGATGACCTGCTTGTTCTGGTTGAAGGACAGTCTCGTGCTGAACTTGAAGCCAGGGCAAGTGAGGTTATTGCTACAGTGTGTGCATGGGGTTCACGTGTAGGTGTTAGCATGGCGAGGGACAAGTCCGTGATGATGCTGCTTAAAGGCAGATTATCTCGTGGTCGACCTCCCTTTGTCAGCTTGGAGGGAGTAGGTCTCAGGTATGTGACAGAGGTCAAATACCTGGGAATTTGGATGAAAGAAAGAATGAACTTTTTGGTGCACCTAGAGAAGTTGAGAGAGCGTCTGTTGACAGTAGTAGGGCGAGTGCGTAGATTACTTAGGAGTGACTGGGGACTCAGTAGGAAGGCTGTGCGCCTCATGTATGACGGGCTATTTGTTGCTTGTGCAACTTATGGCTCGGTCGTGTGGGGTGACGTGGTCAGTACTGCTGTAGGCTACCGGAAGATTCTCTCTTGCCAGAGAGTAATCTTAATTGGGTGTTTGCCGGTGTGCCGTACGGTCTCTACGGATGCCTTGCAGGTGCTGTTGGGGCCTCCTCCTCTGGATCTGGTGGTAATGCAAACCAGCATTGCATACCGAATTCGGAAGGGGCTTCCCCTAGCGGTGACTGATTGGACTTCGGACGTGTTAGTTAGGGATATGAGTACCAAAGAATGGAAGGCTATGCTTAAAGAGCGCGTACAATCTAGGTGGCAATCTAGATGGAACCATAGCCAGAATGGTAGGATTACCTACCAGTTAATACATGACGTGGCGTTCGTTGAAGGTCGCCCTGATTTTGGATTTTCTCTGAGTCTAGGCTTCCTTTTAACTGGCCATGGTTCTCTGAACGCATTCTTGCGTAAGAGAAATCTCAGCACGACAGAAGGTTGTGATTGCGGAGCGATCTTTGAAGATTGGTCACATGTCTTGTGCGAATGTCCTCTATATGAAGACATTCGAGATTTGAGAGCCATGGGCATAATGGTAGAAAATGAAGAGTTCGACGTGAGTAATGCGCTTGCATCTAGTGAGCAAATTACCAGGTTGAACGAGTTCGCTTGTCAGGTGTTTACTAGACGCCGTAACAGGTGCATGACTTCTGCAGTCATTCATCTGTAAGATAGTCTGTGGATCCAAATAGTTGGATCAATTGAGGAGTTGTTCTGAGGAATATTTTTAAATGGCCACCAGTCCGGAGCGGTGATGAGCTCAACTGGCAGTAGCCTGCTACGAAGTCCGACCAAAGACTTAAAAACTGGTACCACGGGCAGTCGGCGGCCCTTGACTTATGTCAGACCGACTGATTGGGTATGGCCCTTCGGGGAGAATCGTGGTGGTTGTGGTTTACTACCTATATCGCGGGTAGAGCAATCTTGCTCAGTGTGGAGTTGCATTCTCAACTCGGGTGCTGTACCCCTTAGTACGGAAGAGGTGTTAGATAGGCCTCCACCCAAACCAAGGGTTGCGAAATGTCATCACAACATGGAGCTAATTTGGTACCTTTGAATTCTCAAAGGGGCGCAGGCCGACGCAATGTTTTGGTCCCGTGCTTGGAGCACCGTAGAATTAAACCGTCAAGGCAGGTGTCTACGTTAAACACATTCGGATTTTCTGTTCAATCTAACTTAACCTGTTTAGACACGATAATGAATGCAACCAGCTGCCTGACACCAGCAATTTTTTATCCCCTCATTTCACTAAATTATTTACGTCCATTATTTTTTTTTCTTTATTCCCTGACAAATATACTATTAAAATTAGGGTAAGAAATTTTGATTTTAATAAAATTTAAAGCCTAAAAAATAAAATAATAAATTTTAACTAAATAAGAATTTTACACAAAATAAAAATATAAAATTTAGTATTGTAAAAAATATTAATGAGATGGAATTTTTTATATATTTTTTCGGTTTAAGGACATCAAAATCTATAAGGAACTGTATAAATACCTATGCAGTTTTTTACTTGCAGATCTGTGTAATTTATCAATAAAAAATGAGATATTGACAAAACTGTCAACAGCTTTTTTTCTGTGACAGAATACCAAATCTCGGTAATTAGTCAATACTTGATGAATTCAATATCGTGTATTTATCAAGTACACAAAATCGGGCTGTTAATCTGTTTAGAGAATTAAACATTTTGCCATTGAAGCGATTTTTTTTCTTTCATTACTGTATTTTTTTTTTATAACTAATTTTTTACTCATTTATTGTAATATATTTTTTGTTATAATGGGTGTTTTTTTTAGGGGTTTGTAGAATCTCTATAAAAATGCCAGTTTTATAGAGATAAAACTGGCATTTTGTGGTCAAATCTGGCAACTCTAATGTCATTTATGTTCAGTTTGGTTTGCCATTTCATCATGAAAAGGTTGACAAAAGAACAACGCTTGCAAATCGTGCAAATTTATTTCGAAAATAATGGTTCAGTTCGCGAAGTTTACCGCAAGCTCCTCCATTTTATGGTCGACATAATCGTCCATCAGAGCAATTAATTCGGTTAACCATGGGTCGTTTTCGCACTACGTTTACTCTATGTGATAATACGCATCTGCAGAGACGTCAAACAGAATCGATTCGCCACCGTGCCCAGCAATTGGAGCTTTGTCCATCAACTTTATGGAAGATTTTGCGCAAAGATCTTGGCTTGCGACCTTACAAGATCCAGCTTGTGCAAGAATTAAAGCCGCGAGACCATGCAATGCGTCGTGATTTTGGTGTATGGGCCGAAAATGAGATTGATCTCGATGCTGATTTTCATCGCAAAATTTTGTTCAGTGATGAGGCTCATTTTTGGTTGAATGGCTACGTCAACAAGCAAAATTGCCGCATTTGGAGTGAAGAGAATCCACATGAGATCCTTGAGACGCCATTACATCCACAAAAACTGACTGTTTGGTGTGCTCTATGGGCTGGTGGAGTCATTGGGCCATACTTCTTCCGAAATAATGCTGGAGAGTCAGTTACCGTTAATGGAGACCGGTATAGAGCCATGATAACCGACTATTTTGTTCCCGAATTGGATGGCATGAATGTGGATGAGTTGTGGTTCCAACAAGACGGCGCTACATGCCACACAGCGCACGTCACAATCGATTTATTGAAGGAAACATTCGATGAGCGCATAATTTCGCGGAATGGACCTGTCAATTGGCCACCAAGATCGTGTGATTTGACACCATTGGATTATTTTCTTTGGGGATATGTGAAGTCGCTCGTCTACGCCAACAAACCAGAAACGTTAGGGGACTTGGAGGCCAACATTCGTGGCGTTATTGCCGACATACGGCCCCATATGCTCGAAAAAGTGGTTGAAAATTGGACCTGTAGAATTGGCTTTATTCGAGCCAGCCGCGGGCCACATGCCCGAAATCATATTTAAACATTAATGGCATAAAATTATCCTTCCAATAAAGCCAAATTGATGGACATTAAAACGATTTTCTTGTGTTTTATTTCAATTCGAAGTTCTATACCTCTAAAAAAAACACCCTTTATTATAAATAAACGTTTTATTTCTCTATCTTATATTAATAACCAATAATTTTGACCAAAATTTAGACTTTTGGGTAACAATCAAAAGTTCTGTGCTATCTCGATTACAAATTTAGCTTCGAATATCTTCACACAGGACACTGTGGATAAGAATCGTGAGTGGCATCGTGTTTACCAATATATTGTTAGTTTAAACCTATACCTACTTTTGCTTTAAGACATACGTAGTTTTTTTATAAAAGTCAAAGCATTTTAAGGTCGTTATTTTTTACTGTTTTCCTCAAAAAACAACTTTGTCCTTGCGGTGCAGGAAGACATCCTTTTTTTTCCTTAAAATTTTTTTTGGGTGATCTTGACAACCCCATGCAACTTTTGAGACCTCTTAGAATATGAAATTCGAAAAAAAATTGTAATTCGATACGCCCTAATGTACATTATAGTGGAACGAATTTTTAACCTGAAGGGTTTCGTGATTTGTTGAAAAGTCCTCAACGAAAAATTTTTTCCGCATCTTTATTTTTTTCTGCAACTTTTTAACATAACACATTTAATGGTTCATTGCCAGGGTGATTTAGTTATTTTTTTTTAATCTGTAATGATGCAAACCTAACGTGACCAACCGTTCCGAAAAAATCGGAATCATTCCGAAATTTAAAGGCAAGAAGTTCCGGTGTTCCGAAGCTAATCTTCGGAATACCGAAATTTGTTTGGTTTATTCCGAAATATACCGAAATTTCTCTTAGATCAACAAAAAATTCTATTTAAGTCAAACAAAGAAAATGCCGTCCAACAGGCAATAAATCGCAGAATCTGGCAAGGTGGCAACCGCATGCTTTTGGATGAATCAATTGATTTGTGAACGCAGATTGTGATATATTTTCCTTCTCTTGCGCATATTTACGAAAGATATAGGAAACTTCGGTAGAAAAACGATAGCCTTATGTCCTGCTTATGCCAAATTGAAGACAAAAACTTCCCCGGCTTCATATGATCCAACAATACTTTACGGTGAATCACCACTTTTAATATTTTGAACTAACAGCACTGTCCACAATACATTATTTTCAATAAACTGCACACAAATTGTGCTGAAAATAAACCTTCCGCCGGAAAGCTGTGTAATATTTGGCTTAATCATTTTTGAAAATCTAAACTTTCTGTCTTTTTATTTCTAGTATTTACTTTCAATCGACCTTTCGTTGTAAAGAAATGCCTAAGCGCCTTGGTACTTGTTTTTTCAACGCAGTTTTGCAAGCAAAATGAAAATTTATAAAAAAAAAAAAACTAAAGCGATAGTGATGTCCGCTGCGATATTTGTAATGCCGAGTTCAGTCTTGCTCACAGCGGAAAGGCCGACATCGAATCGCATTTAAAATCGGTTCGGCATAAAAATGCTTTGCAAGCCGCTTCGAATAGCAAAGATGTGTCATCGTTTTTTTAAAGTGCAACATTAAGTACATTCGATTTAAAAATTGCAGCTTGTGAAAGTGTTTGGTCCTATCACATGGTCATGGAAAATCATAGTTTCTGTTATGCTGTGCGAGAAAAATTATACGTAATTGTTTGAGCTGTCGAAATTTCATTGTGCACGCATGAAATGCGAATCCATCGTGACCAATGTGATTGCGCCGTATTCGGTCAATCAGCTGAGAAAAAAGTTTGCTAAAAACTCACTTCGTTACAGTACTAACCGATGCTTCAAATCATGGGAATATTAAGATGTTTCTCATTCTCGTCCGCTACTTCCACCAAACTGAAGCCGTAAAAGTTCGAATCATCGAATTGTTGTCTGAAAAAGGTTCTTCGTCCGAAATTCGTTGGGAAGAGAATTGCACTGCAATCGATCAACATTGGGTGGAAATCTTAGAACGTTTTGCAAAAATAAAAAAACATTCCTTTTAAACATTTACTAGGCATAGTCAGCTTCGTCTTGTGTTTGCCAGGCACTTCCGCGACCATTGAGCGAGGGTTCGCTTTCATTAAAAAAATTTGGACCATCGAAAAGACTGGACTGCAAATCAATACGCTGAAAAAAATATTGTGAGCTGATTTGTTTTCTATTTATCAAAAAAGTAAATATAATTCAAATCCACAATATAAATAAATTGGATTCGTCAAGTACAACTAGTAAGGTTCATACATGGAATTCTTTGAATTGTTGAAATCGAGCCCCAAATTACTTGAAGAAATTGCTAACAAAGAAAAATACACCTTTAAAATGAAAAATGAAACTAATGCCAATCCTAGTGCTAGTACTTCTTTTTCATATGTGGATTTGTCGAAAGTAAGAAATTGTGGATTTTAATGTTTGATAGTTATGTACTCGCAATATCTGTTTTTTATTTATCGGTGTATGTATCTTTTAAACTATATTAAAAACACAAAAGTCATCAAATTGACGTATTGCATATCATTCCGAATTTCGAATCAGATTCCGGAATCCATTCCGAAATTTCACCAAAAGTAGTTGGTCGCATTATGCAAGATGCATTTACTGTAATCTTAAGATTACACTCGGCGAAATTTTCAAATTTTCTTCGTTATTTTTTTATTCCAATTGTTCTCCAAGCAAAACCCTCGTCTAATAAATTAATAGATTTAAAACAAGTTTCACGCGGTAGGAAAAATATGATTCGCCTCTTAAAACAGACTAGTATCGCCTGTGGTCAAAATTCGACCATATCAAAATAGATTTTTCTCTTGTTTTTTTATTTATATATATTGAAAAAAGCTTGGTAAAGTTAAAAAGAAGTTGGCTGTATCGTGCACCCATCCATGGATTTTGACAGTGTATCTTTGTCCTTATCCTTATTCTTGTCCCGTTCCTTTCATTTGTTCCCAAACTAATAATTGAAGAGTCGACGCGAATAACGTTGTAAGCGACATATTCATCAAAAATAGTTGTTTTGCATACTAACGTTAAAAATGCTCTAGCCTATTATAAGAGCACATAGTTTCTCAAATTCCATACATTTTTGGACATTGACATCGAAATCAAATGGCTCTAAGTCCGCCATTAAAACCGTTTTTTTTTTTGCAATTCCTGAAAACCTATAATTTTGTCACTTACAATGTTATTCACGTCGACTCTTCAATTGTCTTACTTCCTGTTCAAACTGTTCTTTTAATCCATATCCAAATTCCTGACCTTAACCTCATTCGAATCCTTTCCTAATCCTTTTCCAACTTTATTTCTAAATCTTTGTTCTAAATTTTGTCCTAAGTGTGTTCAAATCCTTGTTCTATTCCTTGTCCCATTTCTTGACCCTTATACTTTTGCCAATCTTGTCCCAAATATTGTTTTAGGTAAGTATCAATTTGTGTCCTTACCTTTGTCGAATTCCTCTTCTCGATAAAATAAATAAAATAAATAACTGGCCATTTCAGCCCTTAAAAGGACTTTGACCTAGCTTCTTATGATCAATTGTGTTGTGCGTGTTATTAAGTTTGTACACAATTGACCGAGAACCGGACCTACATGCTTAACGCCGATTCCGAACGACGATGAACGGAATGTTCTCGTTCTCAAGAAGCTTTAACATGGCATTTTGATTACTCTCTGAGGTTTGCCATTGCCTGCAGAGAGGTGGCGGCCGTACAGAAAAATTATTTTAATTCAAATAATTTTCTGTCGCTGCTGGGGTTCGACCCTGGGTCTCCAAGGTTCTTTGACATAGCGGCCACGCACTTTAACCAACTACGCCACGGACGCCACCATCCTCTTCTCGATTCCTGTCTGAATTCTCGTCCTTATCATTGTCCAATTCTATGCTTTAATCTTTGTCAAAATTTTTTTCCTACTCCTTATCTTTAGTATAACTTTTTTGTGGATTACTTTGGAGTGGTTTGAAATATACGAAAAAATTGTTCACAGAAATTATTTTTTAAGCTGTAGAACTTTGTAAAAAATACAAAAACAACATTTTGAAAAATGTAATTTTCATCAAAAAAAAACATAGGGGGTAGCTCATGATTTTCGATGATAGAAACACTTAATTAAATGATGTGTCAAAATGAAGCAATTTTTGCAAATAAATGATATGGTATATGAAAGAGTGTGAGAGAAGAAAATAGAAAAACAACAATAAAATTACAAAAAAAGAATGTCTGGTTTAATTTTTAAGCAAAAATTGAATATTTTAGAGTTTTTTTGAAAACAACATAAGAAATTGAATTAGTAAGATAACGGTAAATATTTTCTTATTTCTCAAAAGTTATTTAATTAAGCTTTCAGACAAAGAAAATTTAGGGAAAATCGATTGAAAAATGGCTGAGATATTCGCATGCAAAATCAAAATTTGAAATATCAATTGTTTTTTTCTCATTCTGAGGCAATGACATTGCTTTAAGAAATGCATTGCAAGGAAAAAATCTACAGGTTTCGTAATATCGCAATACTTTTGATGTCATAATAACGGGAAATTATTTTAACATACTATTCGTGGAAAATATTAGCAAAAAAATTTTCGTATACCGTTATTTTTCTCTACAAACGAATTTTCATACTAAAAACGTTGTACTGAAAACATCTATAGTTTTCGAGATATCACAATAATTTTGATGTCAAAATAACGGAAATATTTCAAAATTTACTATTTGTAAGCAATTTTACCATCACAATATATATTGACACTTGTTACATGAAAAAGTGCTTATTGTAGGGTAACCGTAAACGATGGTGAAAAATATTAAATTTTTTTTTGCACATCTTATGAATGTCTAAATTTCTTTCTTATATCATGTTTTTCCATCTCTTATAGTTTAGCTTTTATTTAATAAATGCTCTTTTTCCGCTCATATTTGAGGTCAAAGGTCACCAATCTAATATTCAATCATATTGTGTAGCCAGACCTTTCATCTGATTCCACATTCTTCATTCTACCTCTTCCCAGTTCTGAGATCCCTAACTAAAATTGATATAAACTTTCAACGTAAATATTTCGGGTCAAAGGTCATCAATTTAAAATCTAACATGATTCGGCACATCTACGGTGCAGTACCTTTCGAATGATGTACGTTTCATTGTCCTTATTCTAATATAAATATTGAAAAAGTGTACGACAACATTCGATGTTTGCGTATTAATATATAAGATTAGTTATCTATATGTAAGTGTGTAAAAGTTCCCATGATTCCTACATTTTTTTTTTATAAAGAAGTTTTTATAAAACAAATTTGCTTTTGTTCTCATTATATTTAAACAAATTATTAAATAAACTTATTAATATTATTCTTTTTCTACAAAATGTTTACAATTATTTTCCACTGTAAAAGTTCTCAAGGTACAGTTCTTCTCGCAATGCTTTTTTATTCTAAATATTGTGTGTTTTGGGTCATATCCCGATACGTGAAATAGTTGCTTTTAAGGGCTATTTGGAAGAGAATAATCTCATTCGTATGATATTTTTCTCCTAAGCATACCTTCTGTACGATAAAAAGAAGTCGAGATATTCACGATTGAAAGGATTCGGTACACTTTTAACCCGAATATCTTCTAGCGCGTGCTATCATGCACGAATAGACAACTTTTGACAGGTTCTTAGTTATGCCTTAGTTAAGAAATTTGGAACTATTTCACATTAAAAAAAAATCACCCTGGAAATGAAACATAAAACACTTCGTGCACGCGCAAAAGTTATTTTGTTATTTTTTAATGAGAACTATTCAAAATTTAATGAAATCCATAACGATTTTTTGCTCCCAAGCATTTCATTCCACTCTAATGTACATAACATACTAAGTCTGTTAGAAGCAAAGTAGACATTCTCGGGTAAAACCGATGAAATAATAATCTAGTTTGATTATTTTTGATATGAGGAATCTCGTAGTGACATTCCTTTTGTCACTCAACCTGGAGACCCAGGTTCGAACCCCAGCAGCAGGCCCGTAGACAAGGGGACCTTATGGTCCAAAAAGTATAAAAAAATAATATGTCAGCATTAATATAACTTTGCCAATTTGCGAATACTTGCTGCACGTGCGTCTTTTTTCTCTTACAGTGCAAACTGCAAGTGTTAACAGCAACAGCGAAAACATCAACATGCTTAAGTATCGAAAAAAGTTCGATACATTCAATTGAACTTTGTCTACCACCAGCAATTTAAGAATTTATTGCGTAAACAGGTGTTACGTGAAAGTGGTGAAATTTTGATTGAGTTTCGTTAGATAAGTTTAAGAGTTTTTATTGTTAATTTTACTGTGCCAAAACTACAAAAATGATTCTACTTAATTGGCTGCAGAAACCAGAAGTAAAAAAGGCTAGAACGGTGAAAAGTAAGTGCTTGATTTAAATAATTTTATTTCCTATATCAATGCGTAAATGTGTTAAAAAGTTGCCGAATATTTCTGAATGTTTGAAAGCTGTGTTTTTTTTTTTGGTAGCGTGTTTGCATTGATTGAATATTAATGGATTAACTTTTTGCTTGATGCGGAACCGAAAAAATCCGAATAATATTATATTTCATCTGTATTGCAGAAAACGTTCAAGAAACTTTGGAATCTGAAAAGTCTTCAGAACTTCCTTTGTAACCTGCAGTTGAAGAAAGCTTTAATGTTGACAGCTACATATGTGGAAAGCGGTAGTACAAGTTGTGGTATTAATATTTTACTTTTAATGTTTTTAACTCTAAGTTTGTGTGTATGATTGTTCCAGAAATATCATTTGATTCATCGGAACTGCCTTCGACTTCGAGAGTATATCTATGTCCAAATAACGATATTTCCAAGTTGATGAGCAATATTTCCGATTCGAACCGCCTTGAAAGTTTTCAAAGCATTTATGTGCCTCCGCAAATTTTAATTTTCCTGCCAGCGGTTCTCGCAAAATCCGATTTAAGCATTCTTGGTTGAACCGTTGACATTGGTTGGCTTACTCCAAATTGGAAAATGCAGCTTATTGCAAGTTTTGCGTATTTTTTAGCACTGGTTTTGGAGGTGCAGGATCACAACCTCTTGGTAATTTTACCGAATGATAATAAAAACTTTTTAAAATTTTCTTACCTTTTCATTGTGGCCTTTACAAAAGTCAGGAAATACAAGAAAATGTCGTTATTCTAATCGTGGTTATTTTTATATAGAATTTTAAACCGATATAAGTTTGCAAGTAAATTATTAAAATAATAATTGAAAACGAGTTTTTGAGCTCTAGGCCAATCATGTTGAGAACAAGACAACATGAAGAACAAAGAAGGCGACAGCCAACAACAACAACAACAACGGCTCTGTATAGAGCCAATCACAACAGTTGTTGTTGTTGTTGTTGTTGTTGGCTGTCGCCTTCTTTGTTCTTCATGTTGTCTTGTTCTCAACATGATTGGCCTAGAGCTCAAAAACTCGTTTTCAATATAAATAATGAAAGGCCGTATTCAAAAATATTAAGAATTAAAATAATAATATAAGATGCTTAATTATCGTCATTTTAGAAGTTGTAGTTTGTCTTGAAAATTTTATTTTTTTAGCGTCTTACTGTATTCCAAAATGACAGTGCAACGATAAGCAAGATATGTATATAGCCGAAACACATTGAACTCAACAAACGACAGTTTTGATATTATAGATTAAAGAGCTGCACGGGTGTGTTTGCAAGACATTCATTTGTTGTTTGCATGCTCACTCTATTCAACTCTCATCTTTAAAAGTGTTTAAATACCAACAATATAGAGACCAAGAACAAATGAGCATAAAGCATATCGAAAACAAGACAAACGAGAACTTCTTCAAAGCAAGCATATAGAGTAAAATTAAAATGTGTTGAAATGTGTTGATATGCTCGGTGCTAGACACTGAGTGCTGGTGTATTTTATGTTTATTTTGTTAAAATTATTTGACAATGAAATTAAAAATCTATCTTAAAACAGCAATATTATTAAATTTTAAATAAAAATTAAAAAAAAAAATAATATAAAATTTAATTCAATATCACTTCATTTTCCAATTGAATAGAAATGTCCGCTTTAGGAATATTTGAATGTAGGAACATTATTTGGTTAATTGAAGTTGCATCTTTACTAACTAAAGCTCTCTTCTCTGAAATTAAATTTCTGGCTGATGAAAATGTCCTTTCAGATGCTGCGCTGCTAGCAGGAGTCGCCAATATTTTGAGACTTAGCTTAAATAAGAGTGGAAGCTGAGCTTGATGAATTTGCCACCATTGCAGAACATTAAAGTCATTATGACAGGGGACATGCATACTTTCGTAAATCATTATTTCAGAATGAATTCTATCGTTTGAAGTTATAATTTCTGGAACTTCAACAAAATCTTTAAAAAGTCCTGCATTACTAGAAAAATCTTCGGATACTGAAATGTTCACATCTTCAGATATATCCTCCATATATCTTTCCATTAAGCGCTTGCATTCGTCTTTTACGAGGTTTTTTTCGCACTCAGAAAATTGTATCAATTTATTTGCTGGAGGAAATAAGTAAAGTGCTATCTTATGATACACTGTCAAATTTCCGATAACAAGTGTTTCTAAAAACGAACTCAACTTTACTTTGAAGTTTTGTACAATTTCCAGATCACCAATAACCATAGAACAAATTTTTTTTAAACGATGAACGTGTACATACACTAAATGTAGAGTGACATAAGATTCACCTTCCAATTTTTTCGATGCTTCTTCAAACTTTTTCAAAATTTGGGCTATTGCAGTAATATAACTTAAATTTATCTGATTAATCCTTTGAAGCTCATTTCTATTTTGAAGAACATTTGTTATTTCTACCCAATTTTTTTTTATGGATTCGAATAAATAGCAAATTGTATTCCATCGTGTAGGGGAGAAGCTTTTTAATGTGCTACTTAGCGTGGAATTCATTGCAGATTTTTTAAAATACTTAACCAATTTTGTACACATATTGCACAGTTCATTTAATTCTGGAATTTCTTTAATAGATTTTTCTATAGAATTATGTAGCAAATGATTAATGCAATTTATATTATTGTCTGAGCGAAACGCTGCTATCATATTTGCACCTCTATCCGTTACAATAATGGCCTTGTCATTAAGTTCACAATCAAAACTGTCTAAAAGCTTGCATATTTTGGTTTTTATATTTTGAGCTGAAAGAAATACAACTTCTTAGTTAAATCTAAATTTTTTTAAGGGTTCTCTAACATTTTCAAAATTTTAGAAAGAATTTTCTATATAACTTAAAAAGAATACAGTATTGAAAACGAATAACAACAATTTGCATATCGGGAAAAATGAAACTCAATTCAAATGTCATAGGTCCATTTCCGTACTCACTTGAAGTATATTTCGAGTAATAGAGTGGAATTTTACTGAGTTGAAATCACAAAATTTGTCAAAAAGTACGGAAACGACTTCAAGAGTGACAGGTCATTATAGAATTGTGCTGTTGGAACTAATTGATTTTTTACTTAAAATTAATTAACAAATTTTTTTAACATTATTTTTATCAATTTGCTCACCAATTGCATAAATAATTTTCACAACACAACAATTTAATTATTTCACTTTAACAATCAGCTGTTTAAATATTACAAGAAATATTACATTGTGACATTTTGCTATCATAGAAGCAACTCGACTCGTGCAAGGATTTAAACAACCATTTTTACAAAGATAAGGAAGGACACGGATTCCAATATAGAGTTGGAAAAGGATTGGTAATAGTATTTGGACAAGGATAAGGGGAAAGATTTGAACGATGATTGATTTATAGCGATAGTTAGTTGTTACTTGCGATCCCTGGAAAAATTTATTAAGAAACGCTATCAAGGAGCTTGAAGTGAGTACGGAAATAGACTTAATAAAACAACTAAAATTTGAGACATACTAATAAAATAATTACCTGTGGATTTATCGCCATCCATTGATAGTATACCTAGAAGTCTTGATTTTAACAAACCATCTTTGATATAATGGATTGTCAGCGAAATGTATGTGGTTTTTAGATAATTATCCGTCCAAAGATCGGATGTTAGTCCAAATCCGTTATTTTTTATGAGGTTAATTTCATCTCTAACATTTTTGAAATAAACGTTGTATATATTTTGAACATTTCTTGATATTGTAGTAGGATGAGGGAGTAAATCGTCCGTGTCTAAATTGGATCCATGTTTAGATCCTAAATCAATAAGGTATTCTGCAAATGTTTTGAGGCCCGAGTCTTGAATTATTTTGAATGGACGGCAGTTCTCTATCACCCATTTTGTTGCTAAGCGAACAAAATTTTTTTTCTCCTCTAAGTCAGCTACTTTTTTTGGAGCTTCATAATTTCTTTCTCTTAATTGAAAATTAACATAGCATTTATGTTTTACCAAATTTGAGGTGCTACATCTGTTAAATTTATAAATATTTTTACAATTCCGACAGGCAACCAAGTTGGACAATTCATTTTCAGTTTCGGTAAGTATTGCACCAAAAACCTCCCATACTTTACTTCTCCCCCTTTTGTTACTTATTTTGTATTCTCCTGATGAGATCTTTGATTTTATATTCGTATTGTTGAGAGGACTGCTATTTATTGTTTGCTCAGAATCGTTCGTTAAATCCTGTTTTTCATACAATGATATAGTTATAACAATTTATATGATCACAGACAAAAAGTTTGAAAACTTACTTCATCTACTTCCATTATTTAGATATAAATTTTATCAACAATCAAATTTAATTTAAAATTAAAAGGCGTTACTTAAACTGATTTTTGTTTAGTGCGAAACAGTACCACAACGTGGCGAAATAAGCTATTATTTAAAGAATAAGTAAAAAGCATAAAACAAACATAAAATTAACGAAAAATAACAACAACCTTCACACAAATAATGTGTGTTGTTATTGTTTTGTGTTTAAAAGGTTTTTCTGCTTCATATCAGAGCAAAGAAAAGAACATCGAATGTTGTTATTTCTCTATAACATATTTGTTTTGCTTGATGTGCTCGTTGTTTTTTGCATTGACTTGATTGTCTCGATTTGATCGTAACGAATATATAAAGCATTTTAAAAGAATGAGAATGTGTTTAACTTGGTGAGAGGCAAACAAATGCTGTAGAGTGAGCACTTTTTTGTAAGTGAATGCTGTATTATGTGTGCTTATACTTTAAAGAATAAAGTAAATAGAGAACAAGACAATCAAATGCTCGATGCACTTTAGTGAATCGAATACATTCATGCAGCTCTTTATTATAGATCACACGTTTTTTATGTTGAATGGGTGTGCATCCTTAAGCATACATAGGGGTTGAATTAACAAAAAAAAAAAAAAAAAAAAAATAAGAGGACTTAGTTCTATATATATATATGTATATAAATCATAGCTGTTAAATTGCGATTACGATTAGTAATCAATTAGATTATTTTTTAAGAAGAATTGTAATGATTGTGTAATCCTTAAGCAAGAATTTTATGATTAGTAATTGATTACGATTACAAATAATCAAAAAATAATAACGATTACTTGAGATTACGCAAAATAATCAAAAGTAATCAAAAAAATAATTCGATTACTTTTAAAGATTCTTTTTTGATTATTTTAAGAATTTCAGTCTAAAGTACGGAATATTTTGTGAAAGTGATGATGAAATTGACACAACTGGTTCTTCATAGGACACCGTTAAACCCGATTAGTGATCCCAACAGACCAACTCTTCTGCTACTTGCATGACAATTGAAGTGCTGAAATGATTTGGCAAAAGTATGGCTTGTTGAAGGAACCACTTCTTTCATTCAATACTGCTTTAATGCCCTCAGCGTCAGTTGAGAGACTATTTTTTTTGCCGGCATAGTAAACACTCCAAGACGGCAATCATTGTCTGATTTTTATACCCCCACGTTTAAAAAACGTAAATGGGGGTATATTAATTTTGTCACTCCGTTTGTAACGCCCATAAGGAGGCGTGGTAGGTATAGAAAAGTATATATATTCTTGATCAGCATCACCACCCGAGTTCATTTAGCCATGTCCGTCTGTCTGTCCGTCTGTCCGTCTGTCCGTCTGTCTGTGATCACGATTACAGCCGTAATTTTAAAGCTATCATCACGAAATTCAATATTTAAGCTTTTATCTAAAAAATGAAGGTCAAGTTCGTAAATGAGCCAAATCGGATGAAAACCACGCCTACCTCCCATACAAAGTGACTTTATCAAAACGGTAAAATCTCTTAGAATTCAACAAAAATGAATAAATGGAATTCCAATTTTGCATATGAGTTTTGATGTTCAAAATACACTCTAAGTATGAAATTCAACCAAATCGGATGAAAACCACGCCTACCTCCCATACAAAGTGACTTTATCAAAAAGGTAAAATTTCTCTAAAATCCACAAAAATTAATGTATGGACTTGAAATTTTGCATATGAACTTTGATATATAACGTGTACTATATGTATGGAATTCAACCAAATTGGGTGACAACCACGCCCACCTCCCATACAAAACCATTTTATCAAAAAACAAAAGCGAATATTTTCTGTTAAAAATATAACGAAAACGTTTTTACGGATAAACATTTTATTGATTGCTTAAGACTTTGAATATACTTTGGTTCGGCCGTGGGGGTATTTTAACTTCGGCCCAGTCGAAGATCATTTCTTACTAGTTCTTTTGAAAAATTAGTCTTATGAATCCAAATAGTAATTTAGAGTAAAACGGTTTTATTTTTGTTTCGTTTATGTTGTACTATATACATTATTGTTCTCGTTCTTGTTTTTTGTCAATTTTTGTTTTATAATGAAATACATAACTTTGTTTTTTTTATAAAAATTTAACTAAATTTTTTGTACCTAAGACTAAAATTCTTAAAATAATCAAAAAAGAATCAAAAATAATCTCGAAAAGTAATCGGATTATTTTTTTGATTACTTTTGATTCTTTTTGATTATTTTGCGTAATCTCAAGTAACACGGTGTTACAGTGAAAATAAACTCGGCTCGAGACATAGTAGAGGTTGTAGGTCTGGTTGAACATAAGATAACTGCATACTTAGTTTTTTTAATATACCCTCAAAATCGGGATTTGTGGTCAAAAAACCGATTTTTGGTAGGTGCATGTATAGTTTGTTATTTAACTCCGTTATATCTAGCTCAATTTTAAAAATTTAAACATTGACTAAAAGAAGAAAAATATACCTTTAATATAATATACAAACCGTATTTTTTAAAAAATAATTGACAAAGTTACAGGTAAAATCATTTGAAAATTTCTCATTTTTTTTTAATTTTTTCAACTTCAACAACGTTTTGTTCACAAATTTTGTTTTGTGGCACTATTAGTTTTAGCATGATTCTGAAAGCCTGTTAAATTGTGCGTACAATAAGCTATCGTTTACTTTAATTGGCTGAAATACAAATGCACTATCGAATTTTTAGTATTCGTAATAAAATACAAAAAAATTTTTTTTTTTTTTTTTTTTAAAATGTTTATTTGACCTTTTTTGTTTATATATATTATCATCAGTTTCACGTTTTAGGGACCAACAGTAGTCTGCCAGCATGTTTATGGAATTTTTTCCCTGAAAGCTGGTTTCTATAACTTCCATCTCCTGGTGGAACCTTTCTCCTTGTTCATCACTAAACTGCCCAAGGCTTTCGGGAAAAAGTTGATATGGGAGTGCAAAAAAATGTATTTTAATTGATATATTGCAGCCCATTTCTTCGTTGGCACTTTAAAATGAATTTACAACATCTAAGTAATTTCGACTCTTCTTGCTGCCGAGGAAATAAATGCCTAACGAAATAAAACTGTTACAAGCTCTTTTTTTCAACTAGATTTAATTTAGAAACGAAATCAGTGTCCAAAAAAATTTTTTGAATTTGTGGGCCCACAAATAAACCTTAGAATAACCGAAATGAATAAAGTTTATTTTCTTGACAAACTTTTTCATATAACCTAATTTTAAATGAAAAGGCGCTAGGATTACATTTTCAGGTCGCACCAGTGGAGTATTTGAAACATTTTTTTTGCCAACTTGAAATGAAGCACACAGTGGCCATTCCTTTTGCTTATATTTATTAGTTGCACGACTATCCCATTCGCAAATAATGCAAGGATACTTGGTATATCCACCTCGCATTCCACACAGTATTGTTAGAGCCTTTAAGTCGGCGACTATTTGCCATTTAAACGTGTTGTAATTTATAAAACGAAGTATTTTTTTCATTGTCGAATGTTTCTTTCATGTTCGTTGCATTAGCTAAAGGAACCGATGGTAACTCATTATTGTTGTGTAATAGCACAGCTTTCAAACCTACATATATCAGAATTTAACTTATCAAGAATCAAACAAGAAGTTTTTAAATAAATCATGCTCTTGCAAGATCCCTCAATAAACAAACGCCATTCATTCAGACCGTGTTTGTGGTTAAAAACTGCAAACTGTTCCGTCACATCCGGGCAATACACTAGCTTTATGCTAATATAAAAAAACAAAAAATAACAGGCCATTTCAGCCCTTGAAAGGACTTTGACCTAGCTTCTTATGATCAATTGTGTTGTGCGTGTTATTAAGTTTGTACACAATTGACCGAGAACCGGACCTACATGCTTAACGCCGACTCCGAACGGCGATGAACGGAATGTTCTCGTTCTCAAGAAGCTTTACATGGCATTTTAATTACTCTCTGAGGTTTGCCATTGTCTGCAGAGAGGTGGCGGACCTACAGAAAAATTATTTTAATTCAAATAATTTTCTGTCGCTGCTGGGGTTCGAACCTGGGTCTCCAGGTTCTTTTGACATAGCGGACACGCACTTTAACCAACTACGCCACGGACGCCACTTATGCTAATATATGTATATAAACGAACAAGGTAAAAAAATCATTTTTAGAAAAAAAAAAAATTTTTTTTGTATTTTATTACGAATACTAAAAATTCGATAGTGCTTTTGTATTTCAGCCAATTGAAGTAAACGATAGCTTATTGTACGCAAAATTTAACAGGCTTTCAGAATCCTGCTAAAACTAATAGTGCCACAAAACAAAATTTGTGAACAAAACGTTGTTGAAGTTGAAAAAATTAAAAATAAATGAGAAATTTTCAAATGATTTTACCTGTAACTTTGTCAATTCCTTTTAAAAAAATACGGTCTGTATATTATATTAAAGGTATATTTTTCTTCTTTTAGCCAATGTTTAAATTTTTAAAATTGAGCTAGATATAACGGAGTTACATAACAAACTATACATGCACCTACCAAAAATCGGTTTTTTGACCACAAATCCCGATTTTGAGGGTATATTAAAAAAACTAAGTATGCAGTTATCTTAAGTTGAACCAGGCACACTACCTCTACTATGTCTCGAGGCGAGTTTTTTGATTTTTTTTCATTTTGTAACACCGTGTAATCGTTATTATTTTTTGATTATTTGTAATCGTAATCATGTGACATTACGACGAGTAATCATTACTTAACAGCTATGATATAAATCAATTGCGTGTGTGTTAGTCTTGCTAAGGCTCAGAAACGGCTGTGTCGATTTTAATAATTCCTTTTTTGTATTGTTTGCCTCAATACAGATGTGGTTAAGAAAGAAAGACAAAAACTTCAAGGAACAGCGGAAAAATCTAAAAAATCGAAATTGGTAATTTTGTATGGGAATTGCCACATCAGACTACTTTAAATAGCCAACAAATCTTAACGGCTGGACGGATTTAACTCAAATTCGGCACACACATTACTTGAATCCTAGATTAGATTATGGCATACTTAGTTTTAACCACGCCCCTTCTTCTGCCCCTCTACAAGAAACGTAAATTATCCTACAGGCTTACTTTTATTAGCGAAACTATGCGTCTAAATAATTAAAAGAAAATTCTGTCAAAAAACATTCACATATCTTCAAAATTGCACAACATTTTAGTACAGCGTCTTTTTCTGATAACTTCGTTTCCTTAGAATAACAAAAAACTATCAGAAATTCGTATTTCTTACTTTCGATGAAAATAACTCCGTTTTTTTTAATATCCAATTTCTTTTCGTTGATAAATTCAATTTAAGCACTTAATAAACCATATTTTAAGAAAGCTCCAACGTATTAATTTTTTACTCCAAAAATCACAAAAGCTATCATTTCAATATATAAAAAAAACTTTAAAAAAATTAATTGTTTGCCCATTGTGAGGATCGGTCCTTAGACCACCTCATGGATTCAAAACTAACAGTTGAGCTGACTATTTTTATTCAAATTGAAATGTACTAAAAAATTTTCTAATAGAATTCGCAATAAAATGATATGACAGCACAATCTTTTGAATTCGAATAACAGCAGCCTATTACATTCCGTATTAATATGGGATATTGGAGTGTTTCATTCAATCAATAATTGAAATTCGATTGGCACCATGTGTTATCGATCATGAATGTTCGATAAAAAATTAATTTCGGGTGGAAATGTGATTGCTCGAACTTAGGGCGGGACGAAGTTTGCCGGGTCCTCTAGTATTCATATATAAAATAAACAAAAATAAAGTAAATTAATTTTTGTTTTATGTATTTGGTGTACAAAATAGTTTTAAAGTGTTTTTTTTCAAGTTTGTCTTTATTGTAAAAAATTTGTTACAAATTCATTTTTTTAAGTATTGTCCATTTCTAGCCACTGTTTTTCTCATCTTTCTGGTAATTATATAAAAAATACCTTTTCATTTATCGATATCAAAAACTATCGATCTTTTTTTAATCCAAACCCCCCCCTTAGGTAAATCCTGGCTACGGGCCTGCCCAGCAGCGACAGAAAATTATTTGAATTAAAATTTAAGACTCTGCAGACAATGGCAAACCTCAGAGAGTAATCAAAATGCCATGTAAAGCTTCTTGAGAATAAGAACATTTTCGTTCATCGCCGTTCGGAGTGGACGTTAAGCCACGTTATTGTAGGTCCATTTCTCGGTCAATTGTGTACAAACTTAATAAGACGCACAACACAATTGATCATAAGAAGCTAGGTCAAAGTCCTTTCAAGGGCTGAAATGGCCAGTTATTTTTTTTTTTTTTTTTTACTATTCAACCCTTTGGATTTTCATTGTGGTTTTAACAGCAAAGTTTTTCCTATTATTCTGCACTTTGCTGAACAAATATATATTTTTGAAAAATCGGATCCAGTCGGTTCTATCGAGTGTGGCTTACAAGAAGTCGTGAAAAAGAGGAATTTTTTTTGATATTTCAAGTTCAACAATTTTTTTAAACCCCATGGGGTGTTTTATTAAGAGGTATAGAATTTCCTAGATAGATAGCTGTCCAAATATTTGTTAAAGTAATGACATGTATTCGACATTTATGTTCAGTATACTTTGGCAAATAACCATGCAAAGACTAACAACTAAACAACGTTTACAAATCGGCGAACTTATAGAGCACTTAGGACACATTACTTATGCAGAGGTCCATAGTCCATAAGCAAAATTGACGTATTTGGGGTGGGAATAATCCTGAAGAGACTCTCCAGGCTGCCTTACATCCAGAAAAAGTTACTGCTTGGTGTGGTTTGCATGCCGAAGACATCATTGGTCCATACTTTTTCAAAACTGAAGGTGGAGTCAACGCTACCGTCAACGGTAAGCATTACAGGCAAATGATTTGCGACTTTTTGGTTCCCCACGTTAATATTAATCGTCTAAGTGCTAAATGGTTCCAGCAGGTCGATGTAATAAGCCATACAGCGCGTGGAATCATTATTGAAACGAACTTTTGATGACTGAATCATACCAAAAAATGGGCCTCTCAATTGGCCACCTTGTGATTGGCGACTTTTTGGTTCCCCACGTCAATGACAATCGTCTAATCGGTGCAACAAGCCATACAGCTCGTGAAACTATTTTTGGAATGAACTTTTGGTGACAGAATCATGCAAAGAAATGTGACTATCAATTGGCAGGCCACCTTGGTGATGTAATTTGACTCCGTTACACTTCTTTTTGAGGGAGTACGTCAAATCACTGCACAGTGTGTAATTTGAATAATCTAGAGGAACTTAATTAAAAAAATCAAAACCTCCAGAAAGGAAATTTTTTTACCTTAAAAACTATGTCAATACACTACGCGTTTCTGCCTCATTAAAAATTTTTTTCGTTACATCACCAGTGGTGAGAAATTAGCGTTTAAAGTGACACAAAAAGAAATTAAAAAATTTTTAAAAATGTTACTTTGTTAATACAGTATTTTTATCAGTGATAAACAACATATTTACCACTTTTAAATTAAAAAAAAAAATTGTGGCTAATATATTTCTTAAATATTGAATCGCTGAAGATAAGAATAAAGCTAAACTCACATTAATATTAAAAAACATCTATTTAGAAAATATGTAAAAAGTATATTTTTGTTTGCTAATATTCTAATATTCAAAGTTTAAAGCAATTCAAGATGTACCCTCTTGTACCCCTTTTAAAATTTGGCTTAATCGCTTCTTCAGCTTCTTAACTTTTATAATCAGTTAAATGTAGCTCCTCGATTTTCCAGCGCACAAACAACTTTTTTCCAAAAAGCAAAGGGTTATAATTTTTTCTTTTTTATTTAGGCAAAATGAAATGCAATTATTTTATGACGTATGATATAGAATCTATACCATATATCTATACTATAGATGCAAGAAGGAAGACTGTATAAATAAAATATCTGTACACATATTAGATAGCTTTAATATGGATGACGTTAAGTTAACACTAAATGGAAAAAAGTTGGAAGAATGGAAAAAGTTTCCATTAAAAATAAATGGAAATTATATTTTGACGAGGTTCTTAAAAACTAATAATATCTTGTCGATATCCCAAAACAGATAAGCGGTAACATAAACGACGGAAATACCACGCGCAGATTTTTTAAAAATACTGCATTGTCTGCAAACATTACTTGATTCAACAAAAATCTTATACATCGTTTTCAAATATTACTCGAAGCACTTTCCAGTGAGTCTGAGATATATGCAATAAAGTTTTTCACGCGAAACAAAAGAAATATATCTTCAACATTACTCCTAGTACTATATGCCTGCAAGCATTTATTTTTTTTTTATATCCAAACCAATATATCGAAGAAGATATCTACTCACGAATGAGACTTTATTATTACTGAAAACGCTTGAACTGCCCCAATCTAGTTCCTACGATGACGATAATGACGATTACGAAGACTATGACGACAACTAATTATGTTGTTGTTAAAATAAATAAAAAAAATTCAATACATAATATTCACTTTCCATTTCATTCCCAAATAAATAAAATTGTTGTAGGTAGGCATTGCAGGCAAAATAGCTTTAACCCATTTCTGGCCAAGACAAGTAAATTTTTTTTCCCGGTGAAATCCTTATAATGGCTAGGTTGTAGGTTCCCCAAAATGGATCTGAAATGGTCAAAAAATGTTCGCTTTTCCGTTCACCTGGAGCAGCAGGGTGCGAAAACGCACCCGTGGCAACTAAGATGCACAAGAACTTTATTTGGGAATAATATAAATATATGAAAAATCAAAATTTGCGTGATGGTTATACTATTATTTAACAAAACAAAAAAACACAACAAATAAGTTCATATGTTATGCCAAGCACTAAACATTTAGGACACTGTTTGTACAAAGAAAAACAATGTTTGATTTACATTTTTTACATTTTAGTCGTTTTGATGCATTAAAAATTACATGCTCAGGAACATTGATGCGCGGCAATGTTGATGGTCCAAAATCTTCTTCATCGCTGAGCTCCTCCACATTGTCATCTGACTCAGGTTGTTTATCATCCGCTAATATTAGATTTCTGGCTATCTCCGATCTAAAATCTAGCTGTGGCATTGGTTTTATATTTTTCTCTTTACATGCAAGACAGTGTAATTTCCACGCGTTAAAGTGTTGATAAAGTACTAAAATATTAGCACTAGCAAGCAAAACCCAATACAATAAATTCAAATTAGTTTTGCAATTAAATTTTATATAATAGTTAGTATGCATTAGTCTAATAGAAAAATAGGCTGAGCGCCACAGGTGCGTTTTCGCACCCAACGAAAAGTAATGCATATATATCGCAATTACATTTACTTTACGTTATACAGTACATCATTTATTATTTTTTGATTTATTTTCATCACATTTAGATAATTCTAAGACATTTTTTCCTTCGTTAAGTATTTTTTTGATTTTTTTAAAAATAAGTCAAAAATGGGATCTTTTTATCTGGTGGGGGGAAGAGAGTATGGTTGGGGGAATGCTTAATTCGAACTTACAATACGAAAGTTAAAATATCAAACATTCTTTTTATGTATTAACAGCAAAATAAGGTTACATTTATTGTATATTAAAAAATTTCCCAACTTTTGAATGTGAAAACGCACCCTTTGGCAAGAAATGGGTTTAATATAACTTTAATTGGGTTATTTCCACTAATAATTTAACTTATTAATTTCCATTCATTCATTTGAAAATTTAACAAGAGTTTTATTTTATTCTTCGCTTATATAGTAGGTGGGCGTGATAATGCTCCGACCACGCCCATTTTTTCTTAAGAATTGTATTGTGGCTTTGAAAAATACCAAAACAAATTTCAAGTCATTATCTTAACATTTAGAATTAAGTTCCGCAAGATCATTCAAATTACACACTGTGCAGTGCAGATATAAAATCTTATATTTTTTTTTTTGAAAAAGTTAAAAAATTGCATTCAAGTATACATTTATCAAAAATAGGAAAATGCATATGCAAAAATTATGCTAATTATAATTCGGCAACTTGAAAGAATACGTAAACACTATAATTAATACCACCAAAATTTAGACTACTACGTAACAATCAAAAGTACTGTGTTATCTCGATTACAACTTTTAGTTCGAATATCCTTCACACAGGACACTGTGGATAAAAATCGTGTGTGGCATCGTGTTTACCAATATAGTGTTAGTTTAAGCCTATACTTACTTTTGCTTTAAGACATACGTAGTTTTTTTTATAAAAGTCAAAGCATTGTAAGGTCGTTATTTTTTACTATTTTCCTCAAAAAACGACTTTGTCCTTGCGGGGCAGGAAGACATCCTTTATTTTTCTTAAAATTTTTTTAGGGTGATCTTGACAACCCCATGCAACTTTTGAGACCTCTTAGAATGTGAAATTCAAAAAAAATTGTAATTCGATACGCCCTACTGTGCACTGGTCTCTGCTTATAAACTAGCTACGATCGACCAGTTGGAAACCAACATTCGGCTCGTTGTTGGCGACCGGCTATGTTTAAAAAGGTGGTGCAAAATAAGATCGACAGGATGGTATTCATAAGATGCAGTCGTGGTGGCCATATACCTGAAATTGCATTTAAACACTAAATGCCATTAAAATTTGCGAGCGAAAATCTCCTCTTTTTTTAAGACTTTTTGTAAGACCCACTGATTTTTTTTTTAAGCTTTGAACCAAGGATTTCAGGTGGAATATTGTCCTCTCTGTCCGTACCATATAGCCTCAAATTTGCGAAAAACTGTGCGTACCCTTGGTACACAGATTTAAAAACTCTTCGCAACACCAGGAATGGGCTTGGAAGAAATATGTTTGATTCTGGAATTTGAAATAGCTCAGCTGCATTATATAATGAATATTTAGACAATATGAAGCTGATAATAAAAGCTGAAATAAAGCGTGGCGTCCGTGGCGTAGTTGGTTAAAGTGCGTGGCCGCTATGTGAACGAACCTGGAGACCCAGGTTCGAACCCCAGCAGCGACAGAAAATTATTTGAATTAAAATAATTTTTCTGTACGGCCGCCACTCTCTGCAGACAATGGCAAACCTCAGAGAGTAATCAAAATGCCGTGTAAAGCTTCTTGAGAACAAGAACATTCCGATCATCGCCGTTCGGAGTCGGCGTTAAAAATGTAGGTCCGGTTCTCGGTCAATTGTGTACAAACTTAATAACACGAACAACACAATTGATCGCAAGAAGCTAGGTCAAAGTCCTTTCAAGGGCTGAAATGGCCAGTTATTTATTTATTTTTTTTTTTAAAGCTGAGATTACTGTCTGATCCAAAGAAGTTTTGGGGATTCATAAATACAAAGAAGAAATCCGATGGATTCCCTTCATCATTCAAAACTGTTGATGGAGTTACTGATGATCCCGTCATTATTTGTAGTTTATTTGCAAATCTTTTTAAAGAGGCATTTTGTTCGGATTCTTTTGATCCTGATGAGGGGTATTTTGAATGTATAAATTCTGCACCCAAGGTTTCTTTGGGGCCTATATCTTATTCCTCAGAAGATATATTAAAGTAATATATTAAAGTTGGATCAATTGATGAGGATTTTGGCGCTGCACCTGATGGAATTCCTGCCGCTGTCATAACTCAATACGGCTCCGTTTTGTGTCAACCTCTTTCATTATTATTAAATAAATCTTTTAACGAAGGCTATTTTCCACTTTTTTGGAAAAATTCGTTTACTAGTCCAATTTATAAAAAAGGTTGCAGGAATGAAGTTATAAATTATAGGCCCACCACTAGGCTTTCATCGATTCCCAAACTTTTGAGGTTTACGATCGCGTTAAGGGTCACTGTGGAGAAGTTTTAACGACTCGTCAGCATGGTTTTGTTAATGGCAAATCCACTGTGTCTAATCTTCTCGATTTTGCATCATTTTGCTTAAATTCGATCGAATCTGGTAACCAAGTTATTCAAGCTGAAGTCTTTGGGATTTCCGCAATATTTTGTTAGCTGGATTAAATCGTATTTGTCAGAGCGATCTTATCAAATACGATTCCGAGGTGTGTTGTCTTCTGAGTTTGTTGCGGAATCCGGTGTTCCTCAGGGTAGCCACCTTGGCCCACTTCTGTTTATTTTAGCAATTAATGATGTAGCTCACATCATAAAACATTCTCATCTGCTTATTTATGCAGATGATATGAAAATATACAGAACAATAAACTCTCAAGATGATTCAGCCCTACTCCAGTCTGATCTGAACTCTTTTGAGATTTGGTGTTCTAAAAATAACATTTTTCTAACTCCAGACAAAAGCAAACTATGATCTTTTCGCGAAAAAGGAATATTTTAATTAAAGATACTGCCTTAAGTCGTGTAGATATCATGAAAGACCTTGGTGTATACATGGATTTTAAGCTGTCGTTTAGCATCCATATTGATAACATTTGTAAAAAAGCATCTTCAATGCTTGGATTTATAAAACGCTGGGCCAAAGAGTTCAATAGCACAATTACAACTACAACGTCGTATTATGCGATCGTGCGTCCTCACTTGGAGTACGTAAGTCAAGTTTGCTTCCTCCTTACGAGGATCGTTTGAAGCTTTTAAAAAAGCAATCATTGAGTGAGCGAAGAAAGTCTGCAGATATCGTATTTTTACACCAACTCATAACCGGTGTATTCGATTCTCGAGAACTTCTTGCTCTTATTAATTTTAACTCTAAAGATGTTGATGTTGATGTTGATGTTGATGTTGATGTTGATGTTGATGTTGATGTTGATGTTGATGTTGATGTTGATGTTGATGTTGATGTTGATGTTGATGTTGATGTTGATGTTGATGTTGATGTTGATGTTGATGTTGATGTTGATGTTGATGTTGATGTTGATGTTGATGTTGATGTTGATGTTGATGTTGATGTTAATGGTTATGTTGATGTTGATATTTGTATTGATATTGATATTGATATTGATGTTGATGTTAATGGTAATGTTGATGTTGATGTTGATGTTGATATTGATGTTGATCTTAATGGTTATGTTGATGTTGATGTTGTTGTTGATGTTGATGTTGCTGTTGATGTTGATGTTGATGTTGGTGTTGGTGTTGGTGTTGGTGTTGGTGTTGGTGTTGGTGTTGGTGTTGGTGTTGGTGTTGGTGTTGGTGTTGGTGTTGGTGTTGGTGTTGGTGTTGGTGTTGGTGTTGGTGTTGGTTTTGGTGTTGGTGTTGATGTTGATGTGTATGTTGATTTTGATGTTGATGTTGATGTTGATGTGGATGTTGATATTGATGTTGATGTTGATGTTGATGTTGATATTGATATTGATGTTGATGTTGATGTTGATGTTGATGTTGATGTTGATGTTGATGTTGATGTTGATGTTGATGTTGATGTTGATGTTGATGTTGATGTTGATGTTGATGTTGATGTTGATGTTGATGTTGATGTTGATGTTGATGTTGATGTTGATGTTGATGTTGATGTTGAAAGTGATGTTGATGTTGATGTTGATGTTGATGTTGATGTTGATTTTGATTTTGATGTTGATGTTGATGTTGATTTTGATGTTGGTGTTGGTGTTGGTATTGATGTTGATGTTGATTTTGATGTTGATGTTGATGTTGATGTGGATGTTGATGTTGATGTTGATGTTGATGTTGATGTTGATATTGATATTGATGTTGATGTTGATGTTGATGTTGATGTTGATGTTGATGTTGATGTTGATGTTGATGTTGATGTTGATGTTGATGTTGATGTTGATGTTGATGTTGAAAGTGATGTTGATGTTGATGTTGATGTTAATGTTGATGTTGATGTTGATGTTGATGTTGATGTTGATGTTGATGTTGATGTTGATGTTGATGTTGATGTTGATGATGATGTTGATGTTGATGTTGATGTTGATGTTGATGTTGATGTTGATGTTGATGTTGATGATGTTGATGTTGATATTGATATTCATGTCGATGTTGATGTTGATGTTGATGTTGATGTTGATGTTGATGTTGATGTTGATGTTGATGTTGATGTTGATGTTGATGTTGATGTTGATGTTGATGTTGATGTTGGTGTTGATGTTGATGTTGGTGTTGATGTTAATGTTGATGTTGATGTTGATGTTATGTTGATGATGATGTTGATGTTGATGTTGATGTTGATGTTGATGTTGATGTTGATGTTGATGTTGATGTTGATGTTGATGTTGATGTTGATGTTGATGTTGATGTTGATGTTGATGTTGATGTTGATGTTGATGTTGATGTTGATGTTGATGTTGATGTTGATGTTGATGTTGATGTTGATGTTGATGTTGATGTTGATGTTGATGTTGATGTTGATGTTGATGTTGATGTTGATGTTGATGTTGATGTTGATGTTGATGTTGATGTTGATGTTAATGGTTATGTTGATGTTGATGTTGATATTTATATTGATATTGATATTGATATTGATATTGATGTTGATGTTAATGGTTATGTTGATATTGATATTGATGTTGATGTTAATGGTTATGTTGATGTTGATGTTGTTGTTGATGTTGATGTTGATGTTGGTGTTGGTGTTGGTGTTGGTGGTGGTGTTAGTGTTGGTGTTGGTGTTGGTGTTGGTGTTGGTGTTGGTGTTGGTGTTGGTGTTGTTGTTGGTAGTGGTGTTGGTGTTGGTGTTGGTGTTGGTGTTGGTGTTGGTGTTGGTGTTGGTGTTGGTGGTGGTGTTGGTGTTGGTGTTGGTGTTGGTTTTGGTGTGGTGTTGGTGTTGGTATTGGTGTTGGTGTTGGTGTTGGTGTTGGTGTTGGTGTTGGTATTGGTGTTGGAGTTGTTGTTGGATTTGGAGTTGGTGCTTTTCGTTTAGCTTTTTTTTTTGCTTCCCCATTGGTTGTGCTCTAATTTCAATTAATCCAGCAAAAGTGATGCATATGCGTCACATTAGGCGGTTCCCTGGGGGTTTTTGACATGCCGTCAAATTTTTTTTTTATTTTTGTCATATGCCCGAAGACCTCACCTTTGTTTTCGTTCCTTAAAATTTACCGTTGCACCAGTAGTCACAGAGTTAAAAATCCATGCAACGTTTTTTTAATGGCTGTAGCATTTTTACTGCATTATGTGATTGCATCCCTGAAATCATGACAACAAAATTTTTTTTTTTAATTTAGTTGTGAAGCGTAATAACACATCCCTGCTGTCGTAAAACAAAATTTACTGTAGCACTCCTCCTAAGTGAGTAATAATTCCATGCAACGATATTACATTTCTGTTACATAAGCTGCTATATTCACGACCTGACGACGCCGGAATTTTTTTTTATTTTTTTCGTAAAGCCATGTATAAAAACTTTATTTTCCTTTTTAAACTTTTATCGTAGGTTATATACTCATTGAGTAAAAATTCAATGCAACGCCGCTGCATGAATGATGCGTTATCGATCTTTGAGCGGCTCTCTCTGTGTCCCCATGATATCAGAAATTTTTTGTCTAATTTTGTTGTGAGGGCTTCCAGTAGGCCTTTATTGGCGTATCATATTTTTAATCCTAGCGCTAATACTCGGCGAGTAATAATTCCATGTAACAAATTTTCAGTTGCGTTGCTTACGCAGCTCCCACTACGTCCCTATGCCGTATTAAATTTTTTTTTTTGTTTTTTTAATATAGCCAAAGAATTAACCTTTACGGTCATACTATTTTTTTTAATCATAGCTCTTATACCCAGCGAGTAACAATTCAATGAAACGCAGATGAATTTTTAAAAAATTCATTTTTCAACTTTTTTGGAAACTAGAGCAGTATAACGTAACTTCGTCACGTCAAAAGTAAGAGAAAATATCAAGCAATTATGCAGGTAAGTGAAAACAGTTGCAATATACTATGTTTGAAAAAATATCGAGTTGTCACTCCACCCTACATAAACTCATCATCGCACCCATCACCCATCGCACTCACAAATCATATTGACCAAACATGCATGCTATATTTGCAACATAAACTATACGAGAACTATAAGAAACCTGCAACTGCAAGAAATACCTGCAGGAACAGAGTGCGATGCTGTTGTTGCTTGTCGGATATTTCAGCTGTATGGAATGTGTGTGTAGGTTTGTGGTATAAAGAAAATTTAAATACGGGGAAAAAACGTGTTGTTAGGAAAATATTTGATTTGTCCGCGTAAATATTTAAATAAAATTAATACTCAGGCGTTTATAATGTTAATACGCGTTATTTCCCTTAGTGTACACTGATTTTAGAAAGGCTTTTGATAAGTTACCACACAATTTAATTCTATTTAAACTTAAATCCATTGGATTTCCACAATATTTTGTAAACTGGATTAAATCGTATTTGACAGACCGTTCTTATCAAATACGATTCCGAGGGGTTTAGTCTACTGAGTTTATTGCGTTATCAGGTGTTCCTCAAGGAAATCACCTAGGTCCACTTCTGTTTATTTTAGCAATTAATGATGTGACCCATATCATTAAAAACTCTCATCTGCTTATTTATGCGGATGATATGAAAATATACAGAAAAATAAATTCTCAAGACAATTCAGCCCTACTCCAGTCCGATCTGAAATCTTTTGAAGTTTGGTGTTCTAAAAATAATATGTTTCTTAATCCAGACAAATGCCAAACTATGACCTTTTCGCGAAAAAGGAATAATTTAGTTTTTGATTATAAGATAAAAGATACTGCTTTTTGTCGTGTGGATGTCGTTAAAGATCTGGGAATATGTGTGGATTCTAAGCTTTCCTTTAACATTCATATTGATAACATTTTTAAAAAAGCATCTTCTATGCTTGGATTTATTAAACGCTGGGCCAAGGAACTCAATAGCATGATTGCGACTACAACGATGTATTATGCAATAGTGCGTCCTCACTTGGAGTACGCAAGTCAAGTTTGGTCTTCAAGTTACAATGTGAATGTTGATCGAATAGAGAGAATCCAAAAATACTTTGTTCGGTTTGCCCTAAGGGGCTTAAATGGATTCGACATTTTAAACCTTCCTCCTTATCAGGATCGCTTAAAACTTTTAAAAATGCAATCGTTGAGTGAGCGAAGGAAGTCTGCTGATATCGTCTATTTGCACCAACTCATAACCGGTGTATTCGATTCTCCAGAACTTCTTTCTCTTATTAATTTTAACTCTAATCTTAGAAGTAGAAGAAACGCTAACAATTTAATTTATTTACCATTTAGTAGAACAAATTACATGTTAAATGCTCCTTTAAACCGCATGAGTACCTTAGTTAACAATTGTAGCTTTTTTGATGTTAACTTGTCAAAAGGTCAACTCAAAAGTAGATTAAAAACTATTGTGTTATTGTATGACTCTGTTCTGCATGGTTAGTTGTTTTGTCTTGTGTTGTCCCTGAGCCCAACCACTGCTTTGGTGGGTAAATTTTTCCCATATTAACTTATTTTGAGCCACTAATATCAATATCGTTGATAATTTCAAAGATTTTTGGATTGTGGCTTTGAATGGGTGAATGCTGGGAATGTGCGAAGAAGCTGTTGTAGCTAAACTCTATTTGTTATTGCATGTATAATATCTGTTCAGTCAAGACTGCCTTGGTTCGAAATGGGGTGATAGATTAGTGGGAAGGAAAGGTTAATCAAGGTAAACACGTGTATAATGTTCTAAGCGTGGTAAAAAGCAAAAGAAACATGTGGATTTGAATCAGAGGCACGTGTTATGCCTTTACCTCAGTCAATTCAAGTTATAAGGCAATCTCATCCGCAAACTTCTCTACCACTAACTACAATTTCATGTCGTAAATATTGATGAATTTTGAATTTCAGTTGATTAGAAATGAGGATAGAAAATTGCAAATGCGAAAGGTTTAAAGCGAAGGACCATGGCCAGGCCGGGAATCGAAGCAGATACCTCTAGGGTAGCAGTCGGGCACGCTACCTACTCGACTACCGAGGCCACCTAAATTATGTGAAAAACGTTTAAACTATCAAATATGTATGTCACGACCAATTTTCCTCGATTAGAAGAATTAATCTCACATGATTGAAAACATGATTTGTTTTATTAAACTTTTTTTTTATATTTATTATACTTTACATTCTACCAACATACTTAGTTCGAGGCACTTAAACTAATTTTACTAAAATTTTAAACTTAATCTTTTTTTCATATGAGAGAGTAAGCACCCTGTAAGGTTGCATTCTGGCAAAGGGACAATCGGATGATCGAAGCAATTGAAGAAACGCAAGCAACAATAAATTACAAGTAGTCACGTAGGCCAAGCGTTGCTTGCTCTGATTGGAGCAGATGGAAAAACACAAGTAACAACAAATTACAAGTAGTCACATGGCCTCAATTTTCTTCCTCTAGCAACAAGAAAACGAACATACTTCCATACCGAGGGTATGAAAAGTAGAACATGTAAAGAATTTGGACAGTTTGTGAATAACAACGAGATAGTCGATACATAGTAGCCGTAGAGTCAATATCAGTAGTGCAACACAAAGTATAAGAAAAAGTAAAAAAGTCGCGAACAGGAGCAGAATCATAGTAGAGAAATCGACAGCGCTGCTAACAGGAATATAAGCAGAAACGTCGGCTGAAGCAAAGCAGAGACATCAGCGCTGCCAACAGGAATAGCGACGCTGACAGAAGCATTGCAGAGACATCAACGCCAGCAGAGACGTTGGCAGCGCACAGAGCAAATAGCCCGCCTTTTGTCGTTTAAGAAAAAAAGCAGTGACGTGGTGTGAGTACGCATAGAATTCCCTTTGTAGAAAGTTCATTATTTTTCACTTGTTTATCGGTGTTGGAGTTTCCACTGCGCCTATAAAGAACAATCCTCTTTTGCAGACATATTAGCTGTAACCTTTAGGCAAAATTAACCTTCAATTATACAAGAAATCCACACGTCACGAAGTCACG
Organism: Pherbina coryleti; assembly: GCA_943735915.1. Lineage (NCBI taxonomy): Eukaryota > Metazoa > Arthropoda > Insecta > Diptera > Sciomyzidae > Pherbina > Pherbina coryleti. The sequence continues at coordinate 108,503,022 of OX030948.1, read as the reverse complement.
AAGAAGCAGTCAAGGCATTCAAGTTGCAAGGGAACTAAGATGGATGCGAATACTCCGAACCAGGAAAACAGGGTCCAAGAGTAACAATATATTTTAAGTTTATATAAAATCAAGCAGAATACACATATACGATTTATAGCGTTGAAAAGAGAGAATAAATGAACATATATTGAAACCAATTTAGCGTCCCAAATCTATAAATAACTGTACGACCAAGGACGCTCGCTGATCTATCCCAACAATAGATCCTGGGAAACAGGAAGTCGTTACACATAGAAAAAACATAAAAAAAGCGGAAATAAAAAAATGTTTACCATCCAAATGAATATGTATGTAAAAATAGAACAGTACAAAAAACAATATCTTTAGCAGGTGATGAAATGGCATTATGAAGCAAAAAAACATAAACTAGTAAGAAATGATCTTCGACTGGGCCGAAATTAAAATACCCCCACGGCCGAACCAAAGTATATTCAAAGTCCTAAGCAATCAATAAAATGTTTATCTGTAAGAACGTTTTCGTTATATTTTTAACAGAAAATATTCCATTTTGTTTTTTGATAAAGTCGCTTTGTATGGGAGGTGGGCGGGGTTTTTTACTCAATTTGGTTGAATTTTATACATAGAGTGTATTGTAAACATCAAAACTCATATGCAAAATTGCAAGTACATATATTAATTTTTGTTGAATTCTAAGAGATTTTACCGTTTTGATAAAGTCACTTTGTATGGGAGGTAGGCGTGGTTATCATCCGATTTGGCTCATTTACGAACTTGATCTTCATTTTTTAGATAAAAGGTTAAATATTGAATTTCGTGATGATAGCTTTAAAATTACGGCTGTAATCGTGATCACAGACAGACGGACATGGCTAAATCAACTCGGGTGGTAATGCTGATCCAGAATATATATACTTTTCTATACCTACCACGCCTACTTATGGGCGTTACAAACGGAGTGACAAAAATAATATACCCCCATTTACGTTTTTTAAACGTGGGGGTATAAATAAAGATTTTTTTTATTTCTGTCGTTACCATGTTATTGCATTGTTCATTTTATGTTTCTTTTATGTATTCAAGCTTTTATTATAACCTCAAAGTTTTAAGATCGAAAACATTTATAACAAACAATAAAAAAATTTTTTTTATTTTCAGGATCTTTAAACGGAAGAGAAAGATGCGATAGTCTGCCTACATCAAGAAATCGGAATCCAAGTGATTGTAGCACGCTAAGCTTAACAAATTTAGCTATTCTTCCATCAAGGAATATTTTATCTAATGAGCTCCAAAAACCTGTATTAAATCAAGGCCATAGTAATAGTCTTCCACCATCCACAACAACTTCTTGCTCCAAAGGTGAAAAATCTTCACTAGGCTTTGATGGAGAGGATGATGATGGTTTTTTACTAGCATATCGCTTCCAGTAAGTTTAAAACGAATTCTTTTTATATGTAAAATGTGCAGGAGATGGGCCTGTGGCCTACTAAAGGGTGTTTTTAAGAGGTTACATTTTTCGATAAAAATTATATATTTATATATTTATGCAATTCGTCTTTGGAAATTTGTCCCCCTTTTTTTAATCTATTCAAAACGCTGTGCAGTTCAAAAGCAATGTATTTACATATCTTTCTACATTGCAATAATTTTTAATTTTGAAATATAATTTTATTTTTTGTTACATGCAAACTTTTTCTAAAAATCTATTAAAATTTTATAAGTTTCCAATTTAAATTATCTCATTGTTATAAGTTGTACCAAAATTACTTCAAATGGTCAAAATATTAGGACAATGATAAAAAAATATCACTGTTTGATGAGCCTTATAGTTTAGTGAAATATGGTTCTTAAATAAAATAATAAATAAAATAAACTAGCCATTTCAACGCTTGAAAGGACTTTGACCGAACTTCTTATGATCAAATTGTGTTGTGCGTGTTATTAAATGTTTGGACACAATTGATTGAGAACTGGACCTACAAGTTGTATGCTGACTCCGAACGGCTAGTGTGCATGTTCTCAAGAAGCTTTACATTGCATTATTTACTCTCTGAGGTTTGCCATTGTTTGCAGAGGCCGCAGTGACGGCCGAACAGAAAAATTAATTCAATTGAAAAAACTTTCTCTGGCGTATGGGTCACGCACTCTACCCACTGCGCCGCGGCCGCCACGATTTCACCATATATGGTGACAAAAAACCAGGAATGTTGTTTATTTAAGAGCATTGCAATAAATGTTTTAATTTTATACAAATTGTTCAAAACAAAATTTTTTATTTGCCAAGTGATGCGGGCGGGCTTCAGCTAGTTCTTATATGTTTAAAAAAAAAACATCTTTGCATACTTTATGTCACTACTGAATTAATCAGTGTTGGCCTAATATGTAATACTTCTATATTGGCAGTACACTCAAGGTACATTCGCCAACATAAGAGTACAGATATATCGTTATATGAGCGAGAAAATATATAAACGAATGTACCCAAAATTTTATTTTATAATAAAAAAATTCAGGAGCGGTGCTTTCATTGTCAAAAATTTCATTTCAAATTTTTGTTGTTTGAATTTTTATGGTTTAAATTTTGCTTGCTTGCGTTTTTATTTTTAAAATTTAATCATATTTCACGCGTTGGTGTTATAATTGTTTTATAATGAATGCGTACCTATAATTTATGCAAAACAAATATACATACATGTTTTGCTTTGTTTCAAGTTTGGGGAACACATTTTTCTTAACAACCGCCCCTGTTACGATTAGACATTTTCTTGAGTGTAGTTATTTTCATATATTCAAATATACTAATACTAACAACAAAATCTTATGTAGGCTATCTCTCTTTGATTTCGTAGTTGAAATTCATTGAAAATGTAGGTTGCTGCCAATATAGAAGTATTACATATATGGTGTTGGCATACTGCATAGTTCATTTCAAGTTGCTATATTTGCTTTATATTTACTTTTCATTAATTAATTATACATTTATATTGTTTTTAATATTTTTTTTTTGTTTTGGTTTTTTCTAAATCTAAATGCTCTGTGCAAAGACTGGCTGTTCCACTTAGGGCGAAACTGAGCAGTTTTTATCATGTTGGCTATGTGATAATTCTGTTCACGCATTCAAATGTGCAAGCATAACAGGTCGAGTTGCGGACCATATTGAGGAAGGAAAAGGGTTGCGTTGGTCTTGTGAGAAGTGTAGATTGGCTGACATCAACTTTTACAAGCTTTTCAAGCACACGAAGCATGGTTTCTCCGAAATAAGTAGGGAACTTTCTTCGCTTTCCGTAAAATACCAAACACTTTGTGATGAGTTTAAATATATCGATGAGCCAATTCCTTTATAAATAAAAAAATAAAAAGGCCAATTCCTTTACCCAAGCGTAAAAAGAAACATATGACCTTGCGCAATAAGACAAGAACTGACTCGACACCACTAATACTAACATCTGTTGAACGGGACAATGCAGACGATATGGACATTTGTGCTGATACTATTGTTCCTATTTCTGCCCCAAATTTGATAGAATCTGTTTCCCTGCCAATGTTGGCACCATCCATGCCAGTTAGCCAACCTGTTCTCTCTTATGCTCAAGCTGTTTCAATTGCCCCTTCAGTTGTTGAAGCTCAGCGGATGCCGATTACTTCTGTTTCTATTTCGCCTAAGCCATTAATTGCAATTCCTCCAACTAAATCAATCTTTCAAATCAAAACGACAAGAAAAAAGATAAAAATGATCCCCAAATCTGATGACGACTACCGCAAACGAAAAACTGACAATGATTTACGGATATGCACCTGGAACGTCCGAACCCTTAATTGGGATGGTGAATCTATCCAACTGATAGATATCTTAGAAAGATACAAAGCTGATATCACTGCAATCCAAGAAATGCGATGGAAGGGACAGGGTTGCTCACGGCAAGCATCCTGTGATATCTACTACAGCGGCCATGCGGAGAAGCACGAATTTGGATGCGGATTCGTGGTTGGCAAGCGACTACGGCATCATGTCCTGCGATTCACACCTGTGAACGAACGACTTGCCATAATCCGTGTCAAGGCAAGATTTTTCAAAATAAGCCTGATTTGTGCGCACGCTCCGACAGAAGATAAGGACGATGAGACCAAAGACAGCTTCTACGAGCGCCTTGAAGAGGCCTATGAGCGCAGCCCCCGCCACGACATAAAAATCGTGCTTGGTGACTTTAACGACAAGGTGGGAAAAGAAAATATCTTTGGTCCAACAGTCGGAAAGTTCAGCCTCCACGACAATACCTCCGATAACGGAAGGAGGCTGATTGACTTTGCCGCAGCGCGAAACATGGTCGTTAGTAGCACTAGATTCAAGCATCTCAATATTCATAAAGCAACGTGGCTGTCTCCTGATCAAAAGACGCGCAACCAAATTGATCACGTTTTGATTGACGGAAGGCACTCTTCTAGTGTTTTAGATGTACGCACGATCCGTGGTGCCAATATAGACTCGGATCATTATCTTGTCGCAGCCAAGATCCGTACATGCCTGTGCGCAACCAAGAATGCGCGCAATCCAGCACAGAGAAAGCTAGACGTCGAAAAGCTGCAATCAAAGCAAACAGCCGAAGACTTCGCTACTCGACTCTTACTCCTGCTTCAAGAAAGCACTCCTCCGATCGACGATATATGCGCGCAGTGGAATCATATTTCCCACTCTATGCGTACGGCTGCCGAAGAGGTGATTGGCTATCACCGCCCTCGCCGAAACCAGTGGCACGACCAAGAGTGTCGCGACGCCACTGCAGAAAAAGATGCCGCCTACAAAGCCACCCTGCAGTCGGTTGTAACGCGTGCTGCTAAGGAGCGATACAAAGAGAAGAGGAGGGAAGAGAGACGCATTTTCAGGCGAAAGAAAAGGAAAGCGGAAATGCGTGAGTGCAAGAAAATTGAGATGCATGGTGACAGGAATGAGGTCCGAAAATTTTTCGAAAAAATAAGACGCCTGGCCGATGGTTTCAAGACCGGGGCCTCTTCCTGCAAGGATGAAAATGGGAATCTAGTGACAGATATCCAGAGTACACTGATGATGTGGAGGGAACACTTCTCTAGGCTTCTGAATGGTGACGACGACAACAATCCCGCCAATAGAGATGATATCCCGGAATCCCCAGTTTTGGACGACAGCGTTGAAGTTCCGCTGCCCGACCATAGTGAAGTCTTGAAAGCTATAGCCCGGCTTAAAAATAACAAAGCCGCAGGAGCCGATGGCTTACCTGCTGAGCTCTTCAAGAATGGAGGCGAAGCTCTATTTAAATGCATTCATGAGCTTCTATGCAGAATATGGTCGAAAGAATGCATTCCAAACGATTGGAACCTCAGTGTGCTCTGCCCAATCCACAAGAAAGCCGATCCCACAATTTGCGCCAACTACCGTGGGATAATCCTTCTGAATATCGCATATAAGGTCCTGTCGAGCGTACTATGTGAAAGACTGAAGCCCATCGTAAACCAGCTGATTGGACCTTATCAGTGTGGCTTCAGACCTGGAAAATCCACCATAGCCCAGATATTTACGCTACGACAAATCTTGGAGAAGACCCTAGAAAAACAAATCGACACACACAATCTTTTTGTCGATTACAAAGCCGCCTTCGACAGTCCAATAAGGAATCATCTATATTCCACAATGTCTGAATTTGGTATTCCTGCAAAGCTCATCCGCCTTTGCAGAATGACACTGAGCAACACCAGCAGCACAGTTAAAATTGGAAAGGACCTCACTCCTCCATTCGATACCAAACGAGGTTTCAGACAAAGTGATTCCTTATCGTGCGACTTTTTTAACCTAATGATGGAGAAGATCATCCGAGCTGCTGATTTGAGACGCAGCGGCACGATATTCTACAAAAGTATTATGCTGCTGGCGTATGCTGATGATATCAATATCAATGGCCATAATACGCGCGAAGTCAGCGCAGCATTCTCCAGATTAGCGAAAGAGTCGAGTCGAATGGGTCTTGCAGTGAATGCAGATAAGACGAAATACCTAGTGTCAACAAATAAACAGTCTCAGCGTCTTGGAAACCACGTCACTGTTGACAACATCTCCTTCGAGGTTGTTAAGGACTTCGTCTACCTGGGATCCAGCATTAACTCTTTTAACGATGTCAGTATTGAGATAAAACGAAGGATAATTCTTGCCAACAGGTGTTACTTTGGGCTAAGTAGGCAATTGAGAAGCAGAGCCTCTCTCGACGAACAGAACTCACGCTCTATAAGTCACTTATCATGCCCGTCTTATTATATGCAGCGCAAACCTGGACGTTGAGCAGTTCTGATGAAACGACTTTGGGAGCCTTCGAGAGAAAGATCCTTCGTAAGATCTTCGGTCCAATCTGCGTCAATGGCGAGTACCGAATTCGATGGAACCACGAGCTGTATGAGCTGTACGCTGACATCGACATAGTTAAGCGTATTAAAATCGAGCGGCTCCGCTGGCTAGGTCATGTTGAGCGAATGAAAAACGACGCTCCAGCGAAAAAAATATTCGATTCGGTGCCCGGTGGTGGTCAACGCAGAAGAGGACGCCCACATCTTCGTTGGAAGGATCAGGTGTTGGATAACCTGACTACACTTGGTGTTTCCAACTGGCGCCAGCAAGCGCAGAACAGAAATGGCTGGCGCAATTTCTTATACGAGGCCAAAACCGACTTACGGTTGTAAGCGCCAGATAAGTAAGTAAGTAAGTAAGTAAATCAATCTTTGTCTCGCGCTTAGCTGCGGATACAACAGAAAATGATATAACATTTTTTATTAATTCAATATTAAATAGTTAAGAAGGAAACTTTCGAACCAAAAATTCAAATATTTAAATGCGAGACTGACAACTTCGTTTAGATTGACTGTTCCGGAAAATTTATTTAATACTCTTGTGGATGTAAATTTTTGGCCTCATAATACAATTGTTCATGAATTTGAATTTAAAAACAAATCGCGAATGGGAAATGTTGTTCACTTTTCTCGTCCTTCTAATAGTCCTCAATATCATACAAAAAACGATTAAAAAATCACAAGTCCAAATTAGAGCTTGTATATCTGTTTGACTTGCATTAAATATTTTTAATTACTATTAAATATTTTATTTCTAATCACTTTATATTTTTAATTTTTATTACTGTACTCCTTAATTTAAAAGTTCGTTACATAACACTAAAAACAAATGAAATGTCAAAATAAAAAAAAAAAAAAAAAAAAAATCGAGCAACCAAGAAAAGTAAAATCACGGTCTTTTAATTTTCGGTTCCAATTGGAATAAAATCAATGGTATTTCATAGAAAACAAGTCTCTTGCTGCCTATAGAATTGGGGTCATATCTGGACTGCTTGCCGCTTGAAGCTTTTATCTATATTCCACGTCGAATCCGTCTGCTTTGTCAGCGTCGCCCCCATTGAGAGCAACCTATCGGGACGTCGTTCATCTGTAACTCAACAATATCAAAACGTAAGAGGTCTAAATTGCAAACTATCTGATATTTTTGTGAACAGTTTTGATTTCGAATATAGCGTTATAATTTTTACTTGGCTTCGCTCTAACGTATTAAATTCTGAAATAATGTGCAATAAGTACCAAATTTTCCGTAAAGATCGCTGTTATGGAATAGTTGGGCCTTTGAGAATTGCAACCGGCTATGTGCTATTGTTAACATTTTATTTGTTTTTTTTTTTTTTTTTTTTTGTTCATTGTCTTGTTGTTTGTCGGTGGCTGTTCTCGTGTCTTTGTTGGGTTTTGTTTGCTTGTTGCACATGCCGATGTTAAGACTGGAATCAAGTTTATTGAAGGCGAAAACAACAACACTAAAACCTGTTTATGTTTTATGTTCTCTTGGAGCTGTATATATATATATATACAGCTATATATTTATATATACTGAGCTCTGCTTAGCCTAAATTATACTTTCTTCTATGTTTGATCTTCAAAGCGTACAGTCCACAAAATTTGTCATTAAAGTTATTATTAAAACTACAAATTGATTAATATTATTTATATATATATTTTTTTGGTTTAATTTGGTAAGAGTTGGGATAATTCTCCAACATAAATTTGGTCCTTCTTCGCCAACGGATACTTAAATATATTTATTGTTTGCTTAATTTGTGATAATAAAAAAATTGAAATTGACAAATGGCATCGTTGAAGTCACTAAAAGCAAAACGTGGTAGAGTCAAGGCATGTATTACACGTGCTTACAATTATTTGGACAGTATTTGCGAAGAAACTAAATTAGAAGAATTAGAATTTCGATTAAAGACAGTGGAAGAATATTGGCAGCAGTTTGTTTCAATTGAAGACGAGTTGTGTGAATATCAGGAAGAGGTTGAAGTTAGTGATGAAGCACCAAAAAAAAGGAACACACTAAAGACGTTGTTTCGGGTAGTGTAGCGGACACTGAATCGTTTAAGCATTTAGAAACAAAATATTTGTTGTTGCATTCTTCATTAGCAAGAGCTATTAAAGAACGTGTTGGTAAGGTCCCGGTTTCAGGATTAGGTTCAGGGTCGGGGTCGAACGAGGATATAAATAGGCTTGCTTCGCAACAAACTAGTCTTCTTCAAGGTCTTGCTAACCTTGTGCCAAATGCAAACGATGTCGCGTTGCCAAAAATTGTTATTCCACCGTTTTCTGGTGATTATAGTAACTGGATAGCTTTTCGTGATCTGTTTTTCGGATCCGTAGATTGTAAGTTAAATCTTAGTCGAACTCAAAAATCTTATTACCTGGTCTCATTTTTACGTGGTGAAGCTGCGGAACTCATAAAAAATATTCCCATATCAGACGACCATTGGAAGCGACATATGGAAGCTTGGGATAAACTTGAAAAACGGTATGATCGTCCCCACCTCGTGGCGCTTTCGTATATCAAAACATTCATGAAGTTACCGAATATTTGAACACCTAATACAAAAATTCTTCGAAAAATTATAGACGGAGCCGATGAATGTTTGCGAGGTCTTAGTGCTATTGATATGAATCAAAGAGATCCCTGGTTAATATATTTGCTTCTGACAAAACTAGATGCTGAAACGAGTCAAGTCTGGTCCAAGGAAATAGGTTCACGTACTGATGTTACCATTCATGATCTAATGAAGTTTCTTGACAATCGGTTTATAAATCTTGAGTCTTATGATATGCTTGCAATTTCCACTCCAAATAGACAATCTACTATTAGATCCCATGTATCGGAGACAACCGTAAATCAATGTCCTAAATGTAAATCAGAACATCAGTTAGCTCAATGTTCAGAATTTAGCTTACTCGAAATTGACTGTCGTCGCAAATTGGTAAAGGATCATTCGCTTTGTTACAATTGCCTGAAGCCTGGACACAACGTTTCACGATGCAGATCTTCTTTTCGATGTCGGTTATGTAACGCAAGGCATCACACATTGGTGCATTCTTCACCCCCGGTGTCGAACTATTCTTCTGGGAATGCCACCAATTTTAGGGAATTTAATTCTAATCTTGCACAAGCTATCACCACGACTGATTCATCATCTTCATTGGTCGGAGCTGCATCTTCATCGAACTATCAAAACTCTTCCTCAGGAGTTTTAGATCCAACAGTTGAGCAAACCGTAGTTAGTAATCACATTGCTTCAGGTTATTCTGAAGTCGTTTTACCTACTGTCATTGTTCGTGTTAGCGATAGGTTAGGAAAATACTTAGAATTTCGGGCACTAATTGATTCTGGATCGCAGGTGTTGTTTATTTCTGAAGCTTGTGCCAATGCACGATTGGCAGTAAGAGGAGTTGCCTCTGCTAATGCAGGTGTGACCAAGGGTAGAGTCAGTGTGAATATTCGTTCTTGTAGTGATGATACTGAAATTTGTGTTCAGTCATATATTCTTAATTGTATCACATCTGACTTACCATCGCATAGGTTTTCTTCAGCGGCATGGACTATTATATCTAGCCTTCCACTAGCAGATCCTTATTTTCACGTTTCCGACTCTATTGTGACGACTCTATTCTGACGTTGTGTGGTCAGTTATTAAGGACGGCAGAATTTGTATTGAAGACGCCTATTTATTCGCTGTTAATTCTATATTTGGCTGGATCATCGCTGGTCAGTTTGACATTTCATTGAAATCTCCAAATATTAACTCTTTTACTGTTCGAATGAATGTCGACGAACTGCTACAGCGCTTTTGGGAAATTGATGATTGTCAATATAGGGCATCAACTTCTAATCATGATGATCCTGCAGAGCTACATTTTCGTCGCACTTATGCTCAATCGGCAGATGGAAAATATATTGTAGAACTTCCCTTTCCTGACGCAAACCAAACTTTTGGTAATACTGTTTCTGGAGCAATATCTCGCCTGTACGGCATGGAACGTCGATTTGCACGTGATCCAAAGCTTTATAACGATTATTTAAAGTTTATGACAGAATATATTGCATTAGGACATATGGAACAAGTGCCTCCAAATGAAGTAGACACGCACCCCCAATTTTATTTGCCGCACCATGCGGTAGTCAAACCAGATAGTAGTTCGACAAAACTTAGGGTAGTATTTGATGGTTCATTCAAGGATTCTTTTGGAAAATCTCTAAATGATACCCTTTTAATTGGACCTCCTATCCAACGTGACCTATTTGGAGTCTCGCTGCGTTTCCGAACATTCTCCTACGTTTTCACGTCTGATATAGTGAAAATGTTTCGACAGATATGGATAGCCAACCATCACCGAGACTACCAACGCATCGTTTGGAGAAAAAGTGTTGATCTTCCAATTCAACACTATCGTTTAGGCACTGTGACGTACGGCACTGCTTCCGCACCGTTCTTGTCAGTTAGGATTTTGCAGCAACTTGCTATGGACAATAAAGATCGGTTCCCTCGTGTAGCTGAGATTATCTTAAACAATATTTATGTTGACGACATAATGACAGGGGGTGAGTCATTGGAAGAGATTCTCAGCATTAAATCAGAACTTATATCGCTAATGGAAATGGGTGGGTTTCAGCTTAGCAAATGGAATTCTAATTCCAATGAGTTTCTTGCAAAATAAAGATTCTGAAAGAATGTTATCTCTTGAAGCTAACATATCTCCAGACAGCTATATAAAGATTCTTGGGCTTTACTGGAATCCATGCTTAGATGAATATTCGTTTCGTGTCACAAAAGCATCTGAGGGTAAAGTAACAAAACGTCGAACTCTGTCGGATGTTGCCCGTGTATACGATGTTCATGGCTTTTTGACACCATCCACAATCATGATGAAGATGCTTTTTCAAAAACTCTGGTTGTTAAATGTGAGTTGGGACGATACGCTTCCATTAAGCATTGTAAGTGAATGGATGGAGTTAAAAGATTCTATACATAAGTTTGAAAATGTTTCAATTCCACGCAAAATTGGTACCTTTAACTCAGAGGTGGAGCTGCATTGCTTTTGTGATGCTTCAGCTTCGGCTTATGGAGCTGTTATTTACTCTCTGTGTCGTAAAGGTACGACTGTGACATGTAAAAACATTGTTGCCGCAAAATCACGAGTGGCACCATTAAAATCGATCTCGATACCACGAATGGAACTTTGTGCAGCAGTGCTACTATGCAGATTATACGGAGCTGTAATGCGAGCGCGAAATATTTCTAAGGCAAAACTTTATGCTTGGACAGATTCAGAAATAGTACTTCATTGGTTGTCATCTCCCCCTCGTAACTGGAAGATTTTTATTTCAAACCGGACCGAAGAAGTACTAGAAACGATTCCACGTCGTTGTTGGGACTACGTTAACACTCACTGCAATCCCGCAGATTGCGCATCACGAGGACTAAAACCTGCAGATTTGATGCAGAATAAACTGTGGTGGAATGGACCACCTTGGCTGAAACTTCCAATTGCTGAATGGCCTAAATAGAAATTCAGTTTCAACCAACATCTACCAGAGGCACAGGCAGAAAGAGGGGTGACTGTTTCATGCGACGTAGTTTCGTCAGTTGAGCGATCGGTCTTATTAAGCCTCTCTGAGAAATATTCTTCGTGGAATCGGTTAATTCGTGTCATAGCATACATACATCGGTTTATAAAAATTTTACGCCATCAAGGGAATGCAATATTAGGTCCGTTGTCCTTTCAAGAAATTCATCTTGCAAGAATAAATCTTTTTGTTTGCTGCCTACGAGAATCGTTTTTCAAAACTATCGTCAATTTATCATCTAATCATATTTTATCAAAAAACGATTCACTAATAAAGCTTTCTCCATTTATAGATAATTTCGGCGTTCTGCGAGTAGGTGGTACAATTGAAAGTGCAGCACTGTCGTATACTATGAAACACCCTGTTATTTTACCTCGAAACCATATTACTGAACTCATTGTTAAAGATATTCATGAGAATTATATGCACGTGGGTGCTTCAGAGCTGTTCACTATTTTACGCCAACATTATTGGGTGTTAGGAGCGCGCAATTTAGTACGTTCCGTAGTATTTAAATGCAAACGCTGCTTTATGCTTCGTCGCCAGACGTCAGTTCAATTTATGGCAAATCTACCTTCGGCACGTGTACGACAAACGAAGCCCTTTCTGAATAGCGGATGTGACTTTGCAGGCCCGCTTAGCATAAAAATGACAAACTGTAAACGAACCAGGATATGCAAGGCATACATATGCCTGTTTGTGTGTATGACGACTAAAGCCCTACATTTAGAATTGGTCAGTGACCTTAGTGCAGAGGCATTTATAGCCGCATTTAAACGTTTTACTAGTCGAAGAGGAAAATGTAGGAACTTGTACAGCGACAATGGAACAAATTTTCAAGGAGCTCGTCGAATTTTGGATGATATGAAAAAACTATTGCTTGAAGAAACTACAAATGCAGATATAGCATCATCACTGGCAAAGGACGGAACTAATTGGCATTTCATTCCGCCCTCCGTACCTCATTTTGATGGTATATGGGAGGCAGGTGTTCGAGCAGTTAAGGTTCATCTTCGTCGCGTTGTTAGTACTGCTACTTTGTCATGCGAGGAGATGTATACAGTTCTCACACAAATTGAGGCAATTTTAAATAGTCGACCACTTTGCAGCATATCAGATACAGACTTAAATCCACTAACACCTTATCATTTCCTTAAAGGTGAACCTCACACAGCAGTGCCTGAACCATGTCGGCTGTTAAGCCCTCCATCACGTCTCACGCATTGGAATTGGTTGCAAAATATGGTGCAAGGGTTTTGGAAGCGCTGGTCATCGGAGTATTTGACGTCTTTACAGCAGAGGCCTAAGTGGCAGCAGAAGGAAGTAAATTTCAAGATCGATGACTTGGTTGTGCTTAAGGAACCCAATCTTCCTCAAGCAAAATGGTTGTTGGGAAGAATTACCAGTGTGCACCCTGGATCTGATGGTCATGTTCGCGTTGTAACGATTCGGACTGAGAAAGGCACCTACAAGAGACCTGTTACAAAAATCGCGTTATTGCCGAGAGCCTGAAACATTGTTTCAGCCGGGCCAGTATGTTATGGAATAGTTGGGCCTTTGAGAATTGCAACCGGCTATGTGCTATTGTTAACATTTTTTTTGTTTTTTTTTTTTTTTTTTTTGTTGTTCATTGTCTTGTTGTTTGTCGGTGGTTGTTCTCGTGTCTTAGTTGGGTTTTGTTTGCTTGTTGCACATGCCGATGTTAAGACTGGAATCAAGTTTATTGAAGGCGAAAACAACAACACTAAAACCTGTTTATGTTTTATGTTCTTTTGAAGCTACTGAGCTCTGCTTAGCCTAAATTATACTTTCTTCTATGTTTGATCTTCAAAGCGTACAGTCCACAAAATTTGTCATTAAAGTTATTATTAAAACTACAAATTGATTAATATTATTTATATATATTTTTTTTTTGGTTTAATTTGGTAAGAGTTGGGATAATTCTCCAACAATCGCTATAATAAGATTGGTGGTGGTGTTCTGATAGCTGTCCATAATTCACTTGCATCTAACAAATTAACAATTCCTGGCACTAATGATCTGGAGTAGAGCACCCACAATATATATGAAAAATGCAAAGGTGTTTTTTTTTTCGCTCCACCAGCATTTTCTAATAGAATGAGGTTAAAAAATAAGTTCTGCATCAAAAGACGGGTATCGTTAGTGGAAAATAGCCAGCCGGTTTTCATTTAAAGCACCAAAAACGGGCTTAAAATTGCTTGAAAAAAGCTCAAACAGTTTTTGCTCTGTAACTTTATTAAAAAAAGTTAACGGTCTTAATTTTTTTTTCTTTTCGACATACAATTAAACAGGTAAGACTGTCCGTGCAACTTTTTTTATAAAGGTGCGATATTTAATGGTGTTTTTGAAGATCAAACTCAATTTTTTACTTAATTTTTATGTTCTATTTTTCTTAAAAAAATTCCCAAAAATCATAAAAAAATCTGCGAACTGATAGAACTATATCATCATGAAGGGAAATTATTGAGGTTTAAGAAATTTATTACTTTTCATTATTTTTTTGCGTTCCACCCGTGAACTGACGTCTTAAAGGTAAACAAATGATTTTTATTTTTGCTTCAGTCAATGGAAATCTTTCAAATTCAAACAAAGTACTTATTTTACTCACGTAAATCATTGATCCCTAAATCATTGACACCTAAGTAATGATCCATTTATTTGTTGTCAGAGCCGTTGAGCTTTGTTTCAATTCAATTTTACTCATACACCTCGTTAATAAAAAAGTTAAATATTTAGTTTTTTTATTTTGGATTTTAATTGGGTGGGATCGTTGGGCCTCAATTCTTTGCCAAAATACCAAACAAAATGAAATTGATAATATACCTCGTATAAATTACGTGTAAGTTCTAAATCTCTAAAGAAGGATACAACAATTGTGTGACCCCCAATGAAGTCAAATCCGTACCTAACTAGCTCACCTGATAAATCCACCTTCGTTAAACACATGTGCTAAGAAAACCTAATTTAAATCTGCAGAATTGAGCTGGAATGGATAATTATTTTTGACAATTATGTAAGTACACCTAATTCTGTTTTTACACGGTCTTTTTTTACATGGTTTTGATTTAACACGGTTTGAAAATTTGAAATTTCTTTATTGGGCTTACATTTTTTCTTTTTTTTTTGTCAAATTTAATTTTTGCGAAATATTTTCATATCACAAATTTAGGGGAATGTGCTTTTTGTGGATACAAGCAAATTTACTTGTCAAAGCAATTGAAATGGGTTAACATTCTACTATCATTTAAAGGTAAAGACATTTTTTATAGGCAGTTTTTTTTTTTCTAACGTTAAATTAAATTGAATTTTAACACATTAAAATAAAAAGTAAGCCAAAAAATAGTTTATATTCCATCAGTTATTTATATTTTTTTAATTTTGTTAAATCTTTTATGTATGCCTAAAAGAAAATGTCGAAAACTACAAATACAAAACAAAAACGTAAAGCTATTTCTTTGGAAACTAAAATTGAAATTTTAGATCACCTTCATTTCTTGGCAAAATGTTCAGTTTAAACGAAGCCACAGTAAGAACTATAAAAAAAATGAAATTTCAATTGCTTTTAAACCTACAGTCTTTTTTTTTTAATAACTATGCTTGTGTAAATACACATTATATACATATGTGATTTAATAAAATAAACATGAATAATTGTTCTTAAAAAATCCTTGTTTTTCACTCATTTTAATAGGTCTTAGAGATAAGGAACCAATCCCTTACTTTTTCATACGATCAACGTCTTTTTTTACACGTTTTTTTACACGGTTTTTTCTGGAACCAATCTACCGTGTAAAAACAGAATTAGATGTAAACCAAAAATTAAGAAATTTGAAAAAACTTTAAGGAAAAAATAATATACAATTTTAAACGAAAAGAAATAAAATTATTTATTTATTTGAAGTTAAATATTCTAAAAATTTTGTTTTCGAAAAGTTTTTGGTTGGGATATTTCTAAAATGTTTTTCCATTGCATGCAAAATGAACTGCTTTTGCTCCTCCTGGTGTGTTAATACGGCATTAAACCTTCAAATTAAAGCAACACCACGTTCTGCTGTATCATTTACAACCAGTAATTTCTTAACTAATGATTTTGCCGCCATGTCGTCATAATAGTTTTGAATTTCAAAATTGAATTTCAAATGATATGAAAATTTCAAAATTGTATGAATTTTTTTAAGCTTTAACAACAGCCTCAAAAAGCACGTGTTTTTACACTATTGCCTAGTTTCACAGTACACAACGAATGAGTTAAATTATATTAAAACGAATTGTTGTATCCTTCTTTAGAATTTTAAAATTTACACGTAATTTATACGAGGTGTATTATCAATTTCACTTTGTTTGGTATTTTGGCAAAGAATTGAGGCCCAACGATCCCACCCAATTAAAATCCAAAATAAAAAAACAAAATATTTAACTTTTTTATTAACGAGGTGTATGAGTAAAATTGAATTGAAACAAAGCTCAACGGCTCTTACAACAAATAAATGGATCATTACTTAGGTGTCAATGATTTAGGGATCAATGATTTAGGTGAGTAAAATAAGTACTTTGTTTGAATTTGAAAGATTTCCATTGAATGAAGCAAAAATAAAAATCATTTGTTTACATTTAAGACGTCAGTTCATGGGTGGAACGCAAAAAAATAATGAAAAGTAATAAATTACTTAAACCTCAATAATTTCCCTTCATGATGATATAGTTCTATCAGTTCGCATATTTTTTTATGATTTTTGGGAATTTTTTTTAGAAAAATACTTACTTACTTACTTACTTACTTATCTGGCGCTTACAACCGTAAGTCGGTTTTGGCCTCGTATAAGAAATTGCTCCAGCCATTTCTGTTCTGCGCTTGCTGGCGCCAGTTGGAAACACCAAGCGTGGTCAGGTTATCCAACACCTGATCCTTCCAACGAAGATGTGGGCGTCCTCTTCTGCATTGACCACCACCGGGCACCGAATCGAATATTTTTTTCGCTGGAGCGTCGTTTTCCATTCGCTCAACATGACCTAGCCAGCGGAGCCGCTCGATTTTAATGCGCTTAACTATGTCGATGTCAGCGTACAGCTCATACAGCTCGTGGTTCCATCGAATTCGGTACTCGCCATTGACGCAGATTGGACCGAAGATTTTACGAAGGATCTTTCTCTCGAAGGCTCCCAGAGTCTTTTCATCAGAACTGCTCAACGTCCAGGTTTGTGCTGCATATAATAGGACGGGCATGATTAGTGACTTATAGAGCGTGAGTTTTGTTCTTCGAGGGAGGGCTCTGCTTCTCAATTGCCTACTCAGCCCAAAGTAACACCTGTTGGCAAGAGTTATCCTTCTTTTTATCTCAATACTAACATCATTGAAAGAGTTAATGCTGGATCCCAGGTAGACGAAGTCCTTAACAACCTCGAAGGAGATGTTGTCAACAGTGACGTGGTTTCCAAGACGCTGGGACTGTTTATTTGTTGACACTAGGTATTTCGTCTTATCTGCGTTCACTGCAAGACCCATTCGACTCGACTCTTTCGCTAATCTGGAGAATGCTGCACTGACTTCGCGCGTATTATGGCCAATGATATCGATATCATCAGCATACGCCAGCAGCATAATACTTTTGTAGAATATCGTGCCGCTGCGTCTCAAATCAGCAGCTCGGATGATCTTCTCCATCATCAGGTTGAAAAAGTCGCACGATAAGGAATCACCTTGTCTGAAACCTCGTTTGGTATCGAATGGAGGAGTGAGATCTTTCCCGATCTTAACTGTGCTGCTGGTGTTGCTCAGTGTCATTCTGCAAAGACGGATGAGCTTTGCAGGAATACCAAATTCAGACATGGTGGAATATAGATGATTCCTTATAGGACTGTCGAAGGCGGCTTTATAATCGACAAAAAGATGGTGTGTGTCGATCTGTTTTTCTAGGGTCTTCTCCAAGATTTGTCGTAGCGTAAATATCTGGTCTATGGTGGATTTACCAGGTCTGAAGCCACACTGATAAGGTCAAATCAGCTGGTTTACGATGGGCTTCAGTCTTTCACATAGAATGCTCGACAGGACCTTATATGCGATATTCAGAAGGCTTATCCCACGGTAGTTGGCGCAAATTGTGGGATCGCCTTTCTTGTGGATTGGGCAGAGCACACTGAGGTTCCAATCGTTTGGAATGCATTCTTCCGACCATATTCTGCATAGAAGCTCATGAATGCATTTAAATAGAGCTTCGCCTCCATTCTTGAAGAGCTCAGCCGGTAAGCCATCGGCTCCTGCGGCTTTGTTGTTTTTAAGCCGAGCTATAGCTTTCAAGACTTCACTATGGTCGGGCAGCGGAACTTCAACGCTGTCGTCCACAATTGGGATTTCCGGGATATCATCTCTATTGGCGGGATTGTTGTCGTCGTCACCATTCAGAAGCCTAGAGAAGTGTTCCCTCCACATCATCAGTGTACTCTGGATATCTGTCACTAGATTCCCATTTTCATCCTTGCAGGAAGAGGCCCCGGTCTTGAAACCATCGGCCAGGCGTCTTATTTTTTCGAAAAATTTTCGGACCTCATTCCTGTCACCATGCATCTCAATTTTCTCGCACTCACGCATTTCTGCTTCCCTTTTCTTTCGCCTGAAAATGCGTCTCTCTTCCCTCCTCTTCTCTTTGTATCGCTCTTTAGCAGCACGCGTTACAACCGACTGCAGGGTGGCTTTGTAGGTGGCGTCGCGACACTCTTGGTCGTGCCACTGGTTTCGGCGAGGGCGGTGATAGCCTATCACCTCTTCGGCAGCCGTACGCATAGAGTGGGAAATGTGATTCCACTGCGCGCATATATCGTCGATCGGAGGAGTGCTTTCTTGAAGCAGGAGTGAGAGTCGAGTAGCGAAGTCTTCGGCTGTTTGTTTTGATTGCAGCTTTTCGACGTCTAGCTTTCTCTG
This sequence comes from Pherbina coryleti, assembly GCA_943735915.1. Lineage (NCBI taxonomy): Eukaryota > Metazoa > Arthropoda > Insecta > Diptera > Sciomyzidae > Pherbina > Pherbina coryleti. Next base: position 108,484,126 of record OX030948.1, on the reverse strand, counting down.
TGCTGGATTGCGCGCATTCTTCGTTGCGCACAGGCGTGTACGGATCTTGGCTGCGACAAGATAATGATCCGAGTCTATATTGGCACCACGGATCGTGCGTACATCTAAAACACTGGAAGAGTGCCTTCCGTCAATCAAAACGTGATCAATTTGGTTGCGCGTCTTTTGATCAGGAGACAGCCAAGTTGCTTTATGAATATCGAGATGCTTGAATCTAGTGCTACTAACGACCATGTTTCGCGCTGCGGCAAAGTCAATCAGCCTCATTCCGTTATCGGAGGTATTGTCGTGGAGGCTGAACTTTCCGACTGCTGGACCAAAGATATTTTCTTTTCCCATCTTGGCGTTGAAGTCACCAAGCACGATTTTTATGTCGTGGCGGGGGCTGCGCTCATAGGCCTCTTCAAGGCGCTCGTAGAAGCTGTCTTTGGTCTCATCGTCCTTGTCTTCTGTCGGAGCGTGCGCACAAATCAGGCTTATATTGAAGAATCTTGCCTTGACACGGATTATGGCAAGTCGTTCGTTCACAGGTGTGAATCGCAGGACATGATGCCGTAGTCGCTTGCCAACCTCGAATCCGCATCCAAATTCGTGCTTCTCCGCATGGCCGCTGTAGTAGATATCACAGGATGCTTGCCGTAAGCAACCCTGTCCCTTCCATCGCATTTCTTGGATTGCAGTGATATCAGCTTTGTATCTTTCTAAGATATCTATCGGTTGGATAGAGCCACCATCCCAATTAAGGGTTCGGACGTTCCAGGTGCATATCCGTAAATCATTGTCAGTTTTTCGTTTGCGATAGTCGTCATCAGATTTGGGGATCATTTTTATCTTATTTCTTATGCGTTTCATTGAAATTTTGTTTTTAAGTGGTGGGCTTCAAACCCAACGCACAACCCTTTAAAGGCAGGGGGAGCCCGCCGCTCACATTAGCCGTCAAACTAACGGTTGCCAGTTTGCCGTTTCTAGAGGACACCACGCAGAGGTTTGAGTCGACTTGAGACGAGTTCGACATGGATAATGCTGGCCTCACCAGGTTGAGGCAGTCAGACACGTTGCCATGTGAAGATCGCCCCCTTGACCCTCACGCGTTTCCTTGTGAGGATCGTCCTCCTTTTAAGAAAAATAGAACATAAAAATTAAGTAAAAAATTGAGTTTGATCTTCAAAAACATCATTTAATATCGCACCTACATAAAAAAAGTTGCACGGACAGTCTTACCTGTTTAATTGTATGTCGAAAAGAAAAAAAAATTAAGACCGTTAACTTTTTTTAATAAAGTTACAGAGCAAAAACTGTTTGAGCTTTTTTTCAAGCAATTTTAAGCCCGTTTTGGTGCTTTAAATGAAAACCGGCTGGCTATTTTCCACTAACGATACCCGTCTTTTGATGCAGAACTTATTTTTTAACCTCATTCTATTAGAAAATGCTGGTGGAGCGAAAAAAAAAACACCTTTGCACATATGGGTGCTCTAATCTGGAGTTTATTTGTGTTACAGTTAAACTAAATAATAATATTATTTATCTTACTTGCTCTTACATTCTGTCTAAAAGTGATTTAACAATTTACTTAAATCTTATAAATGCCATCGAAAAAAATATGGATGTTCTCATTGTAAAGGGTGATTTTTTTGAGGTTATGATTTTCATGCATTAGTATTTGACAGATCACGTGGGATTTCAGACATGGTGTCAAAGAGAAAGATGCTCAGTATGCTTTGACATTTCATCATGAATAGACTTACTAACGAGCAACGCTTGCAAATCATTGAATTTTATTACCAAAATCAGTGTTCGGTTCGAAATGTGTTTTATCGACAAATTTTGTTCAGCGATGAGGCTCATTTCTGGTTGAATGGCTACGTAAATAAGCAAAATTGCCGCATTTGGAGTGAAGAGCAACCAGAAGCCGTTCAAGAACTGGCCATGCATCCCGAAAAATGCACTGTTTGGTGTGGTTTGTACGCTGGTGGAATCATTGGACCGTATTTTTTCAAAGATGCTGTTGGACGCAACGTTACGGTGAATGGTGATCGCTATCGTTCGATGCTAACAAACTTTTTGTTGCCAAAAATGGAAGAACTGAACTTGGTTGACATGTGGTTTCAACAAGATGGCGCTACATGCCACACATCTCGCGATTCTATGGCCATTTTGAGGGAAAACTTCGGAGAACAATTAATCTCAAGAAATGGACCGGTAAGTTGGCCACCAAGATCATGCGATTTGACGCCTTTAGACTATTTTTTGTGGGGCTACGTCAAGTCTAAAGTCTACAGAAATAAGCCAGCAACTATTCCAGCTTTGGAAGACAACATTTCCGAAGAAATTCGGGCTATTCCGGCCGAAATGCTCGAAAAAGTTGCCCAAAATTGGACTTTCCGAATGGACCACCTAAGACGCAGCCGCGGTCAACATTTAAATGAAATTATCTTCAAAAAGTAAATGGCATGGACCAATCTAACGTTTCAAATAAAGAACCGATGAGATTTTGCAAATTTTATGCTTTTTTTTAAAAAAAAAGTTATCAGGCACTTAAAAAATCACTCTTTATTAGGTGATTTTTACTAACCTTTCATGTCCTGAAGTTTGTCCGATGATTCCTCATATCTTACTCCAATTTCTGCTTCTGATTGGATTAATGATTTCTTAGATAAGTTGTCTGATCTGTGTCTTCAACAGGTCACTAATATTCTTAATAAAAATCATAGATCTCTAGACCTTCTATTTGTAGACAGTTGTACTTTGGTAAATCTCTGTCGATCGAACCCAGTTTCTTTTCCGGAAGACGATTATCATCCAACTCTTGAAATACCGGTATTACTTTCCAACGAAAATGAAAATAAATTAGCTCTTGATAAGCGAAACAAAAAAATTTTTAACTTTAAAAAAACAGACTATGTTAAACTTAATGCCCTTCTTTCGCAGATTGACTGGTCACCAATTTTAAATAATAGGTCATTGTACTCTTTTAATGATGTCGATTCTTCAGCACAGTTTTTCAATGAAACCTTGCAAAGATGTTTCTTATTATCTGTTAAAAAAAAAAAAAAAAAATAATAATTTCAAGCTTTTTAATCCACCTTGGTTAACTAATGAGCTTGTCTTTAAAAAATTAAAAAAAATCATTTATGTAAGAAATATAAAAAATCGAGCTCTAATTTAGACTTCGCTTACTATTCCTCTTGTCGTTACAGATATCAACTTTCAAATAAACAATGTTACTCTGCTTATATGTATAGCCAAAATAAAAACTCAATTTAAAGATAATCCGAAACTTTTCTATACTTTTGTCAACACAAAACGAGAAATCTCCAGCTTCCCACCTCTTATGAAATTCAATCAGGAAGAATCATCTTGCGACAATGAGGTTTCCAATATGTTTGCAAACTTCTTTATAACAACTTAATCCGATATATCATTGAGCATGAGTCTTGAGTATTCTTATCTACCACCAGTAAACGCAAAAGTTAAATCATCTTTTACGACTGGTCCTGACGAAATCCCGAGCTGCATTTTAAAACATTGTTCTATTAGATTGTGTGCTACTCCATCAAAAATGTTTAATATATCCGTGCACAGTGGTCATTTTCCATATACATGGAGAAAATCTTATATACTACCTCTTCATAAATCTGGTTAAAAAATTGATGTTTCCAATTATCGAGGTATCACAAATCTAAGCGCAATCCCGAAGTTGTTTGAGAAAATTATAACTGATCATATAACCCATGTCGTATCTTTCACCATTTCTACCTCCCAACATGGTTTCTTAAAGGGAAATCTACGTCAACGAACCTCTTAGAGTTTACTACGCGTCATTAAATGTTTTAGTCTGGGACTAGACCGACGTTATTTTTACGGACTTTAGCAAAGCTTTCAATAGTGTTCATCATTATCTTCTTTTGAAAAAACTTTATTTTATTGGGTTTCCTATCAAACTATTACACTGGATTAAATTGTATTTTTCGAATCGTGCTCAAAGGGTTTTATATAAGAATTCTATTTAAAAAAATATTTTGGTCACATCTAGTGTTCCGCAGGGTAGTTATCTTGTACCGGTTTTATTTTTACTATTTGTAAATGACCTTCCGTCAGTAATAAACCACTTTGACGTACAGTGGATCGTCCCATACAAGTTAGACGGAAAAATTATTTTATGATTTCAAGCGATAGGGTATGAAAAAACAACTCAAAAAATGTATGGGAAGTGGGGGTCTATTTGACCCCCAGGGTAGGTATGGGCTAATTTTGTGTTTCCCGGAAGTTGTTTCACTAAAAATGCTATTCCAACGAAACTGTTTAAAGTTAAGCTTTGTGAAAAGACGTTTTAGAAAGATTATTTCATGGCCTTTCCAACGATATGCAACACTACTAGATATTTGTGTTACAATTAGAAGTATTTGGTGGTGAAACCAGAATATTTTGGAATATAATACATTACTTTTGAGTTTAAAGTGAATTTAAAATAAAAACACTTTGTGTACCTGCATTTTTTATTAAAAATTATGATCCTTCGTTAAATTTACTTTAAAAATCATGTTACTTTTGTTTACTTTACTGAAATTCGTCACTTTAAAATAAGCAATTTAAACTTAATTTTAATGTTCTACTTATAAATACTTATGAAACTTTTTTAATTTCGATGTTAGTTTTCTATTTTCCTATTAAAGCAATATAAAATAAAAACTCAGGCCGTGTGCTATTCGGAAACTTTTCACTCGGATGATGAAATTTTGACAGTGTGAAAGAGAATATTTGGCACTTGTGAGGTGAATATGACTGTCAAAAATTCATGTAGCCCCAGGGGCTAGTATAATTTTTGACAATCAGAAAGAGAATTCTTGACACAAGCAAAAATAAAAAAAAAACACTTGTGAGTTTGTGAGTCGTAAAGAAGTTCAAAATTTTGTGTTTTCGACAGCATAGCAACCAGAATCCCTAATTTTCAATATATATCAACAATTTCGCAAATTAAATTAAATTCTTGTGCTAATGCACTACCAAAATCTAAAACGTCAACATTTCTAGTTGTCAACATTTCATCGTCCTTTTGGCACAGCAAAAATTACAATTATATTTCAACAGACACAAATTGTATTCAACTCAGTAAATTCTCTCCTACCACGAGTGAAAAGTTTCCGAATAGCACACGGCCTCAGTTCATGAAAAACTTTAATACAAATTCAAGATTTATTTATTTTGATATACAAACATAAAGAAATAATCACAATGTTACGCACTATCAAAATGGAAAGAATCGTTTTCCTCTGCAGAATTTGGATGTACGATAAGAAATTTTAGCATATCGGAAGACATAGGTACGTCAAATATAAGTCATACCTATCTTGACGATTACCGTCTTCATAACATTTTTCGTTAAAACTTTGGAGATAACTATGAACTCCATTTCTTAACTTGTTCACCATCTCAAAATCATCTACACAAATATTAAATTTGTTGCAAGTACTTTATCTATTTATCCATTCTTTTGCTTTTTGTCCCATTAGAACACACTTCAAAAAACTCATTTTGAGATAAAACCACTTGTTTACTTTCCATTTCACTTAAAAAAGAACGCTTTACTCTTTAACTCCAACAGAAGAAATATTCATATATTAATTGTATTATTAAGCAAGCGAAATTGCTTAATTCCTAAAATTGTCAACATGTGTGAAGTGCAATAACCTCATTCTGCTCAATGCATTCCTATTAGAATAAGCAACAACAGAACAACAACACTAACTCCATATATACCTGCTTTTGTTATTAGTGTTACTTACTTTTTGCCCTTAGTAATTTTTAGTAATTAAGGCTAGAGGTGTCCTTGGTTTCCTTAAAAGATGGGCTAAAGAATTCAGAGATCCCTTTACCACTAAATTACTATATACCATTCTTGTTAGACCAATTCTTGAATATGCATCCGTAATATGGTAACCCACAATACAATGTCCACGTCGACGCATTAAAATCGGTTCGAAACCGTTTTTACTTTTTGCTTTACGACATCAACGTTGAAACCCCAATATTATTCTTCCCCCCATATGAAACCCGCCTTAGGATTATTTCCCTGCCTTCCTAAATTTAGTTGTTGTTGCAAGGGTAATATAGCCGCATGTTTGGCCAGGATTCTTTGTGAGTGCGATTGATGAGCCATTTTCTCACGAATGTCTTGCACCGGTTGTCATTTGCCTGCATATTTTTATGTTTATTTTTAATTTTTTTCTGTAATTTATACTATTTTGACATTTGTTGCAATAATATAGTATAAATTAGAGAACGAAAAAGAAAATAAAATATGCTTCCAAATGGCATTTGATGGACGCAGCTCGTGGGAAATATTCAAATATGTTGTTTTTTAATTCCAATATTTTTATATAAATTTTCTTTAAATGCGATAGTTTTATTTTCAAATAGTAAATACTTGAAAGGATATTTAAAAAAAAAGTGGTGCATAATTTTAATATATTTTTTTATTAATTCTGTTTAAATATTTTAATATTTTATTTAATTGAAAAAGTATTTAAATAAATTTTAAATATTGACGTAGTCGATTTATGCAAATGCGGTATTGGTGCAAAAATTACTCACTTTTTGGATAAATTAAAAAAGTTTTTGGATAAATTTTATATTTTTTCCCTTAGTGTAGGAGCGGAGCCAGACATTTCCCGCTTTTTAAGTTGGGTCAGTGCACTTCCAATTATTCCCTTCACGACCCTTTCCGATGTATATGTAGTGATTTCGATTGTAACTTAAACTTGATTAATTTCTGCGATTCGGTCGATGTCTTAAAACGGAAAGTGATATTACATTTAAATAATTAATGCATTCTATTTGTTGTCATACATAAATCGCGGATATTGAGTAAATTATTATGTTTTAATAAATAAGCATCATTGAATAGGATAGGATTGAATAGGATATCCCAAGTTTTGCTTTTATTTAGTCTAATTGTTTTCTTTTTCATGGAATTAATTGTGATGTGTAGCTCTATAACTTTCCATGTTTTTAATTATGCCAAATATACCGTGTCTCTTGGTTTGTTTAGTCAGAGTTTATCTCTTTTCCACACAAGTTTTTGCCTGCGTTGGCCCAAATGCATATCCAAAAATAACTATAGCTCGGTGTTGCCGAATTTTAGTGACCCGATACAATATATGTATATTGAAAATTATTATATAAAAATTAGCTTTTTTTCATGTTTAAGGAAAGTATTCAAAATATCAATAAGTAAAAAAATAAGTATCAAAAATAAATTCCTGAAAATTTTATTGAAAAATGTTAACGTTTAGAGGTCGCTCCAACTTGTTTTTTACATTTTCCCGTACCATTTTATTATGGCAACTTTATAAACGGAATTTTAAGTTATTTTTCATACAAGAACTTATTTTGAAGGTCATTATTTATGTTTGAGTGGTTTAACTCGATATTGACATTATTTTTTGGATTTTTTGGATTTTTTGGATTGGTTTTCGAAATATAAGCGAATTAATAAAAAAAAAAAATATTTCAGAAATTCCATTTTAAAGAGGTCATTTAAAAAGAACGGAACTTTCCAGCCAAAATATTTGTAAGCAGTTTTGTTTGCTATTATTTTTTGATGAAAGTATACAAAATCGTGTAGTAATACAGCGATTGCCATCGCCTAACTCTTTCCACTCTATTACAACAACTTCAATATTTCTATGATTGTTGTAATTCGCCGAATCGTTCACAGCTGCACTTTAAAAATAAAGGGTGTGTTTGTTGTTGTTTATTCATGTCGTTGTTGGTAAATATAGCGCATGCGACCGCGCACAACTCTTGCTACGCTGAAGGTTTCTTGTTGCTAATTTTGCGTATGGTTTGGTCCCGACTGCTTTTTGTTTGTATTTTTTTATGTTGCTTATTCCTACGTACTACGAATTCAGTGATTTGTTGTTGTTGTTGGTTTTTTTGTTGTTGTACTCTTCAAAAATCACTCTTTGGCAATTCCTGTAGTAATAGACCTAGAAATGTATAAGCTATGACCCAAAACGATAGAACTAATTTTCGAAAATGTTTGAAAAGGCTCAAGCAGATGCAGTTTTTAAATTACTAAGTAAGTGGTATTTAAAAGATATCATAATAGGAATGTGCTCAGATGGAATTAATAGAGGCGCTTGTAAATTATTAGAAAAACAATTCAATAGAAAATTGATATATTTTGCTTGCAGACATCATATGTTAGAGTGCATCCTATCATCAGTATTTGATTCTCTATTTGAAGTTTTCACAGGTCCAGAAATTCAATTGTTTTATAATTTCAAACAGAAATGGAATAATATACATACAGCTTTATACAGAACTTCTTTAAAAGATATATATATTTGTGAGCTAATACTAGCTAATAAAAGTGAACTGACTAAATTTATTATTGACCAGTTAAAGATAAATCATAGAAGAGAAGATTATGTTGAACTCCTAGAATTGGCATTGTTGTTTATTTTAAACCCTTCACGCATTCACATCAACATTCAAGCTCCTGGTGCTGTCCATCGGGCAAGGTGGATGACAAATTATATATTGCCTTAAAACTTATATTTTTAGAGAACAATATGAACTTTCTGAAGATGAGCTATGTGCTCTGCGTAGTTTTAACGTATTCGTTGTCAAAGTATATCTGAAACATTGGTTCACTTGCGAACTTCCAACTCATGCTCCATTGAATGATTTGACGTTGTTACAAGAAATTGATGACTACAACCAAATTCATTCTTCGATTTCTGATAGAGCTTTTAAAACATTTTCTGGCCATTTGTGGTACTTAAATGAGGTATTAATTGCATTGGCTTTTTTGACCCTCGTATTTGCGAAAATGAAAAATGAGTAATGTTTCAAAGTTTAAGCCAACAAAATGCTAATTTAGAAGTATTAAGGGATAACATTTAAGATATCAAACTCTATAATTTCAGAATTTCTTGACAAAGATTCTTCCCTTTGGAAAGATGATATAAGCTACAATCAAGCATTAAAAAAGATTGAAGAAATAATCATAACAAATGACGTTGCAGAACGGGCCGTTGCTTTAGCATACAACTTCAATGAAAAAATTACAACCAATGAAAAACAATATCAAGACTTACTACAAGGAGTTAAATAAAATACATACAAGCAAGTTTCCATCGTGTACAAAGTTCAATATTTCCGAAGGTCTACAAAAATTTTACGATATTATATCTCTTGTCAGGCCCGTAGCCAGGATTTACCTAAGGGATTTACATAAGGAATTTGTAACAAATTTTTCACAATAAAGCGACAAACTTGAAAAAAAAAACACTTTAAAACTTTATTGTACACACAATACATAAAAAAAAATGAATTTTTTATTTATGTTTATTTTATATATTTGTCGTAGAATAGGAAGTATATTCCTTACTTGTTAATTTAACGTCAAGTAGAAACACTTGAGCGGAATCGTAGCGGATAGAAATATAAAAAATAAAGAGATATCTATGAATTGTTTATCGAGTGTGAAAATATTTTATAATATAGTTTTTAGAAAGATATCAAAGGAAAAACACGCTACGAGATCGCTACGTTAATATCTAAAAACATGAACGAGGCGACATCAGAAGTGGGATTAGGATCTGCTCCTCCATCGGTGGTACAGGATGTTGAAAATTTGGAATCTACTCATCTTTATGCAAGTAGCAACAGCGACGAGAAATGGCAGTTGCTTTTAGAGCAACAAAACCAGAATTTTTTGGCCTTGTTGGAAGCAATGAATACTCCAGCTGCTAAAAGGGTACATTTGCCAGATTTTGATCCAGATAAAAATGTCGTGGATGCTCGTGCTTGGATTTCTACAGCAGATGTTTGTATTGCTGAACAACCATTAGAGGGTGCTGCTCTGATGATCACGCTAAGTAGCGCTTTAAAAGGATCGGCATCGAGTTGGTTGTCTCAAATTTGTTATCCAGGGATGACTTGGCTAAATTTTAAAGACATTTTCATTTCGAGATACGATTGTACTGAGTCGGCTGCTGCTTTCCGTATACTTAGGCTTAACAATGGAAAGCCTAAGGATGGTGAATGCATCGTTTCATACGCAAATACATTGATGACTTCTATTATGGCAAGATGGAGTAACTCATCCAAAGAGCAAATGGTAATTTCACTTGTATTGGCTCACATTGCACAGATTGATCCTCGTGTGCAAAGGTTAGCATTCAAGGGCGTCCACAGGGGGGGAAGGGGGGCACTCCCCCACCCCTCAACTGAAAAATTTTATATATTTTTATTTCCTATGTGTATATGTAACATTTTTTTTATATGTAACAAAGTTTTAAACTCTTAAGTTCTGATTTCTTATACTATGTTTACATTACCTCGAAACTACACAGTTAACTTTGAAATTGGATACTTAACTGCATAGTTTCCCATACAAAATCTTAACTATCTCGGAAAGCAGTTAAGTTGAAACTGCGACCTAAACCATCTCATTTTGCTATGCAACACTGTGTTTTCATCAAGAACAAAAGGAAATTAAAAAAAAATGACAAGGAAATGTCACATAAAAACCACAAAAAATATTTGAAAATAATTCCTTTTCTTTTAACAAAAACTCCTACAAGGCTTTTATCACATATATTCTAATATTTTTAATTTTTGTTTTTTCATGAAAATTAAATTTTCAATATGTCTCAAAATTATGTGAATCAACGAAAAATTAACGTCAAATAATGACAAAGTTAACTACGCTACTGGCAGTGTAAACACCAGAAACAGTTACCAAACTATTATAGTCAAACTACATAGTTAAATGTGTAATGTAAACATGATATTAGGTGGTACGAAACTTAGTTTTATCTGACTTTTTGTTAAGATTTCATTAACTATTTATGGGCATTGTTCATATAGAAAATTTGAGTAGCGCTACAACCGATTTTGTTCTGTAATTATCGTCTGTTGTGCAATTTTTGTTTTTATTAATTGTGTTGTATATGTGGAGTCTAAATATTATTTGAGAAATCAACACGAAGTTCTTTGATGTGTGAATGGCAAAGTGTATCAATACTTTGTTCCTCCCAAAAGTTTCGGGGCGGCCCGCAACCTTTGTTAAAAACAATATTGATCATTTTAAGCAGAGTGTCAACGCACTTTGCCAAAGGGAGCTAGAGACGTGTCGGTTTCAAAAAAGCCACTAAGTCCTGTCTGAGTCTAACGATGTCTGAGTCCTTATCTAACAACACTCAAAGTGAGAGCAAAAATAACTTACTCTCACCGAGTATTAGTTTACTTGAAATGAGAATACTATTGCTACTGTCGTAGCATATAGTAGTGTATGCTACTGTCAATTATTTTTACTAATCAAAATCTAATCTGTTCTTATATATAATTCTGTATATAATTTTACGAGAAATAATAAATAATATTTTACAAATAGTAAACAATGTATAATAAATAATAATAATGAATAAAAATAAAAATTAAACAGATAATTTACTATCTTAAATAAAAAAATTGTTTGAATAAATATTAACAAAAACCTAGCTCACCTAAAAAAGAGAATGAGGTTTAATGAATAAAAAGGTGGATATTAGGATAAGATTTTCCCATTGCTAAGTGGGAGCTTAACAATAGGAACGAAGGAAGCCAAAAAAATATAAAAAGATATTCAACCCGATGAAAAAGTGGAAAACGACCTATTACCTAATGCCTGGTTAAAGCCGTGTAGGCGCGTGTATTTCCTTTAAGAATTCTTTTCGCTTACCACCAATTAAGCTCATCAGAAGGATTTAAAAATAAAAATTATTCTACCGACCCTCTATAGACTGAATGTTACACATTCGAAAAAAACTATGGCTAATCAAAAGGAATTTTTAAAATTATAATAAACATTCATGTCTAAGTAAGGTACTATTACCGTCTAGAATGCTAAAAATGAACATATTCAACAATTTCCTTTTCACTTTCTTTATTATATATGGTTATCAAATGTGTTTTACAGTATTAAACAGTTCTTGAAGATTACGAAAAATTTTTTTATTTTTATTTTCTATTAATTGTACGTTTAATATAGGGCGCTGAAATTGTTCTTTTCGAAAAAACACTGCTGGTTAAAAAAATGGCGGACATTTGAATATGTTTTTAAAAAATCGCCTTTTTTTCAACCTTTTTTCAAATTCAAAAATTTTATATATTTTTTTTGTGGTCAAATCGTGGTAAACTATCACACAGGATATAAAAACAAACAAAATGCTGCAAAAATTATTAATAACGGCATAGTAGATCCGGAGATTAACTGTCCGCCAGTTAAAAAACCTAAACTCGTGAAAAATGCGTGTAAAGTTTTTTTACACCTGCGAACCGAGAGAGCGCTTCAATTAAGTCGTTATATCTCGGCACTGGCTTCGAATTTCGATTTAATATTGTGGACAGTTATTATTGAAGGTATAAAGAATCGAAAAATGTAAAAAAACAAAAATTCATTTTTTTGAAATTTCTAGACGGTAATAGTACCTTAATAAAACATTAAGTATGTTGCTCTGTTCATAACTGAACTAGCATTCAAGAAAAACGAATTAAAAAAATTTTAAAATACACACACAAGATTATCATGCACTCTTTTTATAAATTATACACACACATTCATACGGACAAAAGAAAAAAATCAAAAAAGCTATTTTAAATGATAATAAAATAAAATAAGTACCTTGAAAATATCTTTTTCAGTCTGCATGGATCTTTAAATATATTTAAAAATGAACGACAATTATTTTAAATGGATTTAATAAATGTAAATATGATTTTGTAAACTAAAAGTTCGTTATACTGGAAGTTAAATTGAAAAATATGAATTTTCATATAATAACAATGTTTACAAAGTTTGCACAGAAAATCTCAGGCAATAAAATTTCATAGGTAACATTCCAGGCTCATTTTCATAACCGTGCACACCAATGCATACCTTTGCCCCCCCCCTCGACAAATTCCTGCGGACGCCCATGTTAGCATTTATATCCGATATAACGTCAAGAAGTCAACTGCAAAATGAGCTCCGAGCAATAACGTCCTGCAAGTCAAGAAGTTCTACGATTTTCAAGGAAGTTGACGGGGGTCCAAGTGCCAAGCGACCAAAATTTTCAACGAATCCTGAACTGATCAGATGCTATCGATGTGGCAATCTCGGTCACAAGGCATCAGAATGTAGAAAAAACCCAAATAAGCCAGCAAATGGGGAGTCAGCAAAAAAGGTTGTTCCAGCTCAGTCTTCAGTGATGTGTTATCGGTGTCACAAAGTGGGCCATTATGCGTCTAAATGTTTATTCAGAAAAGAAGCTGCCACGGGAAGTTCCAGCAAGATTATTGAGAGACGTGTGGATTTGTGTCAAGCAAGCCTTCCAGTTGGAAAAATGCAGCAATTGGGTGAGGAATTTCCAATTTTTTTTGATTCAGGAGGAGAATGCTCATTAATTAAGGAGTCTTTATCATGTAGATTAAAAGCCAAGCGTTTTAATGAAACAGTGAGGATGATTGGTATTGGTCAAACCAGTATTTGTAGTACTTTGCAAATCTTATCTACAGTTTCAATAGATGATATTTCGTTAGAAATACTTTTTCATGTTTTACCTAATTCTTGTTTAAGTTATGATATAATGTTGGGGCGAGAAATCTTAAGCATGGGAATCTGTTCAATTAACATCTAATAAATTGAAACTTGAGAACATTCAAAATGTAAATGTCTGTAATGTTAGAGAAATTATTGAAACAAATTTCAAAGAAATTGATACTGACTTAGCTGATAAATTTAAACCAGATTTAATGTCAATTTTAAATGAATTTAAAACTTTTTTTATATCTGGTACACCTAAGTCTCCGGCAAATGTTGAGTCAATGCGAATGCTTCTAAAGGACCCTGTTAAAATCGTTTGTAGGCGGCCATATAGGTTAAGTGAGAATGAACGTAATATAGTTCGCACGAAAATTGATGAACTCCTTGGAGCTGGTGTTATTCGTGCTAGCTTTTCTCCATTTGCGAGTCCCATCTTACTCGTTAAAAAGAAAGATGGTTCTGATAGGATGTGCGTGGATTACCGCGAATTGAATGAGAATACCATTCCTGACAGATTTCCTTTGCCATTGATAGCGGATCAGATTGATCGACTTCATGGCTGTCATTACTTTACTACCTTAGACATGGCAAGTGGATATCACCAAGTGCCAATTCATCCTGATTCTATTGAAAAAACTGCATTTGTAACTCCTGATGGACATTTTGAATATTTGAGAATGCCGTTTGGTTTACGGAATGCTCCGTCTGTTTTTCAAAGAGCTGTAATACAGGCTTTGGGCGATCTCGTTAGAACTTACGTTGTTGTCTACATGGATGACATTTTAGTAGCTGGAACATCGGATGTCATTGATACCTTAGCTAGAGTTCGAACAGTTTTGTTTACATTGACAAAAGCTTTTAATATAAAAAAATATTCTTTTATGAAGGAAAATTATCTTGGTTTTGAAGTAAGCAGAGGTGAAGTTAGACCAAATTCAAGAAAAGTTAAAGCGTTAGTTGGTCTTCCTCCTCCTCAAACTGTCACTCAGCTGCGTCAATTTATTGGTTTAGCATCATATTTTCGCCAATTTGTTCCCAACTTTTCTCAAATAATGGCACTACTTTATGCTTTAACCAGCTCAAGCAAAATCAATCTTGATTGGCAACCCTTGCATGAACTCGTCAGACAAAAATTAATTTCTATATTAACTAACGAACCTGTTTTGATTATATTTGACCCGGAATGTTCTATAGAGCTACATACCGATGCAAGCTCGATAGGCTATGGTGCTATTCTTATGCAAAAGAAAGATAATAAACTTCATGTCGTTGCATATTTTAGTAAACGAACAACACCGGCAGAGTCTAAGTATCACTCATTTGAATTAGAGAGTCTTGCTGTGGTGAACGCAGTAAAGCATTTTAGACATTATTTACATGGACGTATGTTTACTGTGGTAACAGATTGTAATTCATTGCAATCATCTCGTAAAAAAAAAATTTAACTCCTCGGGTACACAGATAGTGGTCTTTTCTTCAAGCTTTTAATTTTGACGTCATTTATAGAGATGGAAAACGTATGTCACATGCTGATTTCTTTTCTAGAAATCCTTTACCTGATGGACCTACTGAAACATATTTGCATAACGAAAAACATATGGAAGTTCATTTAACAGAATTTTCAAGGAATTGGTTGATTGCGGAACAGCAACGGGACCCTGAAATTTCGCAATTAATTACTGATTTTAATAATCAAAAGTTGATTGGTGATATTGCGAAGACCTATGAGATGCGTTCTGGTATTTTGAATAGAAAAATACAAAGTTTTGGTAAAACTAGATGTTTGCCAATTATTCCAAAGTCATTTCGATGGTCAGTTATAAACTCTGCTCATGAATCCTTGGTTCATGCAGGATGTGAGAAAACTCTTGAGAAACTGTACGACCTGTACTGGTTTGAACATATGTCAAAATGTGTTGAAAAATATATAGACAATTGCATCACTTGCAAAGTTGCAAAATCTCACTCTGGAAAAATACAGGCAGAATTGCATTCTATTCCAAAAGTACCAATTCCGTGGCATACTGTGCATATTGACGCTACTGGTAAACTCAGTGGCAAAAATGATAAGAAAGAGTATGTTTTCGTTTTAATTGATGCATTTACAAAATTTGTAATTCTACGTCATACTATGTTAATTAACAGTGAAAGTAGTATTAAGGCTCTGTCATATTGTGTTTCTTTGTTTGGTGCACCAGTACGTTTGATTGCAGATCAAGGTCGTTGTTTTACGAGCTCTGAGTTTCGAGAATTTTGCACTTCAAATAATATTTGCCTCCATCTGATTGCAACAGGAAGTAGCCGTGCAAATGGTCAAGTTGAGCGAGTAATTAGCACTCTAAAAAATATGCTGACAGCTGTTGAGGCAGATAAAGATAAATCATGGCAAGATGCTCTGCCAAATGTTCAATTAGCTCTCAATTGTACTGTTAATCGTGTCACAAAAAGTAGCCTTCTTGAGTTATTGATAGGAAGAGTTGCACGACCTCTTAGTTTAATGACGATAGATGATGTTGAACCTGAGTTTGATATTGAGAAAGTACGGGAGTTGGCTCAATGTAATATGAAAAAGAATGCAGATTATAATAAAAAAAGATTTGATCGTTCAAAGACTAAACCAAAAAAATTTGTTGTAGGTGACTTTGTATTGTTACAAAATGAAGAACGTTGGCAAACCAAACTTGACCCGAAATATAGGGGTCCTTTTAAAATAATTGAAGTTTTGGATGGTGACAGTGTAACGAAGCTGCCGGTCTTCCGGCTCTATAGCTGAGGTATGCTCAGCCGCTGTCCAGGATTCGTCACAAAATTTGTAATGCGGGATGTTTGTTTTCGAAAATATATTTTATTTAATAACTTTTTAGGTTACGATTTCTTACATCAAATACGGTAGTAAGTTGGTGTGGCGAGCGGTGTGGTGTTGGTGCGGTGAGCGACGTCCGGTTGGTAGAGATCGCCTGTGCGTTCCGCGAACCAGGAGTTGTCGCGTTGGCTGATGTCTGTGGTGCTCGTCCGGTTTTCTATCTTCTTTCCCTGACTACCCACTTATGCCCTGACCGTCAACCTTGAGTTTGTCGGGGCGATCTGACGATGCGCCTTCTATGCGTCTTCCCACCCGTGCGACCTGACGGTGCGCCTTAGCAAATATTCTCATTTAAGTCACGTCTACGATGAAGCAACCTGACGGTGCGCTCCTTAACCTTAACTTTCCCACCCGTGCGACCTGACGGTGCGCCTTAGCGAATAACCTATAGCTCTTTAGCTTCGACACTGCGACCGGACGGTGCGCTTCCTGGCCTGAACGTTTCCCACCCGTGCGACCTGACGGTGCGCCTTAGCAAATACTCTAATCACTCTAGACTTCTATCAAGCGACCTGACGGTGCGCTTCCTATTCTCATACCCACCCGTGCGACCTGACGGTGCGCCTTAGCAAATAATCTATCTCCCCTTCCCACAACAAAAATTATGTACCTTCAGTTTTTTCCTTGTCCTCAGCCTCCGCTGTAAATCCTCCTCGAATTTGGTCCGTCCGCTTTGCTCTCTTGGTGGTCCGCTTGCTGCTTCGATGGTCCGTCAGCTACTGCTTGGCTGCTTGATCCTTGTTCCTCGGTGGTCCGTCAGCTACTGACTTTTAAATATTTTGTCGACTATCACCCCGGTTGACTTGACTCAATCGTTCCTCTTATTGTTCGGCCTGTTTACTTTCACTCATTTTTCCGTTTGCAGCATTGAGTGGTTGGCCTCGCTGCTGTTATATCTTGCGTTTGTGTGTTTGTATATTTCGTTGCTAGCATCGCTTGTGTTGTTGTAGTTGCTTAGTTTCTTTAGCTTGTCTGGCTTGTGCTCTTGTAGGTTTGTGTGTTTGTATATTTCGTTGCTAGCATCGCTTGTGTTGTTGTAGTTTGGTGTTTGTTAAATTTTTGCCGCATTGACCGCTGCTCACACCAACAAAATATATATACCTTATTCTATGTGTTTATGTTGGCACAGGGTGCTTAGTTTAACAAAGCTTAATTTTTCAGTAATTCAATTAAATAATAGAATAACAATAATTCAAAGGCAAATAAAAATAATAATAATAAATTTAATCTAAAATAATTCAGTTTCTTCTTGATGATGGAAAACGTGTGCACCCAAAATTGACTGCTGGTTTTGGGTCGTCACACTCCCCCCTTACTTCGCCGAAGAATCGATGCGCGTGCTTACCACGCCACTGTGCGCTATTATGATCCGGAACCATGTTCCACGTACTCGACGTCGCCGAGAAAGTTGTTTTGATGGCACCCATTTCGCCTTGAGATCTTTGATCGCATCTTCCAGAGTGGCGTCGTCGTCTATGGGTTCTCTGGCATATCGTTGATGAAAACGCTTGGACCTTCTGGGCGAATCTCGTTCAAATCTTTCGTCATTTGTCTGCGTGGAGCTGCTTTTGGCTAAACACTTTCGAGACTGGGAGATACTTAACCGTAACTTTTCTGCTTGGCCTTGGCTCGTCCTAGGCGTGTCGGCTTTCGGGTCTGGTGATGGGTTGTGACCCGTCTGCTGTGCTGCTTCACTATCTTGAGGCTTCCAGGTTAAATATTCCGGTTGGAAAGACGGTGGGAACTCTTCCCATGGTAAATTTGTAAAATCAGAGCAGACCGTAGACCGTGGTTCTTCTACCAGATTTGTCCGCATCTTTCCTGCTGCTGTTACTCTGACAACTTTTGTGTCTGGTGATATATACCCTGTTGGTAACGCAGGTGTCGCTGCCCTTCGTGTTCCCACAGTTGATGATGCAGGTGTCGCTGCCCTTGACGATTGCACAGTTGGTAACGCAGGTGTCGCTGCCCTTGACGGTTGCACAGTTGATGACGCAGGTGTCGCTGCCCATAACGGTTGCACAGTTGATGACGCAGGTGTCGCTGCCCTTGAGGAATACACAGTTGATGACGCAGGTGTCGCTGCCCTTGACGGTTTCACAGTTGATAACGCAGGTGTCGCTGCCCTTCGTGATTTCACAGTTGATGACGCAGGTGTCGCTGCCCATAACGGTTGCACAGTTGATGACGCAGGTGTCGCTGCCCTTGATGAATACACAGTTGATAACGCAGGTGTCGCTGCCCTTGATGAATACACAGTTGATGACGCAGGTGTCGCTGCTCTTCGTGGTTTCACAGTTGATAACGCAGGTGTTGCTGCCCATGATGAATACACAGTTGATGACGCAGGTGTCGCTGCTCTTCGTGGTTTCACAGTTGATGACGCAGGTGTCGCTGCCCTTGATAGTTGCACAGTTGGTGACGCAGGTGTAGCTGCCCTTGATGAATACACAGTTGATAATGCAGGTGACGCTGCCTTCGACGGTTTCACAGTTGATAACGCAGGTGTCGCTGCCCTTCGTGATTTCACAGTTGATGACGCAGGTGTCGCTGCCCTTGACGATTGCACAGTTGGTAACGCAGGTGTCGCTGCCCTTGACGGTTGCACAGTTGATGACGCAGGTGTCGCTGCCCATAACGGTTGCACAGTTGATGACGCAGGTGTCGCTGCCCTTGATGAAAACACAGTTGATAACGCAGGTGTCGCTGCCCTTGACGGTTGCACAGTTGGTGACGCAGGTGCTGCTGCGACGGCAGTTGATGACGCAGGTGCTGCTGCGCTGGCAGTTGATGACGCAGGTGGTGCTGCGATGGCAGTTGATGACGCAGGTGCTGCTGCGACGGCAGTTGGTGACGCAGTTGCTGCTGCGACGGCAGTTGATGACGCAGGTGCTGCTGCGATGGCAGACTTCTTTCTATTTGTTGCTGTCCTCTTCACAGTTGTTAACGCAGGTGTCGCTGCGACGGCAGTTGGTGACGCAGGTGCTGCTGCGCTGGCAGTTGATGACGCAGGTGGTGCTGCGATGGCAGTTGATGACGCAGGTGCTGCTGCGACGGCAGTTGGTGACGCAGTTGCTGCTGCGACGGCAGTTGATGACGCAGGTGCTGCTGCGCTGGCAGTTGGTGACGCAGTTGCTGCTGCGATGGCAGACTTCTTTCTATTTGTTGCTGTCCTCTTCACAGTTGGTAACGCAGGTGTCGCTGCGACGGCATTTGGTGACGCAGGTTCTGCTGCGATGGCAGTTGGTGACGCAGGTGCTGCTGCGACGGCAGTTGGTGACGCCGGTGTTGCTGCGACGGCAGTTGGTGACGCAGGTGCTGCTGCCTTGGCAGTTAATGACGCAGGTGCTGCTGCGGTGGCAGTTGGTGACGCAGTTGCTGCTGCGACGGCAGTTGATGACGCAGTTGCTGCTGCGATGGCAGTTGGTGAAGCAGTTGCTGCTGCGATGGCAGTTGGTGACGCAGTTGCTGCTGCGATGGCAGTTGGTGACGCAGTTGCTGCTGCAACGCAATTTACAATTTCTCTGTGCTTCTTCACCTTCCGCATTCCTAGTAACTTTAGAGTGAAATCGCCACATCGTATAGAGGTTCCGATGCCGGACAGGAAATCCATTCCCAGTATCAGGCCGTCCACTACTTCAGGAAAAATCAGTATGTCTATCTCTACTGCTCTATTTCCAAGCGATACCTTTGCTTTTAACGCCTCATTTGCTCTTTGTGTGCTTCCATTAGCCATAGACACATCTGTCCTCGTTGGTTTGGTCCTTATTCTTCGTGGTAGCTTGTCTGCATAGTATCGGCTAATAAAACTCCTCGTCGCCCCCGTGTCAATAGTAGCATCCATCCAGACATCCTCAAGCGCTACTGTAGCCACTATGCGACTCTTTTCGGCTCGAAAATTTTCTAAAGTTGTCCAGGCACTACAAAATTTGGCTCTTGCTGTTGGGCTCCCCTGTCTTCGACGGCAACATTCATGGGTCAGAATGCCCTTGCGACCACATTTCCAACAAAAATTAACCACTGGGTTCTGACAGTTTTGAGCTAAGTGACCACTCTGCCCACAGCGTCGGCAAGCTGTGCGAGGGTCAATGTACACTGCTGGCATCATCTGCCTGTGACCTGCTTCTGCCCTCTGAGGTCCTTCTCGCTCTCGGTTCCTTTCAGGTGTCTCCAGATTTTCGAAGTCGCCTGCCAAATTTGTTAATTCTGCGAGGCTTGAGAACTCTCTCCGTTTTACGTACAATTGTAAACCGTGGCTGCTGTTTCTGTAAATTCGCTCTAATTGTTGTTCTTTGCTTAAATTACCATGGCGCATCAAACTTTGGATGGCTATAACGAATTCCTTAAATTTTTCACCTGGCATTTGTTGACGTTGTCGAATATCGTCTTCCAGACGTTCATAAAATCTAGCGGGTAGGAAAAACTCTAGAAAATCAGTCTTAAAACTCTGCCAGCTATTCCAGTGTGCGTTGTTATTTCTGTACCATTGGAGTGCTTGGTCATTCAGGAATTCAGGCATGATGCGTGGCAACACATTTTCATCTAGATCATACATTCCTGCCAGCTCCTCCACGCGCTCTATAAATGAAAGTGGATCTTCAGTCCCATTAAACTTCACTGACCACTTTGTTACTCTCTCCATGATTGCACTGTTAGACATTCCACGAGATGCAGCCCTCTGCGCTTCAGGATATGTTTGTGACGGCATCTGCTGACCTGGACCTCTTTTGGTTAAAATTTTGTTATAAATTGTAAATTTAGTTTAGTATATTATTTTTTGTATATTATATTTATTTTTCTTTGTTTACTCTGTTTTATTTATTTTTATAAATTTGTTTTATTAAATGGTTTTTTATTCCAATTAAATTTCTTTATTTTCGGGCGTAGAATTTCGGCTTTTACCAACTCTCGCCTTCACCACACTCGCTCAACAAGCTATATTTTCAGAGTCCCTGTTCGGGCGCCATGTAACGAAGCTGCCGGTCTTCCGGCTCTATAGCTGAGGTATGCTCAGCCGCTGTCCAGGATTCGCCACAAAATTTGTAATGCGGGATGTTTGTTTTCGAAAATATATTTTATTTAATAACTTTTTAGGTTACGATTTCTTACATCAAATACGGTAGTAAGTTGGTGTGGCGAGCGGTGTGGTGTTGGTGCGGTGAGCGACGTCCGGTTGGTAGAGATCGCCTGTGCGTTCCGCGAACCAGGAGTTGTCGCGTTGGCTGATGTCTGTGGTGCTCGTCCGGTTTTCTATCTTCTTTCCCTGACTACCCACTTATGCCCTGACCGTCAACCTTGAGTTTGTCAGGGCGATCTGACGATGCGCCTTCTATGCGTCTTCCCACCCGTGCGACCTGACGGTGCGCCTTAGCAAATAATCTATCTCCCCTTCCCACAACAAAAATTATGTACCTTCAGTTTTTTCCTTGTCCTCAGCCTCCGCTGTAAATCCTCCTCGAATTTGGTCCGTCCGCTTTGCTCTCTTGGTGGTCCGCTTGCTGCTTCGATGGTCCGTCAGCTACTGCTTGGCTGCTTGATCCTTGTTCCTCGGTGGTCCGTCAGCTACTGACTTTTAAATATTTTGTCGACTATCACCCCGGTTGACTTGACTCAATCGTTCCTCTTATTGTTCGGCCTGTTTACTTTCACTCATTTTTCCGTTTGCAGCATTGAGTGGTTTGCCTCGCTGCTGTTATATCTTGCGTTTGTGTGTTTGTATATTTCGTTGCTAGCATCGCTTGTGTTGTTGTAGTTGCTTAGTTTCTTTAGCTTGTCTGGCTTGTGCTCTTGTAGGTTTGTGTGTTTGTATATTTCGTTGCTAGCATCGCTTGTGTTGTTGTAGTTTGGTGTTTGTTAAATTTTTGCCGCATTGACCGCTGCTCACACCAACAAAATATATATACCTTATTCTATGTGTTTATGTTGGCACAGGGTGCTTAGTTACATTCAATATCTAATTTAATTAGTTTAACAAAGCTTAATTTTTCAGTAATTCAATTAAATAATAGAATAACAATAATTCAAAGGCAAATAAAAATAATAATAATAAATTTAATCTAAAATAATTCAGTTTCTTCTTGATGATGGAAAACGTGTGCACCCAAAATTGACTGCTGGTTTTGGGTCGTCACAACAGATATACCCTTGCAGCTCTTGATTCAAATAGACATTATAAATACTCTCATGATAGATTGAGAAAAATGCCCGATGATGTAAATTGTATGGTTAATGATTTTGATAAAGATTGTTGTAATTCTAATGTAAATGAGAATATTTAAAAATAAAATTGGATTTTTATAATTGAAACGACACTGTTCTGGTGAAAGTCTGGTACCACGGAAGGTGGTGTAGAACAAGAAAATGTTCTCTTAAAATATTTGATACAAGTATCACAGTAAGTATACTTGAATCTTACGGAGAATAAGAATAAAGTTCTGTTGAATGCCTGCTACCACAGCAGGTGGTGAAGAACAAGGATATGTTCTGTTTAATATCTAGTACCACGGAAGGTGGTAAGGAACATGGAGAATGTTCTGTTTAATGTCTAGTACCACGGTAGGTGGTGAAAAAGAAAGAAAATGTTGTGTTTAATGTCTAGTACCACGGTAGGTGGTGAAGAAGAAAGAAAATGTTGTGTTTAATGTCTAGTGCCACGGTAGGTGGTTCAGTTCAAGCAGATTGTTCTTTTCAATATCTGGTGTAAGTAAAATGGTACGTTTTGAAAAAAAAAGTCAGTGTATAAATGTTGAAATACAAAGATGGTATGAAGAATTATTACAAAAAGTTTGCAATAATCATAGAGACTTTATATTTCGGTGATCATATAATTAAGTGAATTAATATGTTTGTTACCAAACTATGAGCAGTTGTAGTCACACGAGGTCGTGTGATATGTCAGAATGGCCATGTCGTAGAATAGGAAGTATAATCCTTACTTGTTAATTAAACGTCAAGTAGAAACACTTGAGCGGAATCGTAGCGGATAGAAATATAAAAAATAAAGAGATATCTATGAATTGTTTATCGAGTGTGAAAATATTTTATAATATAGTTTTTAGAAAGATATCAAAGGAAAAACACGCTACGAGATCGCTACGTATTATCTAAAAACATGAACGAGGCGACATATTTATATTAAGTCTTCTTATTTTTTTTTTTTTTTTTGTTAATTCTAATAACACAGAGTCCGCTGTGACACTGCAATCCCTATGTATGCTTAGGGATGCACACCCATTTAACATAAAAAAACGTGTGTTCTATAATTTCAAAACTGTCGTTTGTTGAGCTCAATGTGTTTCGGCTATATGTCTTGCTTATCGTTGCACTGTCATTTTGGAATACAGAAAGACGCTAAAAAAAAAAAAATAAAATTTGTAAGACAAAATTCTAATATGACGATAATTAAGCATCTTAAATTATTATTTTAATAATTTACTTGCAAACTTATATCGGTTTAAAATTCTATATAAAAATAACCACGATTAGAATAACGACATTTTCTTGTATTTCCTGACTTTTGTAAAGGCCACAATGATAGTTAGAAAATTTTATTTAAAAAGTTTTTATTATCATTCGGTAAACTTACCAAGAGGTTGTGATCCTGCGCCTCCAAAAAAAGTGCTAAAAAATACGCAAAACTTGCAATAAGCTGCATTTTCCAATTTGGAGTAAACCAACCAATGGCAACGGTTCAACCAAGAATGCTTAAATCGGAGTTTGCGAGAACCGCTGACAGGAAAATTAAAATTTGGTAGAGGCACTTAAATGCTTTGAAAACTTTCAAGGCGGCTTGAATCGGAAATATTGCTAATCAACTTGGAAATATCGTTATGTGGACATTGATATACTCTCCAAGTCGAAGGCAGTTCCGATGAATCAAATGATATTTCTGGAAAAATTTCTACAATCATACACAGAAACTTAGAGTTATAAACATTAAAAGTAAAATATTAATACCGCAACTTGTACTACTGCTTTCCACATAGCAGTCAATCTTAACAGATCGATTCTGTGCGTTACCGGTAACAGCAATTTTGTTACCAAAACTCGTTACCAAAACTCGTTACCGGTCTTATAAATCGGTATTCTGTGCACTCGATAACGCTGTCAAATGTCGTAAACTCACCTTATAGAAATGAAGCTCGCTCTTTTGTGTGGTGAAATATAAACAATGGAAAGTGAGAAGTAAATACATAGAATGAATTGCATTATGTTAACTTTTTATATAATATTTGTTTTTCTTGGCAGGAAATATGCACGCACTACGCCGGCGCAGCTGCGGTGTTATCTATATTTAATTTATATTTTAATTTTATGTAAATTAATAAATATTACACAGTGAATTGCTATAAATTTTTATCATTGAAAAGTGCTGAAGAAGCAGCAACAGTGAATTTAACATCGTTTTTTATTTTAATTTGCTCCGATTCCAATTTGAGGATTTTAAAATTAGATTAATTACTCAAAATGCGAGCTATTTTATGTAATGCAAGCTTAAAAATGTCTTCTGTTTTGCTTGTTACCACCTAAAGAGATGGTAACAATATTCACCGGTAACGCTTGGTCGCAGAATACCAACAGAGTGTTCAAGTTACTAAAAGGTGAATTTCTACGGTAACAAGATTAATGTTACCGCGACAGAATTGATCTGTAAAGCTTTCTACAACTGCAGGTTACAAAGGAAGTTCTGAAGACTTTTCAGATTCCAAAGTTTCTTGAACGTTTTCTACAATACAGATGAAAATAATATTATTCGGATTTTGTCGGTTCCGCATCAAGCAAAAAGTTAATCCATTAATATTCAATCAATGCAAACACGCTAAAAAAAAAAAAAACAGCTTTCAAACATTCAGAAATATTCGGCAACTTTTTAACACATTTACGCATTGATAAAGGAAAAAAGATCATCTAAATCAAGCACTTACTTTCCGCCCTTTTTACTTCTGGTTTCTGCAGCCAATTAAGTAGACTCATTTTTGCAGCTTTGGCACAGTAAAATTAACAATAGAAACTTAAACTTATCTAACGAAACTCAATCAAAATTTCACCACTTTCACGTAACACCTGTTAACGCAATAAATTCTTAAATTGCTGGTGGTAGACAAAGTTCAATCGAACTTTTTTCGACACTAATAGCATCATTTTACAAATCCCTGCACATCACTTCACGCTGCGTTGTTGAAATTCGCAATTTATAAAACGCAACGCTTCACGCCGTGATCTTCAGCGTTGAGTTACGCAATAGCGTAGTGAAAACAGTACAAAGTTCGCATTTTATAAAACGCTGCACTTGAAATTCGTTCACTTGAACTGTCACTTTCATCACTTGCTCTTGAGCTGCCGTTATAACGAATAAATTGGCATTAAAAGGTAATAACTGTTTCTTTCACTCATATATTCTTAAATGTTTACATATATCGTTGGAATATAGGTTAAAGACAGCAACAACGAACCAACAGTTCGAAATGTTGCTAAAAGAAATAAAAAAACTACCGCAGGCAGCAAATGGTACAACAGTGTTTGGCGTTTATATTGCAATTTCAATTTAATGATGGCTGAAAAGAACAGCTGATATGGTTGCCAAGAAGTCCAAATTTGGTGAATCTTAAATATTTCAAAGATTTGCAATAATGATGCTAGTTTTATTTCACATGTGACAACCCTAAACTGCTGTTGGCTGACAGTTCACCGTGGTAACGTAACATAGCTAACGCAATAACGTAGTGGTTAATAAAATGCAAATTTTAAATCAAAGTGATGCGTTAGCGTTGCGTTTTACACGGTGATTTATAAAATGATGCCATTAAGCTTGTTGATGTTTTCGCTGTATTTCGCTATATTATTTTTTTATATGGTCCAAAACATAAGGTCCAAGGTCCACGTTTTTAGGGTTAAAACCCCCCCTTGTCTACGGGCCTGTCTCTTGTAATTTATTTATCTGAAGTTTTGTTATGTTATATCTTTATTAATTAAAAGCACTCTATTTATTAATACTCTGTTTATATAAATCAATATATTAAAAATTGAATACAGTTTAAAATAAAATGTGCCAAAAAATCGAGGATGTCATATAGAATTTGTTGGTATCTGCGTTCCTGTTCGATTAGCGTAATATAACATTTTCGAAAATTAGTTCTTTCGTTTTTGGGTCATAGTTTATACATTTCTAGGTCTATTACTACACAGTTTTGAATACTTTCATAAAAAAGTTATAGCAAACAAAACTGCTTACAAATATTTTGGCTGGTAAGTTCCGTTCTTTTTAAATGACCTCTTTAAAATGTAATTTCTAACATATTTTTTTTTTTTTTATTAATTCGCTAATATTTCGAAAACCAATACCCGAATCCAAAAAATAATGTCAATATCGAGTTAAACCACTATTCATTAAACATAAATAATGACCTTTAAAATAAGTTCTTGTATGAAAAATAACTTAAAATTCCGTTTTTAAAGTTGCCATAATAAAATGGTACGGGAAAATGTAAAAAACAAGTTGGAGCGACCTCTTAACGTTAACATTTTTCAATAAAATTTTCAGGAACTTATTTTTGAACATTATCGAAACTATTTCTCGAATACTTTGCTTAAAAATTAAAAAAAAATTTTTTTGGTCACTCTTTTATTGTGCTTGTACAATATACATTTATATATCTGCGTTATGTTTGGTGTTTGAGTATTTTATCTCTTTTCCACGTGGTTTCTGGGTTGGACATTGTCCGCAAACCGAATAACGACAATAATAAATAGTTATATTGGACTAATGAGGAACTTTGGGTGTTATCTTTTACTGTTTCGTTTTATTAAAAACTTGCTTCTGTTCAATGATGATTATTTACATGAGCACAAAAATAGTTCAATTTGAATTTTTATTTATTTTTTAATTTTAATTTCTTTTTTATTTAATTTCTATTTCTATCATATTTAATTTAATGTAGTTTTGAATTCCGCTGAAAAGCCAACAAAGAGCTTGGTGAAAATTTATATTTGCCAACAGGGGGTATTTTTTAGTACGTAGGCGCACTCTGTCTGTCCGGCTGATCCCGGCAGATTTTAAATTGTGAATCGTGCATACGAATAACACAGGCCATAACTTTCATACCTCCGGGCGAATAAAAAAAAAAAAAAAAAAAACAAAACCATTGCACAGTGGTTCCACTTGTATGGCAGAGAGTGACAAATAGAGTTAGAGTTAGTAAACTTGATTTTATTTACAATAATTTTTTTTTGTACTCGAAAAAAGTGGGTCTGAACTTAAGAGTAAAATATGCAATAAATTAGTATTTAGGACAACTCGGGACATCTTTCTTGTGCAGTTGAACATTTTTATATCTTTATTTTTTGCTTCAGCTGCTTCCTCAGACAGCTCTCCTATTGATAATGGGTGTTTTTTTTAGGGGTTTGTTTTTCGAATAGAGATAAAACTGGCATTTTGTGGTCAAATCTGGCAACTCTAGTGTCATTTATGTTCAGTTTGGTTTGCCATTTCATCATGAAAAGGTTGACAAAAGAACAACGCTTGCAAATCGTGCAAATTTATTTCGAAAATAATGGTTCTGTTCGCGAAGTTTACCGCAAGCTCCGTCCATTTTATGGTCGACATAATCGTCCATCAGAGCAATTAATTCGGTTAACCATGGGTCGTTTTCGCACTACGTTTACTCTATGTGATAATACGCATCCGCAGAGACGTCGAACAGTGCGCACCGAAGAAACAATTGCCGCTGTAGAGCAAAATGTTGAAGAGGACCCGAATGAATCGATTCGCCACCGTGCACAGCAATTGGAGCTTTGTCCATCAACTTTATGGAAGATTTTGCGCAAAGATCTTGGCTTGCGACCTTACAAGATCCAGCTTGTGCAAGATTTTGGTGTATTTTGGTGTATGGTGTATGGTTTTGGTGTATGGGCCGAAAATGAGATTGATCTCGATGCTGATTTTCATCGCAAAATTTTGTTCAGTGATGAGGCTCATTTTTGGTTGAATGGCTACGTCAACAAGCAAAATTGCCGCAATTGGTGTGAAGAGAATCCACATGAGATCCTTGAGACGCCATTACATCCACAAAAACTGACTGTTTGGTGTGCTCTATGGGCTGGTGGAGTCATTGGGCCATACTTCTTCCGAAATAATGCTGGAGAGTCAGTTACCGTTAATGGAGACCGGTATAGAGCCATGATAACCGACTATTTTGTTCCCGAATTGGATGGCATGAATGTGGATGAGTTGTGGTTCCAACAAGACGGCGCTACATGCCACACAGCGCACGTCACAATCGATTTATTGAAGGAAACATTCGATGAGCGCATAATTTCGCGGAATGGACCTGTCAATTGGCCACCAAGATCGTGTGATTTGACACCATTGGATTATTTTCTTTGGGGATATGTGAAGTCGCTCGTCTACGCCAACAAACCAGAAACGTTAGGGGACTTGGAGGCCAACATTCGTGGCGTTACTGCCGACATACGGCCCCATATGCTCGAAAAAGTGGTTGAAAATTGGACCTGTAGAATTGGCCACATGCCCGAAATCATATTTAAACATTAATGGCATAAAATTATCCTTCCAATAAAGCCAAATTGATGGACATTAAAACGATTTTCTTGTGTTTTATTTCAATTCGAAGTTCTATGCCTCTAAAAAAAACACACTTTACTAGTGCATTTTCTATAACATCTGGTCCATGAATAAGAATTTTGTGAATAGGAGGGGTTAGATAAAACCACGGGTATGTGTTTATTAATTCTTTGGCGGTTTCAAGCGTGTAAACTCAAAGTGTTTCTACATTTAACTATGTTATACCCCGAAGACATGGCTTGCAATAAAGCGCAACATCGTCTCAAGAGTTCCTTATCTATACCAGTAATTTTAGCAGATACATCTAAGTTACCAAAAAATTTTCTGGCCGTATTGCCGTCATTAGATGTGCCACTACCTCCATCTTTTGGCTTATCAACGACCAAACCTAGTTTTTCCCGAAATTGATTTTGAATAAACGTTTTTTTTTCTAAAAATTTGGCTTTTTCTTCTGGCTTCCTTATTTACCAGTTTTTAAAATCTATTCTGTAAGAAACGTACAAAATATTCAAAAAATCTAATCCAAGAATGCAAAGTAGATAATCCAAATGCATAACGCTCTTTATGAACCCGTTTTTGTAAACACATTTCAATATTGTTCATCTCTCTTGGTGTGGCTTCGTTTATGTAACACTTTGCAGAGGAGGTTCCACTTAATGCACTACACACTTTTCCGTCTACCATAGTCAAAGCCAAATTATGTTGCACGTAAATTTTTCTATTGTCAATAATATATTCTATTGGGTTAAGCGCGTTAATTTTGTTTTTAAAATATTTCTCCTCTTCCATAGATGCCTCACTAATCTCTTTTTTAAACTTAAAGCGTATCGGTCTAAAAAATCGTGTTGATGAAGGACGTGGATTTTTCCAAACTATCTTGGCATCTCGAGAGTCTTTGACATTAGTAATAAGCCTAAGAGGAACATTCGAAGTTACAAATAAACTATTGTCTTCTAAATTTTTAATTGAAAACTTCTGTTTATATTCACTATGCCCTGTACTTCCATCAAACCCCCATTTACCAAAATAAGATTTATTGACTCGTTAGGAATAGGGTAGAAGGGGGAGGGTTCGACACAAGGAAGGCTTCGACAGTGGCAGTTTTTGACATTTCTCTTCACACTATTTCGTTCGCGAAATTAAAAAAGTTGCTCTTAACGGAACGCGGTTGTCATGAAAATTTGTCAGTGAGATTTGATGCGTGTGCGTGGTTAGACTTGATTTTGTCTTTTTGCAACGTGTTGGTGTTATATTAGCGTCTTACTCTTGGTGAGAAATTCAGTTAAAATAATAATTTACTTTTTATTTTTTATTTGTAAAAAAAAATAAACATCTAATAAAATAACAACAATCTACAGGGTGAACGGGAATAGCTGTCGCACCTAACATTCGTCATAATTAAAAAATGGAGGTCAAAGTTTAATAAAAAATAATTTTTATTTTTTCCTTATATTATTCTTCACAATTTCTCATCATTTAATTCAAACCGTTCGCCTTTCATTTTTTTTACCAACTTAAGACGTTTTCTAAAAGATGAGCACGCGGCACGTACCTCCTCATCCGGAATATCGTCCCATATCTTCCTTAGTTTTTTCTTGAATCCATCCACAGTCATATTTTTAACATTGCTTAATTTGCTAAGCATAATACCCCAAATAGAAAAATCTAGAGGATTAAGGTCAGGGGAAGACGGAGGCTATTCCTCAGTAGATATAAAATCTGGCAAATGAGCACGACACCAGCTTTGCACGATTTTTGCCTTGTGGGCTGGAGCGGAATCTTGTTGAAAGCAAAACTCTTCGTTTCCGTAAATCTGCTTGGCAAACGGCAGCAAATGAGTTTTTAAAACCTCATTCAGGTAGTATTGAGCATTGATTTTGACCCCTTTTTCTATGAAAAGAAGGGGTAATTTTCCTTTTTCAGAAACAGCACCCCAAACCATGACGGACGCTACGTTTTGAAACCTTTGAACGGATTTTTTTTCTTTAGGAATATCTTCCATGCTTGCCGCGTAGACTCTGTCATTTTGGGGGTTATGACTTGCCTGTAGAAGGAACAGTTTTTCATCTGAAAATATGATACTGCAATCAGCGTGTCTCCGAAGGATAACCTCGTGTTGCGTTCATCTTTTTTTACGCGAAAACTACTAGACAATTTTTTATATTTTTTTTGACATACGCTCACAATGAATTCGAAGATTGCTAGAAATTACAACAAAAATGTTGGTGCCTTCAGTTTTAAAATATACGGTACTTCGGTAGGTGCGACAGTTATTCCCGTTCACCCTGTATAGCTCACAGGGAACTAGAGGCGAAAGTAGTGAGTATTTAAATTAAAAAAAAATGCAACAATTATAGTGTGGGGTCATAATTATTAATAACGAAAATTCATAAAAAAAAAACATAAATAAGAAACCGATATAATTAAATTCATGAAAAAAACAGATAAAAAAAAATTGCAAAAAGTAAAAAACTAACGGATTATTTAAGCTTTGATGGTCTGGATAAATAGTCCACAAATTAGATGACAATACGGAAGAGTTCATCAACAGCGTAATAAGACAAAGAGAAAATCCATGATTTTACTTTTTTAAGAAACATAGGCTTACTGCGAGTAGATCAAATGTCAATAGGCAGTCTATTAAAGAGCCTTGGAGCAACTGCTATATAAAACCTCAATAGAAAGAATCTCTATATCTACCTCAATAGATTCGACCTCAATAGTGTCGAATACTCCTATTTGTTTCAATGACCGTTTATATGATAAAATGGATATTTTAATCGATAGGTATGTATTATTTATTTTCATTTCAGTTACCAATATGCCTAATATTTATAAAAGGAAACATCCTGAGCAAAATGTCAATGAAGACAATATGCATAAAACCATATCGGAGATTACACAAAAGACAGAAACACCAACAAGTGCTGCACAAAAATATGGGTTAAAGCGACCCACAACCTTATCAAGGCTAGCAAAAGAGCAGAAGAATCCAGATGCTATAAAAGAATACCAGTCAAAATTTTTATCAAACCAAGTTTTGACAGTTGCTCAGGAGCAGGAACTTAAACTGTATTTAAAAAAATGTTCTAATTTGCATCATGGGTTTACATACGAGTTACATAACATACGAGCCAGGCAGTTTGTCTATGAGTTCGTTTCCAGAAACAATACATGTTAAAACATCTAAAAAATTGGGACAAAGGAAAACGAGCGGGGTCGATGTTTCATGAATGTAATTCTGTAAAAATGTTTCATGAATCGAAATTCTGATTTAAGCCTCCGAAAACCAGAAAACACAAGTATTGTACGAATATTTCCATTTTCCAAAGAAGCAATCGTGTTTTTTGCAAATTTAGAAAAAGTTTATCAAAAGCACAATTTCGCTCCAGACCGAATATACAATATTGATGAAATTGGCATAACCACAGTTCTGGATTCTCCAAAAGTATGTTAACGGTGAATTTTTCGAAGTAGATATGTGGACTAAAAATTGAATTTCGCAGGTCATTGCCGAAAAAGGAAAACGTACGGTTTCACAAGCTTCTTCTGCAGAGCGCGGCAGTTTAGTTACTTTGGTAGGAATCATCAATGCAGCCGGTAATCATACTCCACTCGTATTCCCGTGTAAACGGATGAATCCGAATTTTCTGAAAGAATCCGTTCCGCATTCATTGGCACTTCTGGTTAGCAACGGCTGGATGAATTCTGACCTTTTCCCAGAGGTACTTATTGATATTAGAAACCATACTCAATGCACCAAAGAAGACCCTATTTTATTATTGATGGACGATTCTTCTCAGTGTGGACTCAACACCATTATATTTTGTCTTTGAATTCATCTTCTTTCTTTCCCACCGGATACGTCGCATAAACTTCAACCTTTAGATGTCTCTGTTTTTGGTCCTTTCAAACAGTTTTGTAAGCAATCATTCAATTATTTTATTGTCATCAATCCTAGAAAGAAAGTTGAGCTGGTAGATATTGCACAACTCTCCAAAGTTCCATTTTTGCGAGCCTTTTCACCAAATATTACTAAAGGATTTTCTGCTACTCGAGTTTACCCATACAACTCATTAATTTTCCCTGAATCCAATTTTACATAAAGTACGGAATCTGAAGTTAATGCCGACGTACAAATGGATATGGCTCGGATTCAGCTCGAAGCTTCTGAACTCCTTCTTCCATGCGCTGACCTTCCTGATTCCAGTATTTTGCCAGATATGGTATCGATTCCACATAAAGTTCTTGAGTTTAATTCTGCCACGGTTTCACCAGAACAAATTCGTCCTTTACCATCCATACTAAAAAAGCAGAAGGTTTCAAATAATCAAGGTAAATCAAGAATTTATATGGATTCGCCAGAGAAAGCTCGATTAGAAAAGTTAAGCAAAAAACGAAATAAAAAGTTGAAACCACCTTAACGAAAGATAAACGTAAAGTTAGGAAGGAAATAAATATGAGTTCATCTTCCTCAAACGCAAACGATGAAAACGATACCTTTAGTCTTGCTGACTCCGAGAAATCCGTAACTTTTGTTCAAGATGAAGATGAAGGATTGACGCAACTGGTGATAAGCAGCGTTACTGCTGTGGAAAAAAGTAACTTCGTGCTCGTCAAGTTCAAAGCCAAACAGATTTTCTATTTTATCGGAGTCGTTCCAGAAGTAAATACTGGATCAAGCATCCTCTTAAGAGGGGAGGTTTCGATATTTTCTCCAATTT
Source organism: Pherbina coryleti (assembly GCA_943735915.1). Taxonomy (NCBI): domain Eukaryota; kingdom Metazoa; phylum Arthropoda; class Insecta; order Diptera; family Sciomyzidae; genus Pherbina; species Pherbina coryleti. The sequence goes on along the minus strand of OX030948.1, from coordinate 108,450,383 downwards.
ATGTTTTTTGCTTACAGTTTCAAAAATAATAAAAATTGTGGATTTTTGGTAATTTATAAACGTAGCGCATATAATTCGCTCTGACTTATATGTTTTTAAAACAACCTCGACAATCGCATTTAGGAATTCGAAAAAGTTCGTGTTCGCCTCCCCCTTCTACCCTATCTTGAATGACTTCGTTTTGGAGCTCTAATATTCGCGATGCTGTATGGTCTAACAAATCTTGTAATTCTATTTCTGCATGGGATTCACTTACTATAGTCGTTGCGATATCTGGATAACAATTCGATTTTGCCTTTAATATTCTCTTGTAACTTGGAAACATATTAGCAGAAACCTTAATATTAATCAAATCTCTAATAATCAAATATTGGTGCTTTCTAAGATTTGTTTCAATTATAAGAGACAAAACTTCAGTTACATTTAAGGGTACATTTGTGTTTGGAACAGATGATAATGCACTGCGTAAAGCAGATGCAGCAACTTCGTTTTTGTTTGTGTTACTTCAACCAATCTTCGTCGCTTCGTCCGTTTTGATGCCTCTACAAATTGTTTTTGAGGACGCCCACGTTTTTGGGTCGAAGTCTGGGCTTGTACTTGGATTTGTAAATCAATTGTTTCATGAGTACTAAGCCAATAAACATTATTGTCCAGAAATCTGGTTTTCATATAATTATGTTTTTTTTTTTAATAATTCCGTAATTTTCTTACAAACATATTTAATGCTTTGATATAATTTTGGTAAATCACTTGATAAGTCCTTTTCATGAATTTTAATATCTTCTCAACTTTGCCATGTTTTGTGCACCAAATTTCATAAATGTGCAATCGGGTGAAATTACAACGATAGAACGTGTCTAAAACAAAATATATGTATGTATATTAAAAAAATTTTGTAAATCAACTCGAAAAACAAGAATAAAACACAAAGATGATCTCTTTATACGCCAAACTAGCAAAAAGAGTGACATGGTGCAACTCTTTAGCGATTTACTCAAAAAAAAGGGGGGAGGGTAATTTGGAGATCACTAATATAAAGCCAATACTTGGCCTTCAAGCAACTAAAAATATTTTATAAATACACACTTACACACACAATTTTTGGTCACAGTACACAACACGAATAAAACACAAAGGTAATCTCTAATTTGCCAAATTAGCAAAAGAGTGACATGGTGCAACTCTTTAGCGATTTACTCAAAAAAGGGGAAAATCAGGGACCATCGGAGAACACTAATATAAAGCTAATGCATTCATCTTTTATAACAAAAAAAAATAGCCGAGGGTGTGGGGGGAAACATCACTATAACTATGTGAAGTTGAAGAAAACAAACACAAGACACTAAAAAAGCCGCACGTTTACCACACAAAAATTTTGTAAGAACATTTTTTTTGACAAATTTTCAACACATTAAATGAAGTTAATATCCTGCTTTTGTATATCCATTCTATTAAAGTTGTTTTTTATTTTCAGTTTATTCGCATTTCTTTATCGAATGTGGTTATCAACAGGCTTCTGGCGATGCACTAATAATGCTGATAAGTACGCTCACTTACAGTTCTAATATTTAAGAATAACTGTTACTAAAACAAAAACAAAAGCTCGCGGACAATAACTTGAAACCAGTACATCAAGTTTGCATCATTGATTTCTACAATTTTTAACACAAATTTTTTTAATTTTTTCATATGGAGGGAATTACAGTGCATTGTCGAGATACGCCCCCAAATGCTTGAAAAAATCAAGTTAGCCACAAAGTCAATTTTCAGTTTGAAAAAATAATATCTCAGGATTTTATTTCAATTCAAAGTTTTACACCTCCTATTTCTTCACCCTTTATTACCGAATCAAAAGTATTGACTGAGGAATTTTGTACCAGGAAAAACTCATATCAAAAGTAGTATACAAAGAGCATAAAATAATTACAGTGCCCTTTGAATTAAATTGAATGTGACATTTTCATTCAATTACACAGTGTGACCGTTAAAAAATTACAAGAACCATTTGAAGAAATTCTCAAAAATGAACCTTTTGCGAGTTAAACGCACCTGGTGTGACCTCTCAATGTCGTCACAATTTTTTTAATTGATTTTTAAAAATGATGTCTTCGAATTTTGTTGCGCCGACATTCAATGACGTTTTGCAGTAATCTGCGTTATCGGAAATGGAAAACAAAATCCACTTATACCCAGTAGACCCAAAAAAGTTCCAAACGGAAAGTGGAGTGCTTCTAGTTTTTGTAAATTTCTCCAAAAAAATGTGTTTTTTTAATTTTATTTAAATGTGCCATGGAACATAATTAAAATGTTCCCAAATGTTCGTCAAAAATGGTAAAAACACTACCATCTGATATCTTTATAATGTCAGCTAGTTCCTGCACTTTCAATTTCCGATCGTTCATAGTCAATTTGTGAATTTTTTTTTTATGTTTTCTGGAATAACAGCCTCATTTGGGCGTCCACTTTTCTACCATTTGTCTCGATGGAGCAGAGTCCGGATAATGTTTATCAAGCCATTGTTTGGTTTCCACTGTATTTTTTTTTATGAAAAAGCAATCCTTAACCAAAACTCGAAATTTACTTTTTTCCATTTTTTGATATGTAATATCTTACCGATCGGTATCCAGCATGTGGGAGTGATGTCGTGAAATGTGACGGAAATGCGTAACAAGAAGTCAGTGAAGCACGCCTTTTTAAGGGCTTACACATCGGCGAATCTGTTCGTTACACGGCGGCCATGTTCACGCAAGGTCGCTATTTAAGAAGCGATGTTCGACAGTTTGTCACAAGGTTGGCCGTGTTTACAAAAATTTTTGATTTTCTCTGTCGAATAAGGGATGCTGCCAAACATGTTCTATAATTTGAACATAAGCTTCATACCGAGTGACATTCAGTAGAGGCAACATAGCAAGCATAAATGAAAAACAAAAAGAACGCGAGTGAATGTAAATGTGTCGGCAATAATTTTGTTATTATTGTTGTTTATTTTGTTTTTAGCAAACTTATATGGGAAAGTTTTCCTCTTTCTTCAATCCACTTTTTCACTCACTTTGTTCTCTTCGTTTTTTGCAAAGAGTTAAAATGATAATTGCACATCCTTCTTGTTTGTTCCTCATCTTGCCACAAAGGTCTTTAACAAAATTTTTAGTAATTAAAAATGAACAGGCAGTTTTAGAGTTGAAATTGAGAATGAAAAAATATTTTATTTTCAGAACAAATATCAAATACATAAATCTATGAAACATATATAATAAACAATTCGTTATTGACAAGTGTTTTTCAACAAAGTATGTAAAACCCACACCCCCACTCGAATTGTATTTATATAATTTGCAAACCTATTTGTTTCGAAAAATATTTATGTTTATCAACACAAACTGGTTTCGTTAAAAAATCTGCAAACATATCATTTGTTGATACTCCACAAAATACAACATCATTCATCTTCTTCTTTTCTCTTATAAAATGATGCCGAATATCAATATGCTTCGATCTTGGATGATATACATCATTTGATGCCAAGTGAACTGCACTTCGGTTGTCACAGTATATCTACGTTGGCTGATCGTGTTTAAAATCTATATTGATTTCTTTCTCCAATGCGTGCAACCAAATCACCTCCTGTGTAACTGCTGATAAAGCCATATGGCTTCCGTAGTTGACAAAGCGACAGTTGGTTGACGCTTGCTACTCCAGGTGCAATCCTCCTTGCAATATATTAACACATCCAGTCACTGACTTACGCTCTTCCTTATCATTTACCCAATCAGCATCTGAATAGGTGACTATGTCTTGATTTCCTGACACAAAAAAAGATAACTTGGCTCAAAGTTATTCCAATGATTTCTACTTGGGTTCTTATTAAATCTGCTCAAGAAATTAACAGCTTGACATATATCGGATCGTGTGCATTGTGCAGCAAACAATAAACTTCCGATGGCCTGCTGGTACGGAACATCCTCCATGGATTCATTTTTCTCGTCTTGCTTTTCCAACTGTTGATTGATGTCAACTGGTGTTGATATAGGGTTACAATTTTCCATATTGTATTTTCGTAGCATTTTTTCGATGTAATCTTGTTCATTCCTAAGCATTGTTTCGCTTTTCCAAGGTACTTCATTTTAAAATTGATCATCAATTTATTCTTAATTGTTTCTCTGAACTGTATGTCATTGCTAAAAAAATAGCATATCATCTAAAGGGTGTCCCAACAAGAACGCAATTTTTAAATTTTATATAAAACACAGATATTTAAAAAAAAAATCGTGAAACTTTATTATATCGTAAAGTAGACAGAATGAGGTTATGTATGGAACAATATATCGTGCAGATGGCCGCCGCGGCTTTGCTGGCATGCACGCGATCTTTTAATGAAATTTTCAATGACCGTTTTACATAAATGCTGCGGTATTTCATTAATGCAGCGTCCAATTTCCTCTTTTAAGGCTCGAGTCGTCGTCGGCTTATTCGCGTAAACCATCGACTTCAAAAAACCCCAAAGAAAAAAATCTAATGGTGTTAAATTGCACGATCTAGGCGGCCAATTCTGATTTCCAAAACGCGAAATAACACGACCGGGAAATGACTGATGCAGCAATTGAATTGTTTCTCTGGCTGTATGACATGTGGCGCCGTCTTGTTGGAACCACATGCCCTCCTTATTCATTTCTTCAATTCTAGGCAAGAAAAAACTAGTTATCATTTCACGATACCGAACACCATTGACTGTTTGCGTTTGACCTGCCTCATTTTCATAAAAAAAGGTCCAATGATTCCTCCAGCCCAAAAACCACACCACACAGTGACACGTTGAGGATGCATTTGCTTCTCGTGAATCACTCGAGGATTTTCCTCACCCCAAATGCGACAATTCTGCCTATTGACGAAGCCATCAAGATGGAAATGGGCCTCGTCACTGAAGATGATTTTAGCGCGCAAAATCAGCATTTTCATGTTGTCTCTCCAATACCCAATTAACGAACTCCCTTCGCTGTCCATGGTCAGCTGGCTTCAGTTCCTGAGTCAATTGAGGTGGATGGAGTTTGAGCGACATCATCACGTACAGCTGCGACATTTTCGGTCGATCGACCTGGTCGAAGGCGCGTTGTTGTCTTTACATCACTAACAGACCCAGTTTCGGCAAATGTATCCATTAATCTCTTTACAGTTGACTCTTTTGGAGCATTATTGTGACCCCAAATTGATCGCAATTTGCGAACTGTAGCCGCAAACCTTTCACCATTTTGGAAAAACAATTTCACAATGAGAATGCGTTGTTCATTCGTGTAGCGCTCCATTTTTACTAACCTCGTACCTTCTACTAGCAAACAGTAACAATTGTTCAAATGTCAAACAATGACACTTCCAGTGTTGCCACATTTAAAAATTGCGTTCTTGTTGGGACACCCTTTACATATAGGGCCAAAAACGTAATTTTCTTGTCTTTGACGTTATAGTATATTCACGGATCAACTTTTGAACGACATAAGCCATACTCTCGTAACGCTGCATCCAACTTCTGATTCCAGACCAAGCGTGCGTGCTTCAAGCCATAAAGCGCATTTTTAAGCTTCAAAACATGTCCTTTTGAACAACATATAGCATCCATTTGCTCGATTTGAAGTTGGTAACGTACAGCCAAGGCAAATAAATATCTGATTGACATATATCGTACGACAGGTGAGAAGGTTTTTTCATAATCAACCCCTTTGCACTGTGTATATCCCTTTACAACGAGCCTCGCTTTGTATCTGATACTGTCATCTGGTTCTTGCTTCCTTTTAAAGATCCACTTTGTTTTCATAACATTACATTCTGGTGGTTTTGGAACTGAAAACCACGTTTCATTTTCTTCTAATGAGGCCAACTCACTGTCGATAGCTGCTTTCCATTTGTGGCATTCTTCGCCAGATAATGATTCCTCTATTGTACTTGGCTCTTCTTCAGACAAAACTGCTTTATACCCAACCAAGCTTTTTGGTTTCTGCTTTGCAGTTCAGGAATGTTTGTAACTTCTGGTGCTGGATTTGTTGGATATAATGCAACCACTGTATCATCGCTGTCACCAACAGAACGTGTTTCCCTCACTTCATTGTTATTTTCAGGCAATGAATTAAATGACAATGAACTAGAATCCAGTTCTTCAGCAATTGAATCTTGCATTAACTCTCTATCTTCGCTAGCACTGTTTGCATAGTTCGACGACGAATATCGAAAAAAATACGAATCAGTTTCGGACTCACTCAGCATTGAAAAACCTTTTGTATTTTCGTGAAACTGAACATCTCTTCGCTCAACGATTTCTTTATTCTTGATATTGTACACACGATATCCTTTTGATATTATGCCATAGCCAACAAATATGCATTTTTCAGATTTTGGATCCCATTTCTGACGCTTTTGTTTTGGTATGAATGCCATTGCGAGACATCCAAAAATTTTCATGTGGCTTACATCTGGCTTTCGGCCGGACCACATTTCTTCGGAAGTACACTTCAGGGATTTGTGGGGACATCGATTTGCTATATACGTAGCCGTCTGTATTGCTTCTGCCCAAAAACCCTTCGGTAGCTTTGCATCATACAGCATACACCTCACGTTTTCCGACAAGATTCTGTTGACTCGCTCTAACAAACCATTCTGTTCCGGATTGTATAAAACTGATGTTTGGTGAACTATTCCGAAAGTCTTCATGAAATGCAGCATACTTTTCTTTACGTACTCAGTACCATTATCGCTCCTCAGTATCTTGATTTTTGTTCCAGATTGATTTTCAGCCACAGCTTTGAACTCTTTGAACTTTTGGAATACCTCAGATTTATTTTTTATAAAGTAAACGAATATCTTTCTAGTAAAATCATCAACAAAAATTACAAAATATCTGCTTCCATCGAACGATTTGGCTTCCATTGGACCACAGACGTCACTATGCACAATCTCTAAGATCCTTGTCCAGCATTCGAAAAACTTCCACGAATGAGCTTTCCTTGTGCACTTCCTTCAGACAAAGTTTTTTCTGCATCTTCTTGAAAACTAACTCCGACCACAAGACCATTTTTTAGCAGTTTCAAACCTTCATTGTGCAAATGACCAAATCGCTTGTGCAATTTTTCAAACATGTCTTCTGACTTTGCTATAAAAACTTCTTCGGGCTTAGACGTGTCCAATTTGTACATGCCACCAACACTTGAAGCAGTAGCAAGTAGTTGATTTTCGCCATCAAAGACTTTGCAGCCTGACTGATCAAAAACTACACGGTTACCTCTTTTGACCATCTGACTTACCGAAAGTAAATTTTCTGCAACTCCGGACACATACAAAACATTTCTTATAGGAATTGCGCAAACATCGTCATTCTTCCTCACGCTCACCTGGACATCTCCTCTAAAAACAGCTTTCAAGACATTGTCGTCAGCAATCTTCACATCACCATCATAAGGTTTCGGATCCTTTATCAATTTTAAGTCTTTTGTCATGTGCGCCGATGCGCCACTATCGATATACCAGTCATTGCTCTTTGCAGTACACCCCGCTGAATATGCAGCATACAAAGAAGAATCTTTCTTTCATGACTTTTGTTGTTCTTTGGCTCTTTTAGAAGGAGATTCTGATACAAAATGACCAATGCCATTGCACGCAAAACATCTCCGCTGGTTTCTTTCTTGTTTTCCATATTTATTTTTATGAAAAGTCCTTTTTCTTATTAACGCATGACTTGATTGACATGATTCCATACGAACTTCTTGCAAAAGCTTCATTTTGATAGAATCTGCAGTTATTTTTGCACCACAAGTTCCTAGAGGCATTATCATTGGTCGATATGTTTCTGGAAGTCCTTTCAGTAACAAACAACCTAACCACTCGTCGTTCACCATAAACCCAATCGATCCAAGCTTCTGAGATGTGGTCACAATCTGTGATACATAGTCTTCGACTGAGCTACAATCCTCCATTTGGATTGAACATAATTTTTGAAGCAAACCCACTTTTCTGTCTAGACCAGGATCCTCGAATAGATCTTTTAGTGTGTTCCACACTTGCCTAGCCGATGTGCGGTCTCTCACATACATATATAACGATTTATCCAATGATAAAATCAAGCGGCACCTTGCCTTTTCTTCCTCTGCTGTACTCACTACGGATACGGATGCATTTCCTCCAGACGAACTTGCGAGCGATGCACTGATTTCCGCTTCAGAATCAGCTACACATTTCCAGAGCCCATCCAGTCTCAATTGTGCTTGTATCGCAAAACTCCATGTCATCCAGTTCGCGGAACAAACAAACTTCTCAAATTTTTCTAATGTTGCGATGCCAGCCATTTTATTCGCAGACGAATAAATTTAAAATATTATCTTTATACAAATTTTGATTCTCAATCTATATGCCTGGGCCCATAACCTTTTAGTAATTAAAAATGAACAGGCAATTTTAGAGTTGAAATTGAGAATGAAAAAATATTTTATTTTCAGAACAAATATCAAATACATAACACAGTGCAACACGAAAAAAAATAACCATATACGGACACCACTACGTGATAAAAGACTAAAAAAAAAAGATCCGTGTCTCCCAATTTTTCCCAAAGTCATGCACTTTTTTGTTTATGGGCCGCCAAAGATTTGGGGCCTCGGTATCATTTTCGCAAAAAAGTGATCATTTTCTCGGGCTCATATCTTGCAAACCGTTCAGAATTTCGATTTACTCTCTGAGGCAAAGTTTTAGCTCTTGTCATAAAGAACAAAAATTGCGAACATATAAAATCAAAACACTTCACCTTCCAGATCAAAATCGCAAAAAACTTTAAAAAATTCGATTTTTTTTTACCTTTTTTCCCGTGTTCAGGTCCATAGGTAGCAAACCGTTCAAAATTCAAGGAAACAATCAACTACAAAAATTTATCTAAGATCTCAATAAACAAATTTCTAGAACATATAAACTTCCTGGGAACTATTCTTAACACCGTTTTTTAATTTCATTTGTTTTTTATTTACTTCAACATTGAGATACTATGCTATCTATTACAAAAATATTAAAAAAAAGTATTCGTATTGTATTTATAATGTTGATGGCCCTGGACTTGCAAATCGCGCTTTCTTAAGTTGTGGATCCAAATCGTCGTCCGAATCGTCCGAATCTGACTCAGATTCAGAACTTATGGTGTCCACAGGCACGTTGCTTCCAGACTGCCCTCCATCATCAGCTCTTTCTTCTTCAAATACTTCATTAACATCATACAGGGTGATCTTGTGACTCCACCAACATACCTCTGCAAGCAATGCGTCGAGGTTTTTGCCTTTGTACCGTTTTTCCATGGGCATTGTGGTTTGGTGAAACCGTTCTCCTTGCTCATCGGATTCGGTAGGGAGTTGTCTGATAAAATCGTCAAAATGAAAATGAAGAAAATGCAGCTTTAATGTCATCGATGCGCCGATTATCTCAAAATAATGCAGCATTTCTTTCACCCATTCTCTTGCTTCCGGTTCCGCGTCTCGATCCCCTCCCAAGACTCTGGTGCATACACGCTGAAGGTAAATCCATGCCATTGAATGATTTTCATCAAGCGATGAATCAAAGTTGCTCTTGAATAGCTTTCTAATGTCAGGGCCATTAAGTACGCCTGTTAAATGAAAACAAAAAATAAAGACAGAAAGGAAAACATTAACATAGTGTAAATAGTACAATTAAGTGAACAAAAATTCGTTTTAAATTTACTACAATACCTTTTTTAATTTTATCATCGCTACGCTTTGGGAAAACGCTTTTCAAATAGTCGAATGCGTTTGGACAATTTACAACGGCCACTTCGATGAATTATTTAACAATTCCCAATTTTATGTGGAGCGGTGGCAGCAAGATCTCTTGAGTATTGTCAATTAAAGGTGCATTCTTCAGTCTATGTTGTTGTATTTGTTCAACCACACTTCCTCTTGGCCTCCACGAATTACATTGGAATTGATTCAGAGGTGAGCGTGAATCCCAATTAAAAAGAAAACAAAAGAATTTTGGGAAGCCGCCCTTATCGATGATCCCTTGCAAAATGTTGATGACCTTCAAATCACAGCAAATCTTCCATTTATTTTCGTAATATTTGATTTTTTCCATTACATCTTTCAATGTTTCATAGCTTTCTTTCATGTTGATACCCATTGCTAGCGGAATGGTTTTCGGTTCGACACATGCAACAACACTGCTGTCAAGCTTGAAACAGAACCATCAATAAATAATCTCCACTCACTAGCGATGTAGTTCATTCCCATTTTTACCACCACGGCTTTTATATCGTTGCAGTAAGCGAACGAATTGTCATCATTTCGAGTGTAGAGCATCTGAAATTCAGCTTGTCGTTTGCGGTACGCCGTAGAGTTAACATTAGCATGTGTGAGTTTTCTTTGCTTTAAAAAAGCTGTCAAAAATATTGCAAGTCGCTGCGATAATCCCAATATGGCCACAATGAAATCCATTTCCATTTGTGTTATTAGTTGTGGTCCATCTCTTCCCTGTTGGGGCTCATAATCGGTATCAAATGGGTCTTCATAAGTAACACCACTTGCTGTACTCATTGCTGTAAATTCTGTAGTACGATCTGGAGTTGGCGGCCTTGGTGATACAAAATTTTCAGGTGCTAGCACTGGTAGTGTGGCTGTTGCAGTTGCTTTATAAATTTTGTTCTTCTTAGCATGTCCATTTAGACGACATGTGTAATTTACGCATGCATAGCAACTAGTTGCATCATGATCATCTGGGCGATTAATCCAGTTTACCGGCTTACAATACTTCATAGTACCTCTGCCTCTACTCAACCATGCCATGAGATTGTTATAACATTGGCGACACACTGTATTGGGTGTGTAATTTTCACCGGTCAAGTCCACTTCGTCGAAAACCAATGTATGTGCTCTTTTGAATTCACTAGTTAGAAGATTCTTTTCCTTCTGAAATCTTGTAGATGTTTTTTTTCTGGTTTGATGACCGCAAACGTAGCAAAATAAATCAATTTTTTCACACTGCATACTGAAACTGTCAGTTGCCACTGTTGTGTACGAATTATGTTGTAGCACTTTATATAACTTTCACCGCGTCACTTTTTTCACTTTTGCGTGCTACCTAAACAGTGTTCAGAATCATCTCTAGGAAGTTTATATGTTCTAGAAATTTGTTTATTGAGACCTTAGGTAAATTTTTGTAGTTGATTGTTTCCTTGAATTTTGAACGGTTTGCTACCTATGGACCTGAACACGGGAAAAAAGGTAAAAAAAAAATCGAATTTTTTTAAGTGTTTTTCGATTTTGATCTGGAAGGTGAAGTTTTTTTGATTTTATATGTTCGCAATTTTTGTTCTTTATGACAAGAGCTACAACTTTGCCTCAGAGAGTAAATCGAAATTCTGAACGGTTTGCAAGATATGAGCCCGATAAAATGATCACTTTTTTGCGAAAATGATACCGAGGCCCCAAATCTTTGGCGGCCCATAAACAAAAAAGTCCATGACTTTGGGAAAAATTGGGAGACACGGGTCTTTTTTTTTAGTCTTTTATCACGTAGTGGTGTCCGTATATGGTTATTTTGCCATGACTTACAAAATTACACACAGTGTAAATCTATGAAACATATATAATAAACAATTCGTTATTGACAAGTCTTTTTCAACAAAGTATGTAAAACCAACAAAAATTATGCCAAAAAACAACAAAAATCAATGGCTTGTGTGACGAACAGGTTCGTTCAATTTGGACGCTAGCTTTTCCACACACGTTTGCGCCGCCATATTGTTCGACGAACAGATTCGCCGACGTGTAAACCCTTTTAGGCTCGAAGAGCTGCTACACAATCCACAAACATGTGTTTTAAACACAAACCACATTGATATCTGGTTTAAATCACAGAAAACTGAACGAAGCCACAATTTCCTTTCAATTTTATTAAAACTACAGCGCATGCTATTAAGTTTAGACACAAACCTGTGTGGCCTTCAACCAGCGGCTACTATAAGAAAAATAATAAACTTATTTTTTCCAACATCCCAAGTAAAAGATAACAAGACCAAACAGCTATTTTTGGCATACACGGTTAATATTTTAAATTTATAAAATTGAATAAAATTTAAAATAATAAAAAATCTTTAATAAAAAAAATTGCATTACTCCTAGTAAATTCTCATTAAAAAGAATTATTCTTCGTTTCGAAAAATCATGTTAAATAATACCTGAATCGATTTTCAGGATATAATTTTAAAGTTGTTTCTTTAGTTATAAGAAAACTTTTTAAAAATTACCTCAATGCGAAGTGTACATCTATATAGGATGAATTTCATGTAAAAATCGAGATGCATTGAACCCGACCACCTCAGATATCGATGAAATTTTGTTCATAGCTAAATTTGATTAATACAAACAAACCCTCATTTTTAGAAATGACTGTTTTGCGATTTTTTGGGCGTGGCACAGTGGGAAAGTTTTCGAAAAAACACGAAAATGGTCGAAAAGAGCTCCATTTAAACTGCAATAACTCAGAATCGGCTGAACCGATTTCCATGATCTTGGTATCATTAAAAAGATATTTTAACAGGCTTTATGACACATTTAGTATAAAATAAAAAAATTACACTGTAAAAAATTTTATAACAAAAAGAAAATTTTACCTAACGAAAAAACCAAAAAGATCAAGGGTTTTTTTACAGTGTATTACTTTTTTAGAAAGGTTTATCCTTCACCTATAACATATCAAAAAATAAAATTCTTTCTTTTTTAGTTTAGTTTTTTTTATATAATTTTTAAAGTAGTGGCACTTCTAGTAATTGCCCATATATTTTTATATTGAAGCCACGAAAAATAGCCAAACATCTGTTATATTACTGAGAAGTGTTCAAATTTCAGTTATATTCAAAATATACTTATAATGTGCAAAGATTATTGATATAATATGCATAAAAGAAAATTATGTATGAATACAGGTAAAAAAAATAAACATTGTCCCAGAAAAATTATGAATATGTTTTAACCCCAAAAAGTTCTTGCCAGCCCAAACCAATAAGTATACAGGTAAGCGCATAAAATGCTTACTGTAACTGTGTTTCTAGGATTAGCAAAATAAACACACTGCAGGTACCCCTAATTAAAGAATTGATTTTAAAATTGCCTTAAAAATTGCTATATAAATGCACCTGATGAACATACCCAAATTCATAATTATAAGCCGTTTCGAGAAGCCAAGATATCCCATTACAATTTTTACGTGTATATTTTAAAATTTTGAGTGAATATGAATTCAAACAATAAGTACAGATGCATAAAAATATCTAATAAGTGTTGCGCTTCGCTTCGTAAAATAAGTGAAAACGAGGCTGCAAATATAATTGAATATTTTCCAGCTGTCGCCAACATTCATTGTAGCCGTATTTGCGAAACTTGCCGGAATACACTAAGAAAAGCGCGCAGTCGTAATGAATCCAACGTGGAGCGGAATGAAGTCTCAAATTATTTACCAACAACGCCCAGCGATGAAATTAGCGAAGAATTAGATGAACTTCTAACTTGTACCAGCCGTAATGCAAACATCGAAAGCAACGAACTCATTGAAAATATAAATGATCATATTATTCCTCATCTACCAAACCAAATGTCGCCTCTTAAAAGGAAATATATCAAACGAGATGCATACAGAAATAGAAAATCACTGCAAATTTTGGAAAATATAGCAGATTCACTTGGAGCTGATCCATTATCTGATTTGTCAGCGCAACTTGAAAACGTCAAAGCCATTTACGATCAAATTTTGCAAAACATCAAATATCAAATAGAGAACAGCTCAAATCTTTTGGGAAAGCAAAAACTTTTATCTCTCTTACCAATCACTTTTAAAAACTTTTTGGGGTTAAAACATATTCATAATTTTTCTGGGACAATGTTTATTTTTTTTACCTGTATACATACATAATTTTCTTTTATGCATATTATATCAATAATCTTTGCACATTATAAGTATATTTTGAATATAACTGAAATTTGAACACTTCTCAGTAATATAACAGATGTTTGGCTATTTTTCGTGGATTCTGTAGTGTACCACACTTTACCACTTTAATATAACATGCTTAGTGTAGGGTACTTTAAGTTCTTATTATTTGATGTTACAACATTTAATAATTGGGTCACTATTTCGCTCACAGCAAGTAAGCCATTTGATTGAGCTGTGCAAAATGCAGTGTAAGCTTTTCTTACATTTGCAAATGTGTGACACCATAAGAATATGCTATGTAAGAATATTTGAAAGTAAGAATATGTAATAGTATGTAAGCACTCAATTCTTTTGTTAGTTTTAAGAAAAAACTCGAGCCCTATAAAATCGGGTGCTCGCCAAATCAAGAACAGACTTGAAGTTAAGCATACTAACGGCATTGTTGCCACTGTTTTTATTTTCAAGTACCTTAAGAGCGGCCTTGTGGCCTAATATAGTGGCGCGACTCGCCTAAAAGTCAAAGAATAACACATAAGATATTATATGGCGATCCTGCGACATAAAACTGGTATCTTCTGATCCTGCGACTACAACCCAAGAATACTTCTGATCTCAGACTCTTAACGAAATCCCTGAACATTTTTATTATGAGCACACCAACCGAACAGCAAATAAACCAATTATTCAAAAAATGGGAAAAACTTGCGGAACAGCACATTGAAGAATACACACCGGAGGCACCAAAGAATTATAATCCGCCAATATATACACCAATACCAAAAACAGCAGGCCCAAAGAGCCTGACAATTGAAGAATATAGGAAAAGGACTGAAGGTAAACTCCATCAACAGAGGGAAGAAGCAGCCAAAACATCAACAAAAATAAGGAAAACTAGAGGTGGAAAAGCGGTGAAGAGAAGACAGCGGATTGCTGAACTTCACAGAATAATACCATTGGCCTCTGGAGACAATAAAAAGAACCTAATAAAAGAACTTAGGGAACTAAAGTATGGTGTGGACAATAGTGCTCCCGAAGGCAAAACGTTTGTTCATGGCAACTGTTCATGGCAAACCATCATGGCAACTACAAACAACAACAACAACAATAACAACAATGACGATACGAGCGTGACTGCAGACAACACACTGTTAACAGTTTTAATAACAGTTGTGGTAATGTTTATAATATTTTATATAGCATACAAAGTACACATGTACTATAAGAACTATATTAATAAAAAATTAAATGCATCTAATAATGTTTAAGTAAAAAAAAAAAAAAAAAAAAAAAAAAAAAAAAAAAAAAAAAAAAAAAAAAAAAAAAAACAAAAAAAATTTTTTTTCAACATAAAACTATACATCCATATAAATGGAAAGAGCTAAAGAAGTTGTAGAGTCTATGGAGAGAATAATCAAAAATATAAAAAAGAGTTCGAACAGAAAATATAGACAAGAAACTGTAGAAGCAAAATTAGAAGAATTGGAAGATTATAAAAATAGATTTATAGAACTTACACAAAAAGTTGAGCTAAAAGAACAAGCAGATTTTAGTTTAATAAAAAAACAATTTGAAGAAAAATATATATTAGCAAAAACTTTATTACATGAACAAATAGATAGTATAGAAGAGGTTGCAAAGGAATCAAAAATGACAGAACTAAACATAGACCTTGCCATCAAGGCAATACCTTTATTTAGTGGTAATTATAAAGAATTAGATGCTTTCCTAAAAATTACAAAACTATTATATGATGGACTTAATACAGATTCAAAACCAAAATTAATAGATTTAATAATTAGTATTAAACTAAGCGGTAATGTAAAATCCGCAATTTTTTCTGTTTCAACACCAACTACTTACGATGAGTTAAAAAACATACTAACTTCATCATAGAAAAACCCGTTAACAATTCCACAAATACATACAACACTATCTAGTCTGACACAAAGACGTCAACCGATAAGTGTTTTCAAAGATAAAATTCTGTCACTCATCAATGATTTAAATACTTTACAAATCTCAGAACTAGGTGCAAATGCAACTACTCCCGAAAAAACTGCCATAACGAAAATGAACGAAAAATATGCCCTGACAATTTTTAAAAACGGTCTTGAAGAAAATGTAAAACAAACTGTTTTCGCGGCACAACCAAATTCTTTTATTGAGGCAGTTAATTTGTCACTTGAACTTGAACAAACGCAAACAAATTCTGTTATGCATTTTAGTTCACAAAATAATAGAAACAATTATTTTAATAATAACCGAAACAAACGAAGAAATTTTAACAACAACAACAGACGCTACAACAACAACAACAGCAATCGAGAGTTTAACAACAACCGACAAAATAATAACAACAACATGCAGTACTACGACGACAGAAGTCAGAACAATTTTAGAGGCAATAACCGTAACACTTCTTTTGGAAACTGAAACCAAAATAGCAATCGCAACACAAATTCTGGAAACAGAAATTACAATAACAACGATGACCAAAATTTCAACAACAATAGAAACCCAAGACGCAACATACGAACAATCAGTAGTGAAGAAACTGAACATGATAATGAGGACAGACCAACGGCTGACCAACAGGGAAACGTGAGAGGCGCGGAATAAGTAAATATTCCAGAACGCCAAAACAGAAACTGAAAATATACAAAATATCGGATAAAATAACGAACTACATTTTAATAAACTGCAATAATGCAACAAAACAACTGACCTTTCTCATAGACACTGGTGCAGACATTTCGCTTTGCAAGACACAAAAATTAAATGATGACAATTTTTATTATCCAAATGACAAATGTAAACTAACCGGGATAACAAAAGATGAAATATTCTCTTTAGGAACAATTGACTTAGATTTAAAATTCTCAAACGTAAATATTAAACAAATTTTTCACATAGTAGATTCCAATTTTCCAATTAATACAGATGGAATTTTAGGTAGAGATTTTTTGTCTAAAAATATGTGCAAAATTGATTACGAAACTTTTACTCTAACAATTTCAATTAACAATGAAGAAATTATTATTCCGATGTATTTTAACGACAATAAAAATTATTGTTATAATATTTCAAATATAACAATACCAGCCAGATCAGAGATTATACATCCAATAAACATAAATTTAAGTGAAGATAGCGTGGTATTAAATAAAGAAATAGCAAATGGAATTTTTGTTGGAAGCGTTATTATACCAGCTTATGGCATTAGCCATGTAAAATTATTAAACATAAATGACAAACAAGAAACTTTGAATAATATAAATTTTGATATACAACCTTTTAAAAATTATGAAATTGTTAAAATATCTAAAAAAAGTGGAAATAATCAAAATAGATTAGAGAAACTTTTACAAATTTTAAATATCGAAGGTTATGATTTAAAAGCAAGGAATTCATTAATACCAATTTTCAAACATTTCCAGAACGTATTTCATCTTGACAAAGAACCATTGACAACAAATAATTTTTATACACAACATATTAATACCGAAAATGACACACCCGTTTACATAAAGAATTACAGACTTCCTCACACACAACTTGACGAAATAAATAATCAAGTACAAAAACTTTTGAACGATGACATAATAGAACACTCAATAAGCCCATACAACTCACCACTTTTAATAGTACCCAAAAAGAGTGAAACAAACGAAAAGAAATGGCGCTTAGTTGTAGATTTTAGACAATTAAATAAGAAAATAATAAACGATAAATTTCCGTTAACGAGACTAGAAGACGTATTAGATAAGCTCGGTAGAGCAAAATATTTTTCAACACTAGACAAATAGAGTTAGACAGTAGTTCACGACCATTAACAGTATTTTCAACACCAGACGGTCACTATCAATTTAAGAGATTACCCTTTGGGTTAAAAATTTCATCTAACAGCTTTCAAAGGATGTTGACTATCGCACTAAGTGGCTTAGATGCGAATGCGTTTTTATATGTTGATGACATTATTGTTTTTGGTTGTAGTTTAAACCATCATAACAACAATCTCATTAAAGTTTTAAAAAGACTTGATAAATTTAACTTAAAGTTAAATGCAAGCAAGTGTAATTTTTTAAAATCAGAAGTTGTCTATTTAGGACATTTGATAACGAAAGAGGGAATAAAAACTGATCCTGCAAAATATAAAATAATTGAACAATACCCAGTACCAACAAATGCTGACGAGGTAAGACGTTTCGTAGCATTTTGTAATTACTACAGGAGATTCATCCCAAACTTTGCAGATATAGCCAAATGCCTCAATAATTTATTAAAAAAGAAAGAACCCTTTAACTGGACATCAGATTGTCAAAAAGCATTTTTAAATTTAAAAGAAAAACTTATAAGTCCACAAATTCTAAAATATCCAGATTTTGATAAACTTTTCATTTTAACTACAGATGCATCAGATTATGCTCTAGGAGCAGTACTTTCACAAGGTGAAATTGGTGAAGATTTACCCATTTCATACGCTAGCAAATCACTTTTGAAACACGATTTAAATAAAGCAGTAATAGAGGAAGAGCTTTTAGCAATTCATTGGGGAATAAATTTCTTTAGACCTTACTTATACGGAAAGAAATTTATGGTAGTAACTGACCATAGGCCACTAGTATCTCTATTTTCACATAAGAACCCTTCCTCTAAAATGACTAGAATACGTTTGGACTTAAGCGACTATGATTTCGAAATAGTTTACAAACAAGGCAAAATGAATACCAACGCGGACGCACTATCACGAATAAAAATCGACTCAGACATTTTAAAAAATATGATTCCCAATGATAGAAACAATGACGCCAAGAAAAGACTAGTAATAATAAGGGGTATGAAGAATAATGAAAACAAGCGCGAAAATCTTACCGAGAATGAGAACTGTAGTAACCCATCGGAGCCTGATCAACTTCATATTTGGGACTGCACGTCCATTTCTGATATTAAGAACGTAGTAGGAATAGAATTTTTAGTTGATAACAAGCATGCATGCAAGAAAAAGTATATTTATATAGAAAGAATAAAGAATAAAGTAATTGTGAGATGTAGCGAAAATCTAGCAAAATTAGTTTTGACTCTAGAGAAGTTAACGTCTAAAATGAACGCAATGAAAATTTACGAGCTCGCGTTAAAGAATAACGATAACATATTTAATTTGGTACCAAAAGAAGAATTTAAAAAATTGTATAATGAACTGCAGCAGAAATATTTTAAAGACCATGGCAAGAGTATAAAAATATTAATATATGAACCCCCTAAGCAAATAAGAGATGAAGTAATAAAATATAAATTAATTGACGAATATCATAATTCAATTCACGGCGGTCATTTGGGAATAACAAAAGTCGTTAACAAATTAAAGCAAACATACATTTGGAAAAATATGAGACGAATGGTAAAATCTTTTATAAACAATTGCGAAATATGTCAAAAATGTAAACAAACTAAACATATTAAAGAACGCTTAACAATTACAGACACACCAAATACAAGTTTTGAAAAAGTATCAGTTGATACTGTCGGACCATTAAGAATTTCAAATGGTTATAGATATATTTTAACGATGCAATGTGACTTAACGAAATTCGTTATAGCACATCCAATGCCGACAAAAGATGCAAGAACCGTTGCAACAACGCTTGTCGAGCAGCTCATATTAAAATATGGTTGTTTTAAAGTATTGAAATCCGATAGAGGGACAGAGTTTATTAATGAATTAATGAAAAACGTATGTAAATTGTTACAAATTAAGCAAATATTTTCAACCCCATATCATCATGAAACCATAGGAGCATTAGAAAGAAACCATAGGGTACTTAACGAATACCTTTTAACAATGGCAAACGACTATGAGTGGGACAAATGGATTCCTTATTATACATTCACATATAATACAACCCCTCATATTAATAACAATTATTCACCTTATGAGTTAGTATTTGGCAAATTACCTTATTTACCAAATGAGATATCAAACAGTAAAACCATACATTATAACTTAGATGATTATGCAGTAGAGTTAAAGAATAGACTAAAAGTATCACAACAGAAAGCTAAAGAACTAATAAGTATAGTGAAGAATAAGAGAAAATTAGAATTTGATAAAAATAGTAATCCTTCAAACTTTAATATAGGAGATTTAGTTTTAGTAAAAGTAGAAAATAGAAAAAAGAATGTTTCACCATATATTGGTCCATTTAAAATAATTAAAAGATTAGGAGTGAATTCAATAATTGATAAGAATGGAAAACTTAAAGAATTACATAATAACAACTTAAAAAGGTTTAATAATGTTTAAAAATTTGTACTTTAATTATTATTCAGTAAGCATCATCAGAAATATATATATTAAAACAGTAAATTTAATGAAAATCATTTAAGTTTATTTAATCTTACAAAAATAATTTTCATCTTTAGGGTAAGGGTGTAGTGTACCACACTTTACCACTTTAATATAACATGCTTAGTGTAGGGTACTTTAAGTTCTTATTATTTGATGTTACAACATTTAATAATTGGGTCACTATTTCGCTCACAGCAAGTAAGCCATTTGATTGAGCTGTGCAAAATGCAGTGTAAGCTTTTCTTACATTTGCAAATGTGTGACACCATAAGAATATGCTATGTAAGAATATTTGAAAGTAAGAATATGTAATAGTATGTAAGCACTCAATTCTTTTGTTAGTTTTAAGAAAAAACTCGAGCCCTATAAAATCGGGTGCTCGCCAAATAAAGAACAGACTTGAAGTTAAGCATACTAACGGCATTGTTGCCACTGTTTTTATTTTCAAGTACCTTAAGAGCGGCCTTGTGGCCTAATATAGTGGCGCGACTCGCCTAAAAGTCAAAGAATAACACATAAGATATTATACTTCAATATAAAAATATATGAGCAATTACTAGAAGTGCCACTACTTAAAAAATTATATAAAAAAAACTAAAAAAGAACCCATTTTTATTTTTTGATATGTTATAGGTGAAGGATAAACCTTTCTAAAAAAGTAATACACTGTAAAAAAACCCTTGATCTTTTTGGTTTTTTCGTTAGGTAAAATTTTCTTTTTGTTATAAAATTTTTTACAGTGTAATTTTTTTATTTTATACTAAACGTGTCATAAAGCCTGTTAAAATATCTTTTTAATGATACCAAGATCATGGAAATCGGTTCAGCCGATCCTGAGTTATTGCAGTTTAAATGGAGCTCTTTTCGACCATTTTCGCGTTTTTTCGAAAACTTTCCCACTGTGCCACGCCCAAAAAATCGCAAAACAGTCATTTCTAAAAATGAGGGTTTGTTTGTATTAATCAAATTTAGCTATGAACAAAATTTCATCGATATCTGAGGTGGTCAGGTGATATCGTGTTCAAAATTTCAGTTTTATCTAGATTTTTAAATGAAATTCATCATAGTAGTAAAAATCAGATGATTTTAATCACTATAAATGTTCTTTTAACCAAGGTTATTACAATGGCAGGCAATTAACCAGGGCAGACAATCGCAAACCTCAGAGAGTAAAAACTGCCATGAAAAGCTTCTTGAGAACATAAGCCGTTCGGAGTCGACGTAAAGCTTATAGGTCTAGATCTCGATCATTTGTGTTCAAACATTTCGCAAAAAGCACAACACAATTGATGATAATGTGATCGGTCAACAGTGTTGCCATGTGGGCAGATAAAACTTGTTTTGCCAGTTTTTTGAGAGGGTAGAAAGTTTTCAAGTTTTTCCCTAAAAAAATAAAGTTTTATTTTTTTTACCCAGTTTTTCAAGTTTGTATGATTAAAACGATGCTTTATATTTTAGTGAATCTATGAATCAAATAGATAAACTAAATTGTATGTAACTACAAAAATATAAGTATCATTTGAAGCTGCTACTACTAATTTACACTCCTTTTCAAAGTTTATTTTTATGGCAGCGCTGTTGCTATTATTGTTGCTGTCATTGTTTCTGTTCTTTTGTCTCGGTTTTCCTTCGTCGAGTATTGGCGGTCAATTTTTAACATTCCTTTTTAAACTTGACGCTTCAGTTTACATATATTCAGAGTTGACGATCAAGTCTTCCGTTTTTTCTTGAAAAATGAAGTGGACAAAATAACGGGGCAATGAGAGAACAAAGCGAATTGCCAAACATTTTAAAGCACACATTTTAAAAATACATGTTTTAGTTAATTTTTAATATCAAGTTTTTTCACCAAAAAACAAGTTTTTTTCTGGAAATTAAAGTTTTTTTTAAAAAAAATATGGCAACACTGTCGGTCAAAGTCCTTTCAAGGGCTGAAACGGCCATTTCGTTTTTTTTATTACCAAGGCGAGGTGTCAGATGTTACATGGGGCATTTCATGTAAAGCGGACAACGAAAGAAAAGTAAGGTTCTGAAATTCGTTCGTATTGGGCATATTTGTACTTCTAGGGGATATGAATGTGTTCACATAAAATTTTTTGATTTGAGGTTTAAGCTGTTAAGATATGGGATTCTGAAGAATTCACCAGATTGACGGAAGGGTTTTTTTAAAATTTCTGTCGAACATTTAAAATGACTGTCGAACATCGCTTCTTAAATAGCGACCTTGTGTGACGAACAGATTCGCCGATGTGTAAGCCCATTGTTAAAAGGCACTGCGTGAACAATGTTGGAAGTTCTGCAATTAATTGTATGATAAATTAAATGGCGCGTGCTTCCCTGACTTCTTGTTACGCATTTCCGTCACATTTCACGACATCACTCCCACATGATGGACCGATCGGTAAGATATTACATATCAAAAAATGGAAAAAAGTAAATTTCGAGTTTTGGTAAAGGATTGTAAGGTGAACTATTACACACCAGAATCCAAAAGACAGTCAGCTGAGTGGACAGCAGTCGACGAATCCAAAGCGAGCAAAGACCCAACAGTCGGCCTGATGGCGTCTGTTTTTTGGGCTGCGAAAGGAATAATATTCATTGGCTATCTCGAAAAAGGAACTACCATCAACAGCGACTATTACTGTGCACATTTGGATTGATTGAAGGCTGAAATCGTAAGGAAACGGCCACATTCGCAAAAGAAAAAAGTATTGTTTCATCAAGGCAATGCACCGTGTCACAAATCGATGAAATCGATGGCAAAATTGAATTAATTGGGCTTCGAATTGCTTACCCACCCAACGTATTCTCCAGATTTAGCCCCCAGCGACTTTTTCCTATTTTCATATCTCAAGAGAATGCTTACTGGAAAGAAATTCAAGACCAATGAAGAAGTAATCGCTGAAACTGAGGCCTATAAAAGTGGTATCGAAAAGTTGGAAATTGCTATACTCGTTGTATCGCTCTCGAAGGTAACTATGTTGACTAATATAATCGAGTTTTGTTTTGACGTAGAATTACGTCATTCTCGGAGGTTAGTAAGGTGGTTGATACTGATCAAGCGATGGTTAATAGTGTTTTTAGGTCATACTTTGAGCCTTTGGTGTGCCTAAAGCACTGATCGTACAATGTTGATGTAAGCACTTGTTGGTCTGCTTGATCCTCACTGGGAGAAAAATTCATGTTTGAACTCTCGATTTCATTTTTCGATTTCATTTTTTGTTTGTAAAAAATGAAGAAAAAAAAATTGGATGAAAATTGAATGTTTAGTTGAATTTGTATTGAAAATTCTTTAAGACTGCACGTTTTACACCATAACTTCTGAACGCTTCAAGAGCACACCTTAATTTTAAATCGTTGGAAATGTACTGAAACGTACAAAAAACCAAAATGAAGAAACTGAAAAAAAATAAAGCGTCTGTTGTTGGCATGACATTAAACTTTGAAATTAAGAATGGGCCAACTTACTGCAGTTTTTCCAAAAGTTCTATATTTTCCTCTTAAAATAGACGAAATAACCTTTCCAATGATAGCTTATTTACGAAATTTTAATTGACTTAGCTACGTCGTTTCAAAATACACTCTATTTTGGGCTTGAAAATGGTTCTAGAAATTTATAACTTCCGATTTGGTTATCTAAGCAATAAACCAATCTGAGAACAAAATTTGAGCCAAATCGGAGATGGTCAGTGCGACTGATAGGTCACCTCAATCTGAAATGGGCGATATAATTCTACGTCTTGTGTTACGACATAGTCGAAACTGCTGTATCTATTTTTTCTTACTTATCCTACGGACTTATTGAATGACTTCTTAAATGGATTTTGTTTTCAATTTCCGATAAGGCAAATGACTGCAAAACGTCATTGAATGTCGGTGCAACAAAATTCAAAGGTATCATCAAAGATCATATAATATAAAGATGAGTTACGTAGAACATTAAAATGTAACAAATAATTTTCAGACCAACACGATAGCTTTTGTGAGTGCGATATGAAAAAGCTTTTAATTCTTGCTTGAGAGAAAAGTTTTCCGTTTCTCTGTGCCCTTCCTCTCCGCATGATCTACTCTACATCAATTGCTTGCATTCTCTTCATTATGATTTTGATAGCGAGCGGGTTTGGTTGGCTTATTTTATGCGTCGGAGAAAAACAAAGAAAGTTTTTCTTGGTATTGAAATAGTCATAGAATTTTTTCAATTGCATTTCTATTGTTTCCCTTCTTTTCTTACCACAGTATTTTGTTTGATATTGTGTGAATGCATATTTAATTGTTTATGAGTTTGATATTTATTTCGGATTGAATTGATATCTAAATATTTCACTTAATACGATTTGTATTCTCTACCCGATTCTCTACCCTGATTTTATTTTTACATTCGATTGGATCATATGATTGGATTTTTACTTAATTTGATTCCTTTCTTTTGAAAATGGAAGGAAACGGAAAAAGGCTGGCAATAAATAAATTCAGTCAAATTGTAGGAAATCAAAAAGAAATTTTCCGAATTAAAATTATTTAAATTTCCCGATTTTGAGACACCCTTTTCCGTATGTGGACACAGAAATGCCATTAATTATATATAATTAATTATATATCAATTATATTATTACTAAATTATATAATATAATCTATATCTATACATAAAAAAAAAAAATTTTGTGTGTAAATACGCAATAGACTCCTAAACTACTCATCCGATTAGCATGAAAATTTGTGTATAGAAGTTTTTTGGTACGGTGCGTATTTTGAGGCTACCTTTTGTGATCCGCCTTGAACACCAGAGGGCGCTGTAGTACAAATTTTTTACAAAACCGCCTAAAACTCAAAAACAGCTCATGCGATTCGAATGAATATTGGAATATGGTGGTTTTCAGGTACGATGAGTGTTTTGAAAACTGCCGCGACCCAAAAGATCTAATCTTTCCCAACAAAGCCGTAATGCAATTAGGCTTTAAAACATTGCAAATCAATCTATTGAAGAAAACGAGAAATCACACGAAAAAAGCACCGCGTAAGTATGGCCCGACTTCGGGCTTCTCAAACACAAGTGCGAATATTATTATTAACAATGCCGCGACCCAGAAGATCTAGAGGCAGCCCGTGAAACGGCTCGGTTGGCAAGTAGAAATCGTCGAGCTTATCGCACAGATCAACAATGAGATAATCTTCGCTTAACATACCATTTACATATAACATATAAAGATCGGCTGGACCGATTTAAATAATCTCTTGTTTATTGGATTTTTCATTGCCCCAAATAGCAAAATAGCTTTTAAAATATCGGAAAAATTCACTAAAAAAAATTATATAAAAGTTAATTATTTACATTAATAAAAATCATTTTCTATTTGTTTGATCAGAATGCAAATCTTAACGGCTGGGCGGATTTAACTCAAACTTGGCTCACATTTTACTTGAATCTTAGATTATGCTTTGACATAATTAGTTTTGACCACGCCTTTTCCACCCTTTTACAAGTAAGGGAAATCAACCGACTAGCATACTTTTTTAGCGAAAAGCTTCGTTTAATTAATTTTAAAAAATTCTGTAATTTTGACACTAAAAAAATTCACATATCTTCAAGATTGCACAAATTTTTAGTACAACGTCTTTTTCTAATAACGCCGTTTCCTTAGAATGAAAAAAAAATCATTTTGCATATTTCCACACGCTTTACGTCAAAAGCTTATTTTTTCTGGCTAAAAATCGTTATCTTCCGAACGAATAAAACCTAAACATCACAATTTTACGTTTTCCCCCCAATTAACACCGGGTATGTCAGTCAGCTAGTATATAATTTAATATTATATAATATAATATAATATAATATAATATAATATAATATAATATAATATAATATAATATAATATAATATAATATAATATAATATAATATAATATAATATAATATAATATAATATAATATAATATAATATAATATAATATAATAAAATAAAATAAAATATAATATAATATAATATAATATAATATAATATAATATAATATAATATAAAATAATATAATATAATATAATATAATATAATATAATATAAAATAAAATAAAATAATATAATATAATATAATATAATATAACATAATATAATATAATATAATAAAATATAATATAATATAATATAATATAATATAATAAAATATAATATAATAATATATAATATAATATAATATAATATAATATAATATAATACAATATATTATAATATAATATAATATAATATAATATAATATAATATAATATAATATAATATAATATAATATAATATAATATAATATAATATAATATAATATAATATAATATAATATAATATAATATAATATAATATAATATAATATAATAAAATATAATATAATATATTATAATATATGTATATATATTATGTATATTATGTATATTATAATTAATAGAATATGCATATGTAATATACATATGTATTACCCTTTTATAATGTGCGTAGGGTATTTAAATACAAATCATGCCTACATTTTTGTTTTTTACGCAAGACATTTTAGCTACAATTCGTTTACAGCAGCGCAGGGCACTCCATAGCTCACTGAGCTCTCTGAGAGCGTAACTTTTCACATGTACACAAAGCTCACAACAGAAGAGAATATAATTCAGTCGTTCGCAGACCGTGATGCTGTGAAGTCTATGACGCTTTGCGCTGCATATTTTATGTACACTCTTAATAAAACCAACTTATTGATTTGTAGTTTCATAATAGTTATGCATATATTTCTTTATTTTATAGAATTTCATATTATTCGCATATCCTAAGGTTTCATATAATTCATACATACATATTACCTATTATGATTCTTTGTATCGTTCATTCATTCTTGTACATATTAATTTTTTAATAATTAATTTCATGATTATTTGCTTACTTACGTATTTAATTTACTTACTTATTTTTTAACTCATTTTTTATCATTTTAATTATTTGCATATATTAAGAGTATATAATATTAAAATATTTATTAGTATATATAAGGCTCATATAATTTATCATCAGATTCTTTGCATTATTCATTTATATTACTTGTATTAATTAATTTCATAGAAGAAATATTGAAGTGTACCGATGACTTAAAATAAAAACACAAAGTAGAAAATAGAAACTTGCAAATTAAAAAAATTGTGACAACTATTTCGCTCAGTGTGTGCGAATCGAGAGCGCACCAACACTAATAAGACAAAATAAAATTTGACTGTGTTAGAATGCCCAGCCCTGGTTTACAGACACATCGTTTGTTGAGATCTTTCGTGAACTAAACAATTTCATGTGCTCTCTATGCTTCTCAATATTATACGCACAATGTCGCTTGCTTGTTCTCCCGCTCTCATAAGCTTTAAGTCGTTCGCTCACTGACTCTCACAAAAAGCTTTAAAGTGGATTTATGATAAATCCACATTCGATTTTGACTGTGTCGCTGATTTGTATGGCCGTGGCGCATCTTTATATTATATGATCTTTGGTATCATTTTTAAAAATCAATTAAAAAAATTGTGACGACATTGAGAGGTGCGTTGAACTCGCAAAAGGTTCATCTTTGAGAATTTCTATATATGGTTCTTGTAATCAACATTTTTTTTGTTTTTCTTCACACTTTTTACAATAAAGTTCAAGTGAGATCAATTCTCGTTTTTTAAAAAAAGGAACACGACTTTTGCTAAAACATAACGTCTTTATTAATTGTGAGTTGTCAATCAACTATATTAATTTTTTTACATTTTCCTTAATTCTGACTTATAATACATATCAGAGAACTGCAACGAGTGATTGATAAATGCTCACACATAAACCAACACCCAAAAAAGTGAGATGTTGTGCTCAACGCATCAAACTTGCCGCGAACACTTACTTTGCCTGATGATTTTAAATCAATCAATCCTGTGGTTGTATGCGACCATTGCGAATAAAATCAGAAGTTGTGCTTGAACCTTTCACTATGGATGGGCATAAGCCAATCGAACAAACACATTTTCATCAAACAAGCATTGAGTATGTTTGTTTTTGCAAAATGATTTGATCGAACATAGAAAACGAAGCGATTGCAATCAAAGCATATAAAAATGAAAAAGAATAAAATCAACGAGTGTACCTGATTGCATATTCTGCAAAAGAAAGTTCAAGTTATATTTTTTTTTATATTAACTTAAAGGCAATTAAACAAAACTAAATTCAGTTCTTTAAAAGTAACAAATTAAAGCAAATTAAATCCTTATAACTTTAAATAAACTATTTAAGCAAAATAAAATTAATTTTTAAAATTTTTGTAACATGAGTGTACAAAATCTGATACATAGCTTGGCTAATTGACATTTTAATTAATCTGAACACATGCACTACCTACGTACATACATATAACTGGCTTCACGCAAGCAAACATTTTTTCCATGTGATTCATATTCACATCCATTTGATTGTTGCTTTGTTATGGTTCTGTTCATGCAATTTATGGGTGCTTTCATTGCAATCATTTGTTTTTTCTTTACCGATCAAATCAGTTGGCACGAAACAAGCATGAAATCAAGAAAGTAGATTGAACTTATTCGATCAGCCGACTGAAGCACAGTTAGAATGAGCGCTTTCTTGTATGATGCTGATTATATTCAACGCTTGGGTTTGGTTGCCGTGATCGATTGTGATCTGAAATTTTGCATATGATTAAATCAGCAAAAATGTGATTTTTGCAGTTCTCTGATACATATATTATTTTATTATATATATCTTAAATAAGCGAAAGTACTGCAGGTTCAGAAACAGAACCGTTGTTATTAGTTGTTTTCTCCATTAACACACTTGGCCTAAAGCTCAACAATTAGTTTCAATATAATAACAGTGCCCGCTCCTTTGAATATAGTTCCAATATCGTAGGATAATGAAACACTTAACATATTTCTTTGAATTGTGCTATCATTTATTTTTTTTTTTCTTTCTTAGATATTCCATGTCAAGCCATAGAAACATGTTAATTGGAATCTGAGGCAAGTGTTATGCCTTTACCTCAGTCAATTCAAGTAATAAGGCAATCCCATTCCCAAACTTCTCTACCATTTACTTTTCAGTCGTAAATATTGATGAATTCTTCAATTTCAGTTGATTAGTAATGGGTACATTTTTGCCGGCCATGGTCGAGTGCGTGAAAAAATCATCCACAATGCCATGCATTGCTTGATCGTTAGCTTTTTATGCGTTTATGCTGCGAGAGCCTCAATAAACTGCTTTTGCTCTCTACTATACTCTTTTTGTTCTCAGCAAGCACAAAACAACAAAACAAACAAACAAATACATATACATACATACTTTGCTGCGCTTAAAGCTAATTGGATCAAAGTACATTCTAATATATTCAAAGAAGTTTTGATGTGGAGATTTAATCTAACACAGTTTTGTTAAAAGGGGATTCACTGACCACCTTTAGCATGTTGAGGATTTTTTTGATGAGAATGAGATTGATGTATGTATGTGTGTATGTATGTTTGTATGTACGTATGTTTATTTGTTTCGCTGCATGCAACTTTCTACACATGTTTTGACGGTGGTTTTCCTGTAATTTACATATAAATGAACAAAAGGAACGGCTGACTTTTTACTTTATAGAATTGACATTGTGTGAGTGATTCAATAATTTTTTTATAAATAAACAAGATAACTGGGACGGGCATAGGAAAAGGGGTTATGGCTTCGACCACATATGTCAAATTTTTGATATTGAATAGCTTTGGAAGTAAACGTCGCATGACAATAAAACTCAGCATGAAGTTACTAATTTCCAAAGTCTTTTTACTGGAAAACTGATATGTGCATTGGAAAAGGGGGTGTGGCCCGATTCTCTATACAGAATAGCAATGGAAGCTAAGATCACAGGACATTGAAACTCATAATGGAATTGTCACCTGGGAGTGATGTTCTGCTACTGGGAAACTGTAACGGGCAGTGGAGCATGAGCGTGGTGTCAGACTAAGGGACTAATAAAAGTTTTGAATTTACTTATTATTTCCAATATACTTGCCGGGTGCAGCAACGCGCGCCGGGTATCGCTAGTATATATATATATTAGGGCGGGTCGATTTAAAAATCGCTCAATGCTCTGTGAAAATCGTATTCTAGGGATCAAAATAAGAAACTTTGCCGAAGGAACCATACCTCTAAAACGAATTCTGATGTCCCCCAATTTGGGTCGAACTTTTGGGTAGGGGCAAATTTTGAAAAATCCCACTTTGACCCATTTAGAGTGCTCCAATCGAGTCCAAATGTATGACCGACCCCCCACTAACTTTGGAGGCCCGACGCACCCATGCCAGTGGCACACCCCCTGGAACCCCCTGTGGGGTTCCCCATACAAACATTTCAAAAAATCACCATTTTTGGCCTTTACATTAAATAATCAGCGAAATGGCTATGTTTTTTCTTTATTTTTATTTATTTATTTATAATAATATTTATTATTTATTAATAATAATATCTATTTTTTCTCTTTTGGAATTTATTTAGTCAGAACATATGTAAATGAAAAAATTAATTTAAGTTAGTTATAGAAAAGAAACTAAAAAAATTATTGTTTGAAGTCTTTTTTACTTTCAAGCCTGGGCAATTTCGCACGGCTCTCTAATGTCGTCGCCATAACAGCCTCTACATTTTCCGGTATAACCCGTTTGGAAACGCTAGCTAGCAACTGAACATGTCATTCCGTTCCTTGTATGTGTGATGGAATTTTTGGATCATTAAACGGTGGATCATCTTGATTTAAATATTCTTTCAATGTATCGTACGGAATGCTTCGCGTGAATGGTGGTTCAAATACGTTATTTATGTCATTCATATTGATCATTTCCGTGTAACTTGTGCAATTAAACTTTATATCTGGTTTTTTATAAGCTCTAAGTTGCGTTGGGTCGTCAACATCTGTTCGATAGCGTAGAATTATGTTGATAGCACAGTCGCGCTTTTCTTTGCTATCATCAAACAACATTGATAACAAGATATTTTCCGAATGCGCATTATATGAATTATCTGTAATTACTTGACTGACAATTTTGCGTAAACGAGGTTCTAGAAATCGTGACCAACTAATGAAGTTGAAAAATAATGCACTGCCGTACACGACAGAGCTGTAATACTTGATATTGAAGTTCATTGGCACATAACATTTAATTATAAATTCAACCAGAATTCTTAAATTTGCATCTGGATTTTCCGTTGTCACATATAATCGTAATAATCTAGCGGCCTTGGTGAGCCACGGAGAAAGTACAATTTTCCCTGGTTTGATTTTAGCCAGATCCACCGAAACCACGCCGCTAGAAATTGCATGGGCCATTGCGAATCGGTGGAAAATTCAATTTTTTTTTTTTGGAGCGGGGGCATATTTTGCAACTCAATTTTCTGGAAGCCGTCCACAACCTGAAAATATATAATAATAAAATAATTAAAAATGGTTGACAATTATTATAAATGAGTGATAGCAATAACTTACCGGAAGAATTTCACAAGTTTCGATTTGACGGCTCACTTTTCCGGTTGCCGATCTTGGTCCAGTGCTGGTTGATTTATCCAAATTTTCAAACAAATGCCGAAACGGAAGTTGAAGTGTAGAAGGCAAACGAACCAATGCAATGGTCTTTTTAACAGCAATTCGAATCGTAGTATAATTCCACCGTGTGGGCCAGTGTTTGTTGGCTCACCGTCAGTGCATATTTCAATTAATGCATCCAGTGATATATTCTTATCGTTGAAAAAATCATTTAATTTGGTTGTTTTGTATTCAGCGGTTTCATGTTCCAGTCTTACGTAACCAATCAATTCAGAATTGGGTTATCTCAAAATAACAAGATGAGGTTCTTTTACCATCCTAGTATGATACTTCTCATCAACTTTAGCTGTCATTAAAGTATCATCTTTTCTGCCATCGAATGAAAACGCTAACAAATTGGTATGATCTAACCGTTTGCGAACCACTTCTTGTCTGCATTTCTCTTTTTCTCTGCGAACTTTCGATTTATCCATGATGAGAGGTTTGCCATGCTTATCTTTCATTTTAAAATCTTGGAAAAGAGCGGTTCCCAATGCCGATGCTACTCTATCAGGCACACCAAATCTGTCACATACCAAGGCAAAGTTAAAACAATCGTATCTCTCTGCGTATTGTGAACTTGTGCTTCTATCCATATCTTCTTGAACCGGTGGCGGTGCGTATGTTGAATCATCGGGATTTTGGTATGTTGGCATTGATGACATAGACGTTGCTCCTTGCTCTTCAGTTTCCATCACAACTGCATCCATTGTTAGTCTTCTCTGATTATGTTGATCGTGCATGAACTCTTTGAGGCGTTCGGGAACCCAGCCGCATGCACATGGAGCTGCCTTCAAATCGCATTTACATGTTCCAATGTAAAAAATTGTTTCCAGAGATTTTACATACTCTGTAAATTGTTGGGTTTTGTTTCTTCTCTTGATTTGCTCTTGATACTTGTCAAGCAATTTATTCAATTTATTAAATACACTTTTTTTCAGCATTATTTCCATACCAAGTTTTTCCCAAATTCCATTCAACTTATCTTGTACTTGAATAGTGAATGATTTATGGGAAAACTTTTTTGTTCTGTTTTAGCACGTTCGTTTAAGTAAAAATAATATCTCAAGATATCCAGATGGGTTGGTAAATTAAGATCAGTCAAATCAGTAGACACACCAAAAACAGTAACATCGTGCTTGGGTATATGACTAATTGGGTTTTTGATAGTTGTTGATGTTGTTGTTGCTTCATCTTGCGGTGTAGAGGATGGTGGATTCATTGTAAACTTTTTGATTTGGAATGGTCAACTTCACTTATTATTTTTTTTTTAAATATTTTTTTATCTGAAATTAGCACTTCACACTTTGAGTTCTTCACAACGACTTAATGCATTCACAAAAACTGTTGCGTTAGATATGGTCTACGAGACGAGGTAATAAGAATGAAATGGTAATTTCAATTCTACCTGCTGTGTCTTGTGGTGGCTTAAAAACGCACACAAGCAATTTTAGGATCTGCAATTGTGTCACAGTGATACCTTAATTTTTTAAAAGGGTTGCGGTGCATTCCAGTGATACTTTAATTGTTAAAATGGTTGCATAAAACACGCATTTCTTAAGAAGGTGCCATAAAATACCCACAAAAAGGGTTGTAAAAACAACCTTCATTTCTTAATTAGTTGCTATAAAAAAACTACACAAGTAAGTTTACGACATGCAGCTGTGTCTTGTGGTACCTTAAAAAACGCACACAAGCAATTTTTCGATTTGCAATTGTGTCACAGTGATACCTTCATTTTTTGAAAGGGTTGAAAAAATTTCTAAAGAGAAAAAAACTCCAAAAAAAAAAAAACATAGGCATTTCGCTGATTTGTTCATGTAAAGTGCCAAAACTGGCGATTTTTTGAAATGTTTGTATGGGGAACCCCACAGGGGGTTCCAGGGGGTGTGCCACTGGCATGGGTGGGTCGGGCCTCCAAAGTAAGTGGGGGTCGGTCATACATTTGGACTCGATTGGAGCACTCTAAATGGGTCAAAGTGGGATTTTTCAAAATTTGCCCCTACCCAAAAGTTCGACCCAAATTGGGGGACATCAGAATTCGTTTTAGAGGTATGGTTCCTTCGGCAAAGTTTCTTATTTTGATCCCTAGAATACGATTTTCACAGAGCAATGGGCGATTTTTTTGCCTCCCCACAAATCGACCCGGCCTAATATATCGTCGGTAAATCGTAGAAAGGCCCTAATTGACATTTTTGGTATTGTTCTGGAGACGCAAAAAACTGTATAAAAACCGCCAAAATAGAAAATTCAAAATTGTTTAAATGTAGTATACTTAAAAAAACAGCAATATATTTATTTTTATTGAAAAACATAAATTTTTTTATTGATACTTCTTTTATTTCATTTAGGGCTTTTTGACATCATTTTTATGTATCCGAAAGTGCATTTAGGGCTTTTCGCCGTAACTTCTGAAACTAAAAATTTAATTAATTTATACAAAAATAAAATAAAAACAAGCCCGAAATTAAATATATTATTAAATATAGCACTACTAAATGTAGTTTTTAAAGCAAAATTAATGAAATTATTAATGTATTACATAAATTGCAAATTGTCATAAAATTGGTGGCAATCCTGCGGCAATAAAATTTTCAAATCTTGTAAATGGTCCCACTTTTTCTTTGAAATTTGGATTTTTTGACTATATAAAGGGCCTGGCATTACTATGGAAAAACTTCTTGATTGTGATGTCATAGGTAAGGGTTGATATTCATCCTGTATGTCAGTTTTGAAAAATATTTCGTGAGAAGGGTCATATGCCAAGGCTCTGAGCATATTTACTGTCGGATCGCCAGCTTTTTTTCCTGTAAATATAATCAAAATACATACAAATTAGAAAGCTTAGAATGTATCAGAATAACTTTATCAGAATAACAATGTATAAGAATAAATAATTTAGAAACTTACCAGGTCGAATTGTTGTATAACGTTTAGGAATATTTTCATAATTTAAGAAGTAATCATAGCTTAATTGGTGAACTTGAAGAGGTGGTTTTTTCCGTGCTTCGCTGATCAACTGAACGAATTGAGATGGTAGGTTGATTCTCTGGTTTTTTATTTTTCTTTCAATAAGTGAGTGTGTTGCATCACACTCCATTTGTGTGTGGCCCTTTATTAAATATTTGTGTTCTATGGTTATTTTCTTTTCTACGCATAAAGAAAGTAAAGCATTTGAAAGTACGACGTTTCGATTTTGGTATCCACAACCATCGGAATAAATTATAATGTGATGGATGTCTGCTCTACGAGTTATAAGATTGTTAATGTGCTTGATAATACAAGTCGAAAATATTGATGCGACGAGCTCTCCGTCCGTTTCATCCCATACATAGTTCACCGATTCATGACTAACAACATTATAGATGGTAAAATTATGTACCTGCAACTTCATTTTATAATAGGCAGAGTTTGCGTTCAACTGAGGAATTAGTTTAACAGCCTGCATATCTACGCAAAGTAGAGTGCTTAATCCTGCAGAAGCGTTTTCTGTGTCACTTCGTTTTTCTTCCCGCATTCTTTCTACATCTTCCCTATGCAGTTTATACTCTTCCTCCGATACATTTTTTGCTTTATACGATAAGCATAAATCGCACTCGTCTTTTTTAGGAATATAAACTGAATAATTTAACTCTTTTGTTAATTTTCTAAAATAGTTATAGCTCAATGCTTGTATTTCGTCACTTTCACATTTATTTTTATATAATTTATAAACTTCAGATAGTGAAGTGAAATCTGCTTCAAAGTAAAATTTGTTTGTACTTTTTCTACAATAGTGGGACTCCATCTTAGGTAGGCTATCTAAAAAGCTTTTCAAATTATTCCGGTTACGCAGGTTTTGTTGACCGATTAAGGAAACCCGCTTTGACTGTACTCGCAAGATTTTTGAATCATCAGGGCTAATTTGAGTGCCATGAATACAGCTGCCTTTTATCCAATTTCTCACCATCTTCTCTTTTAAATCTAATGTCGAAAAAAACATTTGACGACATACTTGTAAACGTTGGGAATTATGTTTTAAAAAATATTCAAGAGACGGAGTGCGCGCTGAGTTTTCAGACACAACTCGCTTTCTGTTAACGGAATCAACAAGGCCTGTTACATATAACTTTTTTTGTTCCCATGTCATTTTCCAAAATCCATCAAAGATTTCTTTCCGTACAATTGCACTAAAACGTGAACAGTTCCGGTTACTTCTTTGTTCGCAATATTTCGAAGTGCACGGTGGTCCAAGCTGTCTTTTAGTCCTCTGGCACAACCCGTTTTTAATCGAAACGCCCGTATATTCATCTCCTTTCATTCGTTTTTTAGTGTTTAAAATTCGAGCGCGTTTTGATTTTTCCGGTATTGGATCAGCGGCATTAATCTCACATAAAATATTGTCAGAAACACTCATTTTGAAAGATTAAAAAAACGACCGCACTCGTTCCGACACAAGTTATGCACTCATTTTTTCTAATTCTTTAAAAATTAAAAAGCCACTTTGCTATGCATTTAAAATTCTATAGAAATTCAAAGCCTTCTACGCTACCCATTGCAAATTAAAAATTTTCAAATTCAAAACTACTTTGCCAGGAAATGCATTTAGGGCCTTTTTACATCAAGAAAAGGTAAAATGCATTTAGGGCTTTTTGATATCACCTAATAACTTCGGTATTTTTGGTGCTATCGATTCAATTTTTTGGGTGAAGGTGTATTTCAGGTTAATCTTCAAGAATATGTAAAAAAAACGTGTTTCAAAAAAATCGTCAATTAGGGCCTTTCTACGATTTAACGACGATATATATCTTCTATATATATAAAAAGAAGTGTACGTTTGGTTGAAATCGCATCACTTCAGAACGGCTGGACCGATTTGGATAATTTTTTTTTTAAAATGTTCGTTTTAGTCCAAGTTAGGTTTTTAAGGAAATAAAAATTGACCACGCCCACTTTTGCGCCAACTTTTTTTGATTTATTTAAAATCGGAAAACGGCTGGACCGATTTGGATAATTTTTTTCAAATGTTCGTAGTAATCCAATTTAATTTTTGTCGGAAAGAAAAATTGACCACGCTCACTTTTGCGCCCACTTTTTTCGATTTATCTATATATATAAAAATAAGTTACAATGTGTATGAAATTGATGTTCTCTGTAATGCGTGCACCGATTTCGTTTCTGGAATCTCCCATGAAAGGTGACATCAATACGAAGGTTTTTATGTATAAACGGTCATTGTATGTGTATTGGTTCATGAATTATAGGTATTTTAATGAACTTATTCAACAATACAGGTGTGAACAAATATAGGTGCGCACATATGGTTTATATGGGGAAATATTTGCAAGGGTAATTGGAAATAAATGGAATATTGGAATAATTTGGAAAGTCTCACTTTAGTTTGCATTTGCGCGAAAAATATAGACATAGTAAAATTTTTCCATACCCGCTTTTTTCCATACCCCCTTTTACCGCCCATATATCAATAAAAATTCTATATTTAAGACGGGTTTGGTCATATTAGACTAAAATTTGGTAAACAAGTTCGTATGGTTACTGTCGGCAACTATACTAAAACTGGGCGTGGTATAACTATGAATATACGCCCACTTTTTAGAAATCATTATTATTCCTGAGTTGTACATGTTTTGATAGTGAAACTTGATATGTAGATGCTATGGGCCCAAGAGGCAGTTACTATATATTTGAGCGACCATTAGACAATGCGGAATTTGGCCACACAGGCCAAATTTATGATATCGAATTGCTTTGGAACTAAATGTCGTATAACAATGAAGATCTTTCTAGTGAAAAACTGGCACCGGCAATCGAAAACGGGGCGTGGCTCCATCCATATAAGCCAAATTTATAATACAGAATAGCTATAGACGTAAAAGTCACAGAACATTGAAACTCAGAATGTAAATACCATTTGTAAATACAAAGAAAGATGTCCTTCTACTCGAAAAGGTGACATGCATAGGACAAGGGGGTGTGTCTCAACCCATACAAGCCAAATTTATGACACAGAAAAGCTATGGAAGTAAAAGACAAAGAACATAGAAGTAAGAATGAAATTACTACTTGGTAATATCCTGCTACTCGGAAATGAAAAATGCACAAAATTTACAATAGAGAACGCTGCTTTAGACTCCAAAACTACTGAACCGATTGAGCTCAAATTTGCGCAATAACTATGGGGTCATTCATAAATTACGTTAAAAATTTAGTAGAGAGAGAGATTTAAAATGTACTACGATAAGTAACGAATGGGGGGAGGGGGTCTCAGATATAGTAATGTGACCAAAAATAAAAAAAAATCGAAAAAATTGAAATTAATACAACCCAACATTTCAAACCATTTTCATCCTTACATCTTCATCTAAATTGACTGTTAACTATTGGCAAGTGTAGTAAGGGCACAATTTTTCTTTGCTTGCTTTTCGACAGTTATTTTTTCTATTTTCGAATATATTTTAATCAATTAATTTTTTTTATTTCATATACTACTTTACTTTATGGTGGTGGAGGGGAGTGTTTTTGAAATGCACTACAAAGAGTACCAGAGGGGGGTAAAAAAAAATTGAAAATCGGTCACGTAATTTATGAACGACCCCTATGTTTCGATCACGAGATGGTTTTGAAATAATAACGCTGAAGGCATTGCAACATTTCCGGTACTTATCTAGATAAGGTGCAGTAAAGCGCACCGGGAAAAAGCTAGTACTATTATATAAAAGAGTTCTCTCGGATTTTTATCGTTCAATCACGGGGTAACCGCTGAACCGATTTTAATAATTCTTTCACTATTCAATTGCTATAAGAAGCGGCCCTGCTACTGGGTACTAGACATGGGTAACGCAGCGCTGCGTTACGCTATTGAGTTGAAGCACTTAAATGCGTTACTGCGCTAATTCACTTCTTTTAAAAAAAGTAACGCAATAGCGCAATAATACAAATGACACGCTAAAAGCAAAATGAGAAAATATTTTTGCAGAGAGCGAAAATTACACAAGTTTTACGTCGCCTTGAACATGGAAATAAAATGTTCGAAGCGAACATTGTCGAGGAAGATGCTGTTAAGCATATGAAGTGTGTTTGATTGTTATGATGCTTTGCCGAACACTCAATAGTTTTTTCAATATGTCTAGCGTGTTCGATGTTAAGAGTACAAACAAACTTGAATCAAACTTTAAACTTGCTGCAATGCCAGAATCCTTTGATGTTTTAGTTTTGTTTGAAGCGCACTCTAAAAACTCACCGCATTCAACAAATTGACCACATAACGCAATTCAAAAACAGCTTGCGCAGATAAACATGTTGATAATACAGGTATCATAATATTTCAAACTGCTTCATGACGAAATTGCGTTAAAGTATTACGCTGCTACAGTGAACTGAGCTTGGGTTAGTGTAGCAGCGAAGCATTTTTTTCCAGGTTACCAATCTCAAGTTGTTTTTTTTTAACTATAATCCAAATGACGCATCTTAAGTATTTGTATTAATATATTTTTACTTTTTCCTATTAATTTATTCACTACTTAATTTAAAAGTAAAAATTTTCATGTTATTTTATGAACAAAATTTATTTTATCTGCCATCATTATTATCTTGAATATGATTTTAATGAAAATATGAAAAATTCAAGGAAGGAAAATAACGGTTATTTTTAAATTTTTACATCAAAAGATCATATATAAAAAGATGTTGTAATATAATTTTAAATGTAATTTTAAATTTTACATATGAAGCTAGTGAGTCAGAGATTCCGTTTTTGGCATGACTTATTTTTTCATGATTTTTAAGATAGAAATCATCTTCATTCAATTATTTGTGATCGATTCTTCTTTCGATCATATATTAAAATAATGTTTTATCCTTATTTTTCTGATCTGAAATAAAAATTATTTATTTGATCGTTATTTTTTCTATCAGAAATATAAATTATATTTGATCGTTATTTTTTTCGATCAGAAATAAAAATCATTTTGTGATCGTTATTTTTTCGATCAGAAATAAAAGTTATTTTTTGATCGATAGTTTTCAAGCAGAAAAAAAAATCATTTTTGATCGTTATTTTTTCGATCAGAAATAAAAATCATTTCTTGATCGATATTTTTTTTAAGCAGAAATAAAAGTTATTTTTTAATGGAATTTCTCCAAACAGCAATAAAAATTATTACTGATCCTTATTTTTTCGATCAGAAATAGAAATGAATCAATGATCTATATTTTTCTAATCAGAAATAAAAATTATTTCTTGAATGAAATAATATCGATTGAAATTTCAATCAAATCAATATTTACAAATAAAACTGTTTTGGGTTAAAATAAAGAAGTTATTGCTTCGAACCCACGTTACCAAGTTAGCTAGTCGTCTTGGACAAGGATTTGAACAACGATTTTGATGAAGATAAGGACAAGATCTTAGACATGGATTTGGAAAAGGATTTGGATTAGTA
The DNA here is from genome assembly GCA_943735915.1 of Pherbina coryleti. Taxonomy (NCBI): domain Eukaryota; kingdom Metazoa; phylum Arthropoda; class Insecta; order Diptera; family Sciomyzidae; genus Pherbina; species Pherbina coryleti. Next base: position 108,410,043 of record OX030948.1, on the reverse strand, counting down.
CTTGGACAAGGATTAGGTAAGGCAAAGATTTGATCAAGGATTAGGACAAGGATTAGAATAAGGACCAAGACAAGAATTTGAATAAGAACTTGGACAAGAAAATATTAGTAGGATTAGTAGACAAACCGGTAGCATGAAATGGTTGCAAAAAATAGTAGCAGAAAATATTGATGGAAAATAGAAGTAGAACACTAAAAAAATTTTAGTAGAAAATAGCTGTAGAAAATAGAAGTACAAAATATAATTAGTGTCGCATCTTGTTTCGTTTTCAAGATATAGCGTTTTTTCTAACTTTTAAGGTTATCATATCGTCCAACCCCTCTACCTGTGCGTCGAGAGTTCGATGCCACCCACCCTCTTTAGAAAAGCCAAAACCACTTTTATTTTTTCCTATCTTTTTTTGTTTTCGAGTTATAACGCTTTTTTAAGTTTTCATTTCATTATAATTTATATCTTAATATGCATGTCACTTTTTGATCGATTTTATATAGATCAAAAAATCATTTTTTTAATCTGATCGAAAAAATATCGATCAATGATTCATTTATATTTTTGATCGAAAAAATAACGATCACAAAATGATTTTTATTTCTAATCGAAAAAATAACGATAAAAAATAACTTTTTTTTCTGATCGAAAAAATAACAGTCACAAAATGATGTTTATTTCTGATCGAAAAAAATAACTATAAAAAATAACTTTAAGGGAAGGGTTCCCTCATTAAGGACAAAAATAAGGCAAAGTTTGTATTTTTGTTGTAGGACAATGAAAAGGCGTACGAACTTTTGGTTTTGATGATTATATTAGTTTATTATCAGAGAATTTAAAAAAGTGAAAAAGTTGAAAAAATTCAAAATGGCGGCTACAAAATGCACATTTCCGTGGGCCCCTGCGCGCGAAACATGGTGTCCTAACTAAAATTCTGCCGCTTGTTGTGGTGGACTGAAATCAAAAATTGTTGTTATTACTTAAAGATAATGATATTTTCTATGACTGGAACTAAAATTGTTATTATCCATGTAAAATTCATTGAATAATGAACATTAGAACTAAAAGTTCAAATTTTGCTTGTTTTTTACCATTTCAACAACGTTAAAAAAATATAAATAAATAATTTTTATACATGATGTTAGTTCAGGGCGTACAAAAAAGCATGCACTTCCAAACAGTTCTTAGATAAAGAGAATCGGATCAATAGATCAGGCCTGAGAGTTTTAGTTAGATCGGAAAACGTGGTTTCGAGATAAGCGCGTTTGAATTTTTTTTAAAAGTTTAGTTTGGACGTAGCGCGCGTGGGATAGGTGTCTTCAAGACGTTGCCATTTGAAAAATATTTGTCGGATCGAAAAATCCATTTACACACATATTCTACACATATGTATGTGGCTTTCATTTTTTGCAAAAAAAATCGATTTTTTAGTCCAAAATGAGGGAACCCTTCCCTTAAATCTGATCGAAAAAATAACGATCACAAAATGATTTTTATTTCTGATCGAAAAAATAACGATCACAAAATGATTTTTATTTCCGATCGAAAAAATAACAATAAAAAATTACTTTTTTTTCTGATTGAAAAAAACGATCAAAAAATAATTTTTATTTCTGATGGAAAAAATAACGATACAAAAATAATTGTTATAAAATGATTGATTGATACCGATAATCGTTATTTGCGGTCCCTGGAAAAATTAATGACATTTTTTTTATCTTTTTCAGTTCAAACTGCGCTGAGCACATGTTCTTGCTTAATGTTAAGCAGCGCTACTTTTTGTTTTGCGCTAAAGCTAAATATTGCGCTAAAAAAAAAGCTAAAAAATAGCACAGTAACCCAAAATTGCAGGAATTTGTATTTGCTTCATGTACAGTTTTTTCTATAGATTTGAATTGCTGTTTAGGTACATGGAATCAAACTAACATCCAACTTCCAACTTGTCTTGCATACCAGAAATGTGTATGTTTACATATTGTTTGATATCTAATACTCACGTTGAACAGCATGCAGTTATGCTTAAAGTATACAATTTGTTAATTTTTTGTTAATGCTAAAAATAAATATACGTTCAGTAATACTTCACATTAATTGAATAATTAAATGAATTCATTAGCAACATATGAAAGTCTTTCGATGGATAAATTGTTTCAGGATTTTCTAATTGATTTCATTTATGTTTAATAAGTGAAGATAATATGCGCTTAGCTCAACTTGGTACTTCACCCCAAAGCTCACCGCATTCAACAAATTGACCACATAACGCATCGCGCTATCCAATTCAAAAACAGCCTGCGCTGGTCTTGATAATACAGATCATAGCATTTCAAAATGCTTCATGGCGCAATTGCGTTAGCGAATTACGCTGATACAGTAAACTGCGCTGGGGTTGGTGTAGCAGCGCAGCATATTTTGCTGCGTTACCCATGTCCACTGGGTACTACGTTTTTGGTAAAACTTTTCATTTAATTATTTAAGAATTTATGCATTTTAATCAGAGAAGGGCACGAACCTCAAATTTGAGGAATGACGTCACATTTCTGTATACACATATAGCAGTCAGCGTTGATCAGCAGAGCTCAGTATGCTACGAAACTTCAAGCAGGCAAGTTCGCGTTCTTCTGTTTCGCTTTTTTATATGATTTTTTATGCTCTTCTCTGCTTTAGGTACACTGTAAAACAATCGACATGGTTTGAAATTTGAAATGGAATGCTTTTTTTCGTTAAATGCTAAAAATGAGTTGGAATGCTTGCTGTGTGACAAAATAACTGCTGGTAATCGAATAGACAATGCAAGAAGGCATTATAAAACATTTCATTCAAAATTTGGAAAAATTAGCAATGATGATCGCAGGCAGTTATTTATCATATTGAAGCAAAGTTTCGCTGATTCTGTGGTAGATAATAATGTACAACCTGACCTTAATTTGATAAATTTTGAAACTTATAAACTTAAAGCGTCATATGTTGTGGCTTCAGCTTTAGCAACACAATGCAAACCCCTTGATGATGGGCTATATATAAAAAAAGTTATGAAGTCTGTACTTCATTAAATTAAATTATTTGAAAGCCCCTAACTTGCACCATTGAACACTTTTCAAAGGATATACAAGCGGAGTTAATGGGTTTGCGAAATAATATTTTTTTACCAACTGTGTCTGGCATTGACGTTTGGAGACATATTGATGAGTCGATTTATCCGAATGTTTTTGAAAGTATATACAAGCTTTGCTCAATGTTTGGAAGTACGTACATTTGTGAAAGTTCGTTTTCTTATTTAAAAATTATCAAGAGCAAGATTCGTAACAAATTATCAGACGAACATCTCTCAAACTTGATGTTAATCAAATGCTGCGAAGAAGAATTAAATTTAGACGAGCTGATCGAATGGGATCATAAACACAACAATGTGTAAAGTTTGCATGACTAATGTAAATTTTAGTTTTATTTATTTTTTGCCTTTTCTGCACAACCGCAGCTTTCAGTGTAGCAAGCTGAGTGCGACACATATACATTGACATAATGTCGGTGTGTGGTGTGCCCATCTCTGATTTTAATACATGCTGCCATTGTATGTATAAGCAGCACAAAATAACAGCACACAATAGCTTAAGGTCTTTGTTGAGAGAGAGATGTGAAAGTCTACAACTCACCGCGCTACCATCTTGAGTGGATAGTTGCACTTAGTTAATTTTGCTGCAGTGTTGCCATAAGTCCAATAGATCGTATTTATTTTGATTTTACTAATGTGAAACTCTTTTCATTTCAATAAGAAGCCACTCTTTTTATTTCAATAAGAAAAATTCTCAATATAATAAAATTAATTAAACATATTTGATTCTTGAGTCTTTATTTAAAATATGTTTTCATATCATATTTTTACTACGGGTATGCTAGTATCATATAAATAAATATTGTTTAGCTTCATGTATTTAATTTTATATATTAGTAATTTAAAGTAATAAATAGTGCTTTAATAATTTTATTATTATAAAATTTAATAAATAAAAGTAGGAATATAAAACTAATTTTTAAAATAAAAGCTGTCATAATTGTGTTTGGTGTACTACCACGTCAGTAGAATTGTGAAACTTAGGGCACGCCAGTCGCAGATTATTAATAGCTTAATCAGTAATAAAATAAAATTACGTAGATTTTGTCAATGCTATCGGTGCAAAACTATAAATAGTCTGGACCACAGATAGCAAAGACAGCAGTTCCGACTATGCCTTAACACAAGAATTAAGTAGTCTAATTGGTCACTTTCGAAAATTCAATTTTATTTACATTTTTCGAATGTATTGTATATGTATTATTGTATCAATTTTTTATGAAGATCTGAGCAAGACATGCGCGCACGTACCTGATCATACGTAAAACTTTAAACGCGTTTTTCTCAAAACTACGTTTTCACGGACGGAACCGGTACGCTGTTCCTTCTGAAACTTTAACCACAAATTCTGCATATAAATACTCACAAAATAGACAAATACTCATTTTAAAATATTGATTTTTACTATATTTTTTAAATGAATAACAGCGAAAAAATTAATTTTTAAATTTTTGTTGTTTTAAATAAACAACAATTGTTAAAAATTAATATCAATCGTCTATTTTTTAGTCATTGTCATACCGAATCTAAAACAATTCGGTGTTTTGTTTGAAATAACCCGTTGCCGAGATATTGTGTTGGAAGCCGACCTGCCTTCAAATTATGGCGTTCCGTTTAAGTACGAATTGTGCGTAAAAAAGTGAAAAAAATAATAAAAAAAATTTTATTTTTGTAATTAAACACCCCTATTGTGGATTTTTATACGATACACGATTGACGCTTGCAAGTGTATCGTAAAAACTTAGCATTCTGATTATCATTTTCATACGACCGATAGATGTACTATTGTGAATTACAGTAATTTTTTTTTACATTTTACTGTGGTTTAAAGGATAACATCTGGAATTCTCAAGCTAGAGTTATTTCAACATATTAAAAAGTTTAAAAATATATTTATTTTTAAACCTTTTGAAATAATTTTTATTTTGAATTTTGCGGGCTTAAGGTCCAAAATATTAAAAATAAAAGACTTGTTTTGTTTTAATTATTAATTATGATTTTCAATATTTGGATTGACAATTATCATGAGGGAAAACTAAAAAACATTTACAATAATTTTTTCAACAATTCTTTTCACTTAAACAATTTTACTTACAATTTGAACAATGAAATCATTTTAACAATTCAAACATTTGGTATATAACATTCAACATTTGACATTTTACATTTAACATTCATATCACAGCTTTTAATAATTAAAACAAGAACTTTAATAAACAAATTTACAAAAAACATCCACTTCTTCTGCCGTCAGGTTTTTAATTATTGTTTTTGACCATGGTATAATTATACAAGGTAGCATTGACAGTTGCTTGGGAAACCATCTCTTGACAAAAAATATACTCTAAAAGAGAGCGATCACAATCGGCCATTGAAAACACAAGCAATGTTGAAAACGTAGAAGTGAAAAAAAACAACAACTTCAGCAGCAGCTGATGCATTTACACAAACAGTTGTTTTTGACAGGAGATGTTTTCTTGTAGAAGAGAAAATAAACAGTTGTCAATGCTACCTTGTATTATTAAACCATGGTTTTTGACATACTTCCTGTATATGTGTGCGCACCTGTCTCTGTCTGTTTTGAAGTTCAGTCTCTTCTCTTCTGATAAGCTTATGATGTGGAGCATTTCTAATATATATCGTCTAAAGTAGATTTGGACCAAAGGAGCATATTACGTACAGGCGCCTACAGGCGCGCAATATGAACAGAGCGTGCTGACTGCGTGCTAAGTGTGCTAGATGGGGTATTGCCATGACTCGGGTGAAAGAGAGAAAAATTGAGCGAAGAGGAAGCGAATAAGAGAGTACCACTGAGCGCATAATGATTTTCGCAAACAGACTCTCATACAAGCCTTGCAACTATTTTTTTCGGAATACAAACTTGATATATTTTTAATTCAATATATTGCATTAATATTACTTGGCAGTTTGGTTGGTTTGTTGCAATTATAATTATGAAGTTAAGGTATGCTTGAAAAATTTCCGAATTCCAAACATTTAAGAAGTAACTTAAACAAAAATAATAAGTAAGTAACAAATTATTTGCTCAACTGCTACAATTTTAACAACTCTGCCATAAAATTAATTCACTTCAAAATAACCCTGTTATATACATACATATCACAAATGCCAAAAAGTATTTCAGATTTATCTATTATTTTCATAAGGACTAAGGCTGATATATTTCTAAAAAATAATTTCACTTATAATGAAATAATTGAAGTAAAAACAAATTCTAGGAAATTACGTTTTGTAAACAAACTTATTTATTTTTTTTTGTTCTTGTAAATTTATAAAGTGAAAACTGAAAATAAAAATGTATGTATTGTTTTTTTTATGGTAAAATTTAAGGGACAGAAAATAACGATTATTTCCAAAAATAAAATGAAAAAAAAATCAACATGTTCCAAATGTCGGATAACTGTCATTTTGGATGTCATTTCGGATAACTTCAATATGCTGCTGAATGCACGTTCAACCGAAATAAGAAATGATTTTTATTTTTGAGCTATGCCAATAAAACTTTAATTAAATTGATTGACTGATTTTTATATTATTCATCAAAAATAAAAGTTATATATTGATTTTTATTTTTCACTTCAAAATTGGCATTATTTTTGAGTTTTATTATTTTGCTCATGAATAAAAATTGTTTCCCAATTTTTAGTTTTTCCCTCAAGAATAAAAATTATTTCTCAATTTTTATTGTTTCTCAATTTTTAAATTTTCGCTTAAGAATAAAAAACATAAACGCTCAAAAATAAAAAACATTTGTCTTTTTATTTTTTGTAGGTAGGGAATAAATATATAGAAATAATAAAATTTGTATGGGAGCCCCCATAAGGAGTGATTGAAGAGAATAGGTCCTCAAGGGAAACATGTTTATTTTGCAAAAGTAATGGGGGTCGGTCATACATATTACCCATCTTCGGCCATCCCTTAAAAGATTTTTTTGAGAATTACATAAAATTTGTTGGTACATAGGTTGCAAACAAATTCGGGCAGGTTTTCAGTAGAAATTTGGTAAAATAAAATGTTTTAAGTGGCAACGCTGTTCTGCATTTGCGAAAATCTTAATTGCGCTCAGTACCAACCAAAACTAATGTTGCTTACTCAGTGATTGAAAATAAAGGGGGATTTTATAACAACTCGTTAATATTCAGCATATAATGCAGAGGCCGGTTTTGAGTGTGCATTCTTTAATTAAAGCCAGAAAGTTTTAGATATCTTTTCACTTTTAAAAGTTTTAAGAAATTTATTTTTACCATATCTTTTATATCTTTTCCATATCTTTTTACCATATCTAGTTTCAACGAAAAAGGAAAAACCAGATATTATAAAGGAATAACATATTAAAACTACTTTCAAAGCCATCGATTAAATAAAAAATCTCAGAAACTGCCCGCCCTGCCCCCCGGCTATGCCCTTGCCGTTGAGGTAGATTTCTTCTGATATTATTTTGCGGAGTTCCTTATATATATGCAAAAAAATTCTTTTGAAAAACAATTTTATAAATGCACCTGAAGACTTTGACCTGATTGGTAAACAAATAACATATTTTTTTGTAGCTACTTCAAATAAAAAGAATCCCTTTTATATGAAACCATCCTCTTAATATGCAGAATATGCAACACTTGCTTTTCTTAATATCATGCTCTCGCTCTCACACTTTCTATAAATGTACGCTCTTAGTTCTCACAGTTTTCCGTTCCCCTTTCCGATTCACACCCGAATTCATCAGCGACCGAGTGTGAGTGCCTTGGCGCAAGCCGGCGCCCATTGCCGCAGAATGTGCCCGTCCCTAGTCTAAAGTAATTGTTTTCTTATTGTAATATCTCCACATTGTCAAAATCAGGCGTGTGTCCATGTTCCATACAGTAGGCGGCAAGTGCTGTTTTCCGGACAAAGATCTGCGAGTTTTTTGGTCCGATCGATGCGAAGAAATTCTTGTCCGTAGCTTGTTTTTAGTTGTCCCAACATATGCCTGGTCACATACGTTGGACCCGTCACCGTTGCATGAATTCCCGACAGTAGAAAGCTTAATCGGCAAATATTACAAAATGAAAAACAAGAAAGACAAAGAAGATAACAACACCAAAATATTCAAGTCTACGACCAGTGTTGCCATGTGGGCAGATAAAACTTGTTTTGCCAGTTTTTTGAGAGGGTAGAAAGTTTTCAAGTTTTTCCCTAAAAAAATAAAAATTTTTATTTTATTTTACCCAGTTTTTCAAGTTTTTACGATTAAGGGGGGAAATATACCCAGCGGCCGAAGCAAAAAGGTCATGTTTGTACATTTTTTTAAGGAAACCTAAGGGATATTTTTAAATGAGGGTTTTTTTACCTTAAAATATAAACATTCAAGAGTATGTTTAGTGTTTTTTTATTAAAAAATATGAATATTAAGGTAGATACAGCATTTTTTGTAGAGCGCTCTGAAAATGCGGTGACCAAGATTGCTTCTCCTAAATTCAAATGAAACAAAAAAAAGAAAAATATTATTAAACTAGATACCTAAAACTCGTACTTGTCATAGCCGATTTTGAAAATATTGATTTTTCACAAAATGGCAGAACATAAATTCCGAACATAAAGTAACGATTTTCGACCAAAAATTCGTCATTATTTTGCCTATAAAAAATGAACGAAGCTACGAAAAAAAAAAATCCTGTGACAAGTACGAGATTATTATGAATAAAACTAGCCTGCAAAAAAATCAAAACGATCGGTTCACTGAGCTTCGAGAAATCTTGGTCACCGATTTTGAAAACATAAAAAATAAAAGAAAAAAATAAATAACTGGCCATTTCAGCCCTTGAAAGGACTTTGACCTATCATCTTATGATCAATTGTGTTGTGCGTGTTATTAAGTTTGTACACAATTGACCGAGAACCGGACCTACATGTTTAACGCCGACTCCGAACGGCGATGAACGGAATGTTCTCGTTATCAGGAAGCTTTACATGGCATTTTGATTACTCTCTGAGGTTTGCCATTGTCTGCAGAGAGGTGGCGGCCGTACAGAAAAATTATTTTAATTCAAATAATTTTCTGTCGCTGCTGGGGTTCGAACCTGGGTCTCCAAAGTTCGTTGACATAGCGGCCACGCACTTTAACCAACTACGCCACGGACGCCACAAAACATGGTTTCGAGAAAAACACGTTTGAAAATAAGGCCCAGCACTGAGTGCTCTAGAAGGCTGTTCACTCACTAGGCTATAACTTTGTTATTTTTTGAGATATCGACTTGAAATTTTCACCACATATTCTTGAGATCTAAAGCTTTAAGAAAATGTAAATGTATATGTTCTGGGCATATTTCCCCCAATAAAACGACGCTTTCTATTTTAGTGAGTCTATGAATCAAATAGATAAACTAAATTGTATGTTACTACAAAAACATAAGTATCATTTGAAGCTGCTACTACTAATTTTCACTCCTTTTCAAAGTTTATTTTTATGGCAGCGCTGTTGCTATTATAGTTGCCTTCATTATTTCTGTTCTTTTGTCCGGTTTCCCTTCGTCGAGTCTTGGCGGTAAATTTTTAGCATTCTTTTTTAAACTTGACGCTTCAGCTTACATACATTCAGAGTTGACGATCAAGTCGTCCGTATTTTCTTGAGAAATGAAGTGGCCAAAATAACGGGACAACGAGAGAACAAAGCGAATTGCCAAAAATTTTAGAGCACATATTTTAAAAATACATGTTTTAGTTAATTTTTAATATCAAGTTTTTTCACCAAAAAAACAAGTTTTTTTTCTGGAAATTAAAGTTTTTTTAAAAAAATATGCCAACACTGTCTACGACATACATTCCAGGACTTTAGGAGAGAATTATAAATTCAAGGTTGTATTACAAAGAAAAAGTAAAATTTGCTTTAAAAAAAAATAATATTGTACAACAATTGTACAGCAACACAAAAACAAAAATTGATAAACTTGACAAATCCAATGTAATTTACAAAATTTCATGACAAAATCGACAAACGGCACACAACAACAGACTACTCAAACACAAGCTAACAGAGACATGGACGATTATATTACCCAATTAGTCAATAGATTAGTGCAAGAAAAATTAGCACAGGCTCATGACAATATACTTGAAATAGATCAAACGGTTAGTACAGGTAACCTTAATGAACTAGAGAAAATACCGGACATCGTTCGAAGTCTTAGGGAATTTTCCGGAGAACCAGGAGAATTTGGTTCTTGGAAAAAGACTGTTGAACGAATAATAAAAATTTATAAAAAAATTCAAGGTTCTGCAAAATATTACGCTTAGGCTTTTATTGAAAAATTTTGCTTTGAAATGGATTATAGCAAGCTCGTTCACAGGTGTGAATTTCAGTACATAATGCCGTAGTCTCTTGCTAACCACGAATTCGCATCCAAACTCGTGCTTCCCCACATGGCCTGTAGTAGATATTATAGGATGCTTGCCGTGAGGCACCCTGTCCCTTTTATGGAATTTCTTGGATTGCAGTGATATCAGTCTTGTATCTTTCTAAGATATATATCAGTTGGATTTAGGCCCCATCCCAATTAAGGGTTCGGACCTTCCAAGTGCATATCCGTAAATCATTGTCATTTTTTCGTTAGCTGTAGTCGTCATCAGATTTGGGGATCATTCTTTTTGTATATATAACTCTTCCTTAGATATATGGGTCGAAAGTTTGAACTTTTTTGTTCTTTGCGCAAATTTTTCACATTCAGAATTTTATTTCAAATTTAAAATAGTCCTTTAAATAAACGGTTAAAGATATTTGATTGCTGTTTTTTTCTGCAACATGGGTGTTGTAATCTCTAATAATAAAAATCACTAATATTTTCAAATTGTTTACTGTTTAACCACAAAATTTATGGTCAGTTAACCCTTATTTTTCACGATTTTTGAGGTTTAGGTAAGGATAAAAAGTAAAGATTCCAAAATATTCGAGAATTACACTCATAAAATGAATCCTTGGAGTATCCTCTTTACATCCATATATAATATTCTGCCGGGCTTTGCCGGACGTTGAACAAACTTGTCATTTGAAGAAAAAATTACTATGTTTCCTGATATGTATTGTGTTTTCATAATTTACTTATGCACTAAACAAAATACTATAACGTAGAGTTTAATGCACTATTTCTTTTTTTTTTTTTTGTACATTCTAAATATGACTATTTGACATTATTTATATAAAAAAAAAAATTATTTTTATTACCACTTTTTGCAAATATCTTAAATTTTCTATGGATATTGCGTCAAGTTAACTTTTAATTAAAAGCGTGTGATAATGTTTCCCTTACACATACAGTTGTTGACTTAAGTCAAAATAATTTTTTGTAAGATTCTTAATAACCATTGCAGTTACAAAAAAAAAAAATCAAAAATATTGTTCCAAATAACTGAGGTACCATTTTTTTATAAGTAAATTTTAATTGAATATAATAGATTTCTGCTAAAAAAAATGCAAACTTCTGATACTGAAAAATCAGCTGTTAATAGGTTAATATCGTTGTTTTGTTATTGTTTACTGTAGGTTCTCATTTCATGCTTTTGGATTAGTTTTGCCAAAAATCAGCTAATTTTTAGCTGAAAAAAAGTTGGTTTGTTTACTTTAAAATTAAAAGTAAAAAAAGCGCGAGTTTGTGGCTCATTTTTGTTAAAAATTAATAATTTAATAATTTCTATAAGTTGATAAATTCTAAAACTCCCAACTACTTATATCAAAAACTTCAATTTAGCACTTCTTCCAGGACATGTAATTTAACTATCCCCAAATTCTCCTGCCTTCACACTAAACGTTTGTTCTTCATCAACGCCATTAAACTTTGGAATTCATTACCTCATTTCATAAAGTCTATTGTCAGTACGAATAAATTTAAATGCTCCGTTATTTCATTTTTTTCTAACATCTAAGCATAACTATTTTAACACTCTATTTCTACTCTATCACATAATACTTCTTAAACCATTATTCTTGACTTCTTGCTTTAACTTGCTGATTTACTTTTAAGTTATTATAATCTTATTTAATACCATTCAGTTGTTATTGCTACCCTAATATTAAGCTTGTTAATTATTAAGATTTGATGATTCATTCTTATAATGCTTTTGAAAAAATTTTTTAATTAAAATATGTTTTATATGTATGTTGTTGGTTATGTATTGTTATTTTCTTTTAATTAATATTGTCTCTTTTTATAATTGCTCTTTCCTGTTTTATTTATCAGTTTTTGAATATATATTTATATCGATTGTACTTCAAAAGATCTAGAATCTTATTGTACTGATGGTAATATTTATTAAATAAAATAAAAAATAAAATAAAATAAAAAAATTTCAAAAAAAAAAAAATTTCTATTGAAGATACATATATCATTTATTTGCATAGAAAGTAAAGCAAGTGAAGGAAATTTAAATTTAAATGAATTTGATATACTGGAAAATGTGCGCGCAAAAGTTTGCAGAAAATTTGATAATTTCGTCAGATCCGTTAATAATATCAGTTAGAAGTATTGACAAAATATCATATTCTGGAGATTATGACGGTATATTCGGTGAAATGGAAGACTTGACTAAAAAGTAAATATTTATCAAATTCGAGTTTTATTCTTGTTTTTTACTTGAAAGTATTTTGTTGTAATTGATTTGGTTATAGAGGAAAACATAACATTAAACTAATGTATGAATTATTGATTTCTATTTTATTGATATATAAAAGTTTTTGTAGCTTCTGGGTTTAACCTAGAATGAAATAGCGGAGAAAAAGGAAAATTTGGTTTTTATTTCAAATAAAATTTTAGATTGAAGATTATTAAATTAAATTATCTAATTTTGCTTTATATTTAGAGGTGTATTTTTAAAAGGTACTTTGAGCAACAACGCCCAGCTAGAACACCGACCGTCAACTGATGCGTCAACTGACGCTCAGCGCTGATAGAAAAATGTCAGTTTTTTGGTCAGTACGGTCAGTCGGTGCGTGGATATTGTTGTTGCGGTGGGCTAAAACTGTCAATTTTTTCCTATCCGTGTGATCTGGCATCTCTGTCTGGCGCCCATTTTTTTAGCTATCAAAAAAGATACAGCCGAACTGCTCTAACCAATAACAAATTCCATAAGCAATTTAAGAAGAAATTCAACTTTTTACTTAAATACGCAACTAACGTCGGCGCGCCGCTTTCGTACATTAGCATAGTGTTAGAGCTTTGACCTTGCACGAAAAAATCCACGGTTCAATCCGTACTATAAACACTTATTTTTTTTTTTTTTAAATATTGTTTCATTTTTTTACTATAAAATAATAATAAGTAAGAAAACCAATTCATTTGTACACAATAAAATAAAACAAAATATATATAAATAAATAAAGAAATAAATAAATAAATAAAGAAAGAAATAAATAAATAAAAAAATTAAATAAATA